>QXDU01000044.1:0-316584 GCA_003717275.1 Protomyces pachydermus | reverse complement strand
AGCAAGTGGTGTGAGTGTGGGCACAGACGGTCCGTGGAACACACGGACGTCTGCAACATTGGTGTTTTGCAGCAGGCCCAACGATAACATGCTCGGCTCATCGCCCGTCAATAGTGCAGAGCCATTGCGCGTTGAGAGGCCAGCGAGGTCGGAGGTTCGTTGGACTGTTGCTTTTTTGATCTGTGTCGCTTCCCAAGCTGCATCGTCCTCATCACTGCTACTCGCATCAGAGCCACTTAGTAAAGTGATGGCAGGCTTAGCAGGCTTGCGTTGGTCTGCTTCCATAGTATCCTGCAGTGTGTCGAAGGCATCTTCGATTTGCGTTTTGCGAAGACGATCTTGCAGGGCGGCTTCAGCAGCACCAAATAGGATGCATGATTGTCCTTCGTCGTCGAAGAGAGCACCGGCATCTTCAGCCCTGATACTGCCTTGTAGACAATTGACGTAATTGTCAACTGCGATGAACCCATCAGGGATATCCGCTGGCTTCCCCGGTTGCTGTATCACCTGTTCTATGTCATATGCATCCAGTATCGCGCTACTGTGCACATCTGCTAAATCAATTGCCATAGAAGGGGTTGCACCTGGATCCACTCGGAACTCATCACGGTCCGGGGTGTGGAATCTTGCAAATCTGACAGGTAATCAGAAGAGTAGATAGACCGTGCAGCTGGTCTTGTCGCCCTATCCTCGGAAACAAGCGGGGAGAAAGCGGCTGACTCTGTCTGACGACTGCGACTCAAAGCACTTTTGAAGGTCGGCCTAATCGCTAGCTGGCTCGCTACCTTCTTGGGCCGCACAATAGAAGATAATGCACCTGCTTGACTAGACTCGTCATCTTCTTCTTTGTAGCTATGCTGTAGCTTGAGCCGCGACGCTGTCTTGGGCCGCGACTTCTTGAAGGCGACGATTGGTTCACTCTTTTGAAAGCATCTATAGGAATCTAGCGAGCTGGTGTTGGTAGACAAGCAATGAGGATCTTTCTAGATCAAGAGACGACTAGAGGAGCAAAGAGAAGCAGAAGCCCAGCACAAGCAACTAGCATATGTAGTATATGAGGATGGTTTGGTCGTGAATGTGAATATTGACCAGGAACGACACACACAAGAGCAAAGCTACACGAGGCGCGAGGCGGAAGCATGGCCAAGACAGGCGAGAGACCTGTACACATCCAGCCAGACTTTGCGCATCATACATTCGCCTTTGACGGCTTTCTGCGCACGCAACACCGCTTCGAAGTCGCTGTCCGTCGCCCAATATGCCTCTCTTTTCGCCAAAGCGGCACCTGTCCCAATGGCCCAGCGTGTCCAGACAAACACATCAATGCCTCTGCCCACGCTCAACAAGGCCGGCTCAACTCTGTTGTCTGCAAGCACTGGCTGCGTGGTCTATGCAAGAAAGCCGACGCGTGTGAGTTCCTGCATGAATATAACATGCGACACGTCCAAGAGTGCAAGCAGTGGAAGGAGCAAGGGACCTGTGGCAATGCAGAAGACTGTCTGTATGCTCATCCTGCGCCAGGCTCACGCAACGGGGTCTGCGACTGGTATAAACTAGGCTACTGCCCACTTGGTCCTGATTGCAAGCGTAAACATATTCGTCGCAAGCCATGTATGCGCTACTTGACGGGCTTCTGTCCATACGGGCTCGACTGCAAGGATGCGCATCTGCAGTTCCTTGTTCCGCTCAAGGGCCCTGCTGCGATACCAACATGACCTCTGCGTAGAATCTGCTTTAGCCTTCATTTACATCCATAGCCAGCAACCTACTACTCAACTACTTGACTTGCTCTTGTTTTCCTGCAGCGTAGCTAGCGGCCTAAATGAGTGAAGGGCCGCCGAGGGGAGGAATACGCGGTGGCCGTGATCGCTTTTCATGGCAGGACGTCAAGGAAGACCATCGTCATGCGAGTCACTACCTTGGCGCCAGTCTCAAGGCGCCTAGCGGTCGATGGGCAGCCAACAAGGATCTCGAATGGTTCAGCAAGCCTGGCACGAGCTCAGCGAAGAGTGCAGATGAAGCAGGCGAGAAGCAGGCAGAGGCGAGACGTGCAGAGATTCGGCGCATCAAAGAAGCCGAAGCTGACGCAGTGCTCAGAGCATTGGGAAAGCCTGTGCCCGACAGGACGCCGAATGCCAATATGGAGCCACTGGGCGAGTCGAGGCAGGATGTGCAGGTGACTAGCGCAGAGGAGAAGGATACTGGTGAGCGCGATAAGCGACATCATTGCTCGTCAGGGTCATCAAGGCATCATCACAGGCATTCGGATCGTAGACGACCAGGGGCCAAACGCAGTCCTAGCAGAAGCAGAAGCCCTCAGAGACGTAAGCACTCGCGAGAACGCTCTTCTCGTCACGCCGACTCTCGTTCTTCTCGAAGGAGACGAGACTCGCGCGATCGTCCGCGCTGATGAGGGTGTACTTGTGCTTTCAGACGATGGCGTTCTATATGCTGTACGACCATTCAAGGAGCTGACGACGGATCAAGCGTGGCTCTATCACAATCAAGGCTTGCACTAGCGGAATGTCAAGCTCAATTGTTTGTGCTATTCTAGACCATGCATGGAGGAGCATCATCAGCAGAGTGATGGCATCGCCCTCGGCCTACCGCGCTGCACGCGCGCTCGCCTGTGCTGGTGAAGCGACCCTCCCCGTCTCCTCAGACGGCAACAACGTGTCTTCCGTCTTGCGCTTATTCATTGCCTTACTCAGCACCTGACTCTCTGCCAATACAGCCTCCTCCAACGCCGCTTCACCCTCTTTCCTGAATCGTGTCACTTTTCCAAGATTCCGTAGTGTCACTTCTGAGAGCGGTTGATCGAGCACACGATTCCGCGCAATAGTCTTTGCTGTCAAGCTGAAGCGTACATCCTTTGGACCATCCACGAATTCAAGGACCGCCAAGGCAGCTTTATCTCCTTGTCTGTCTGGAATCCGCAAAACGCGTGTATAACCACCAGGTCTCTCTCTGAATCGCTCTGCAAGCGGGCCAAATAGTTTCGGTAGGAGGGTTGGGATTGTCAGAAATGACTGCGCGAGTGATCGTTGTGCGGGTGTGTCGCCTTTTTTACCATACGTAATGAGTCGATCGGCCAGCTTCTGTGTTTCCTTGGCTTTATGCCAGGTAGTCTCGATAGACTCATGTTGGACGAGGGAGGTGAGGAGGTTGCGAAGAAGTGCTTGACGGTGCGAGGAGGTTCGGCCTAGCCCTCTGTAGTTTCTCTTGATGGGCATCGCTGCTGTGTTGATATGAACACGGAGACGAGCAGCAAGTCCAGATCCAAGTCGTGTATCGCTTGTATGTACGTCCCTGCTCTTGCGCGACAAAATGTCGCTGTGCCCATGAGCGTCAACCCTAACTCCAGCACTCAGGAGAGGGCGATGAGATGAAGCTCGTTGCCAACCTTGACGCGTAGATGGGAGCACGAGAAGAGCTGCCCTTGTAGTCGCCTAAACGCTGGATGCTGCTCGAGCTGCTCCACTCGCCGTGTGTGACTTCGCTGGACAGAAGACTCTGGTCTGCGCCAGGCAATGGAGACATGCAGACTGGCCAGGCCTTCCCCACTGGCGTAAAGCGGTGCAGTACCGTATGCGCCCAGAACACTGCCGAGTCCTTGCATCAGTGCATCATAGCCATCTTGTTTGATACGACGTAGCTGCAGTACGAGAAATGTACGCTGACCATCGATGTTGCCAAAGACTGCTGGTCTTGTGACTTCAAACTGCAGTGACCCGGTCTTGTGTTGGCTCACTGCAGATACAATCGCCTCCGTGAAAGTGTTCTTGTGCTCTCCAGGCAGCATGATGCCTGGAGTCAAGGAGACGTGCAAGTCTGCATCAACTCCCAGCGGCGTCACAAGTAGCGTCTGATAGTCTTCCTCGAGAACAAGGTGAGCAGCATCAAGGAATGCAGCGAGACTCTGCCGTTGATCTTGCGAGAGAACAATATCCAGTTGGATGTGAGATGGCCAGAGTCCCTGTGTGTGCGCTACTTGACGCTCTCGTCCGCCATGGAACGCGGGATCTTGTCCCTTACGCGGGTCGACGACATAGATTGCATCGAGCTCCTTGGGCAGCGAGGGAAGCGCAGACGCAGCAGACGCAGCCGTCTCTTCACCTTCATCAGAGGAGGCATACTGCACTAGCGCTGTCTTCATCTCGAGCATCACTACGGAAGACTAGACATGGTAGGAGGTGTGGTCACAGGAGAAGGACGCGACAGGAGAGGAAGTGCTACCTAGTCAGCAACATCCTCAGTCTCCTCGCGCCTCGTGTGTCGTGACAGTCTCCTGGCAGACATCAAGGACAAGATATCTGTGTCTTCCTCTCAGACACACATCCTTCTGCACCCTGGTCAGCATACAAGCCAAGATGGACAGGCGCGATCTGTTTGCATACACGTACTACGGCCTTCCCATGGGTTCCGAGTGGCCCATGGCGCCTGCAGAGGTCATTGAGTCGTACCTGCGCAGACAGAACCACTTGCACGCATTGGAGAGGGAGCAAGCTGTAACTGCCGAGGAGCGCACGGCAGGACATATCCAGGAGAATGGAGAGGAGCGACCATCGACTCTTGGTGATGCAGTAGCGAGTCTGTCCATTGCGCAAGTCGACTGAGCATCCTGATCTCGCCATCCCAGCCGAACAACCTCACCTACTTCGTTCACAGCACACATTGCATGCCCTTCTTCAGTAGAGTTTTTTATGCTTGCACTAGCGGTCCTTCAGTAGCTTATTTCGCTTTTCCCTCTTCTTGATGCGATCCACCGTCTTCTTGTGCATTTTCTCCTTCAGCCTCTCAAAGCGCTCCTTCTCCTCGCGCTTCTCGCGTTTCTCTTGAATGGCGCGCTTTCGATTCTCCAGCTCTTGTTTCGCTTCAGCTCGCAACTCGCTTTCTTTTATTTTGACCTCCTTCTGACGCTGCGATTCTTGCTGACGCAGCGCATAAGGTGTGCGACGCGATGACGGAAGTTGAGAGCGCGTTGTGGCCGTTTTGGGGAGTTTCCACTGTTTGCCAGAGACACGAACGGAGGGTACTGTGATTTGTTGTGCAGGAGCGGCAGTGATGTCTGACTCTGTTGGACTGTGCAATGCTGCGAGTGCCCTTGATCTGGCAGTCATGGTCTCTTGTCACGCGGCTATGTATATGTAGTCACTGTTCTTGGTCTCTTCTTCGCTTTCTCAGAAAAGTGAAAATCAAACTCAGATGGACTGCGCAGTCATCTTCACCATCTACTTCAGTCTCTTGTAGGTCCTGCTTTGGACAGCTCAGGCAGCTGCGAGGCTGCTCATTGATCATATATATCATCAGGTACTCGAGTCTACATCCTCTAATCCAGCCACGAAGTACCATGTCCGGTAGTAGTGCATCAAGTTCGACTTCCGATCGCCCAAATACTGCACATCATTCCAGGAACTTTCCTTGAAGACAAAGCCCATCTGTTCCATAACGCTCTGCAGCTCCAATGCAGTCAATTCAATACTACCAATGTAGCGTCCTTGCTCATCATGAGACGCTCTGCTATCCTGACCATGCTTTGTTCGATGCTTTGCATTCTCATGATGATACAAGAAAGGTCCGTGGTTGATGAGAAGTCCGCCTGGCTTCAGTATCCGCTTGACAACATCCAGAAACTCCAAGATATTGTGTGCAGTATCCAGAAAGAAGCAGGTTGCCACAGCGTCAAATGTACCCCTGTGATCATCGCTCGAAAAGGATTCGATAAAGTCGCCCATGGCCATGCTGAGCTTGCCACCAGCAGCATAGCCTGAACTGGGCACTTCATCTGGTATACAGTATTTGACATGAGCGCTTCCCTTGCGATTTGAAAACACTTGTGGATCCATATGCAGCGTGAATGCATTCCGCTTCATGACTTTGTTGAGGATGAAGTTACTACAAGCCAGCATCGGGTAGGAAAAGTCATTTCCAACTGAGTCGAAACCCATATTGGCAATTTCAACAGTCAGACGGCCCAAGCCACATCCAGGAGTCAGAATGCGAAGATTGTTATAATTCTCTTGCTTGGGCAAGTACTTTTGTAATCCACAATAGATGGGACCATAGCATGCATCACGCTCGACCTGACCCTCCGTTGACCAATCACGCCAAAGCTGCTTGAGTGTTTGACGGACTTTGTCGATATCAGCGTCTGTCACATCGTCTACTTTGTATTTAGAACTCCAAGCAGCGCCAAGCATCGTGACGGATGCATGTGTCAGGATAGCTTCGGCCACATCAGCATTGTCACTGATGGCATCACTTGCAGCTTGTATCTTGTCTAGGTAATCTGGGAGAAGCTGTTTGTGCTTGTCAGGTAGAGCAATGTAGTCTTGGCGCTTCTGTTGCATGATGGCTTGCATGGATGATCTGTACAGAGCATAAGCGGTAAAAGTGCGCAGCAAAGAGCGCGTCTCAGCTGCCGCTTGATTGCTATCTAGTATTGCCTCTGACGCCATGCCAGTTGCAGCCTAGCAGCGGAAAGCACAGAGTAGAACGCAGAGAGCAAGAGTATCAAGTGGTCGTCTCTGGTTGTCGTCTCATCTGAAGAAACTTCGCAGCGACAACGAAATCCATCCACTTGACCGCTTCCTCCCCCTGCTCTTCTCTTCCATTCACATTACATAGCTTGCTAGACATGGCCGATAAGCTACGTGCTCAGCTAGATCTCGAACAGCTGCAACAACGCCATGTTGGCACACTCCACCCCGACTCAACGAAATACGAATGGCTGAGCAACATGCACCGCGATTCTAGTACCAGCATGCTTGGCCATCCTGCGCTTTTGAGCTATATGGCCATTGCTCGCAACGTACCACGCGTACTGGCCAAGACAGATCTGATTGAAGGCATGATTCGGCCGTGTGGGCCGCCGCCGTTTAAAGAAGAAGCTTGAGTTTATACAAGGAGACAGCGTGCGCATCAACGAAGAGGATTAAATTGAGGAAAAGCATTAAAGACGCCTAAAGAAGATCTCGCTCGCCATGCGCAGCAGGCTTACTGGTTTCCTCTGCATCCGAGTGAACCTCAAATTGACTCTCATCTGCGTTGCGGACATGCAGTAAATCTGCTTGTTCCTCCAGATCCATCACGGCTGCACGTTCTCTCCGCGCTTCAAGGCGTGGACCTAGTGCTTTTTGATGGCGTCGATACTCGACGTAGATATAAGCGCCGACGCCAAGTGTGATGAGACCAGCAATTCCAATCAACCAAGGTGTCGCTTGTGAGGACTGTCCACGTTGCAATAACCAGCCAAAATAGACGGGCGGGTAGAGGCCTGGTGAGGAGAGTACCACGGCCAACAACCAATACCGATACTCAATCGATAGCACACTGGCAAACAGCGGTGTGGAGAAGTGTGAGGGTACGGCAGAGAAGCGAATGGCCAGAAGCATGGGAAAGCCGCCTTCTTCAATGACACTGACAAAAATGGCGTAATTTTGGTACTGCTCCTTGAATGCAGCGAGCTTTGAGCGAAAAGCATACCGGAAGCTGAGGAAGAGGAGAGAGTCGCCAATCGTGGTGGCCACTAAAACAATCAGGAAGCCAAGATTACCATAGACAAAGCCAGTCAGAATAGAGATGAACTCTGTGCCAAATAGCGGAGGAAAAGAGACGACAATTAGCAAACATGACGGTAGAAGGAAGCCGCCTGGTCGTTGCGTGTATTTTTGAGCCAGCGGTTTCGCCCAGTCCAGTATCCTGCAGTAGTCAGTACGACGTTACAGTCAAGAAGCTTGTACCGCTTGTGAAAGATGATGGTCAATAACATGACGAGCGCAAAGGTGCCGACGATGCTCCCTGCAGCAATCATCTTTTGTCGCCTTGAGAGCTTATGGTAGCGCCGTTGTACTGCCGCGACAATGGCATTTTGGTGCATCATGTCTCAACAAAACCCCCAGAGACTGTCTGCAGCACGTATCCGACAACCTCCGCTCACTCGGCCACTTGGCCTGGGCACCGTTTGCGGCTGTATGCTTGGTTTTGGTGTGTTTGCGTGGATGCAAATCTCAAAAATGGAGTCAAACGCTGCATCAAGACGAGCCCGGGGTATACAGATGAAGGACGGTCAGTGAAATGGAAGCAAACGATACAATGAACACTGGACTATGACTGCAAGCAAGAGAGACTCTAAAAGGCCGTCTTCTTCCACTGGGACTGCAAGCCCAGCAACGAAGAGCCGAGTCCAGCAAGACCGATGAAGCCATCGTCAAAGTTGAACACGCCAAGCGAGGTTCCTGGGTTGCAAATGTCGAGGCAGTCCTGAATCAGCTGCCTCTTGGCTGCAAAGGCGTCCTTTGCGAGCTTCTGCGACGCCATCTTCTTTTCAGCATCAGAGCTGATGGATTCACGTGCAGTCTGCTCGCGAATGAGGTAGAGCTTGTACAGACCGGCAAGGATGTTGCAGGAAAGACCAGCGAACCAAAATTTGGCGGCTGTCTGGGAAATGGCCTTGTTGTTCTTGAGCGTGATGAACTTGGTTCCGTGTGCCTATTGTCAGTACTGTCGTGTGTCAGTGAGCAGCCTACCCAGTTGGCGATATCGTAGGTCAGGTATCCTGCATATCCGAGCTGCCTACCGACACCGAGCGCTTTGACAATGGGGTCCGCCTTGGCTGGCGACTGCAGCAACACAGCGGCAGCTCGTGCATGCTCGAGATTTTTGCCCACACGCATCAACTTGCGAGCAAGCGCAAGGTGCGACTTGAGAGCCGACCAGGGTGCAATCTCGGCGGGCAGGGCGCCCTTGCGCAGGAGGTACCAGGCATAGAAGCGGGACCAGTATTGGATGGTTCGGTAGACCTTGTCCCTGCCGACAGTGGTGCTCGTGAATTTGAGCAGATGGGTGAGAAGCGGGCTGTATGCAAGCGTATCCATAGCTGCAGGAAAGGAGTCACTCTACTGACGGAGTAGGCTTCTTGGGAGTGGTTGTCGTGGTTGCTGCTGTCGGATGCTCAAAAGTCGCGGGGGATATTTGGCCGAGGATCAATTTGAGCAAGTCTATGGCATGAGCTCCCATTTAGACACAGATATATAGGTTATATGGCATAGAGAGGGCCTACGTGTTGAGCAGGCCAATGAGGAAGGTAGCAAGGAAGGAGCCCTGTTGTGAGTGTGACTCATAGGCATAAATCCGCACATACCGTGAATGTCAAATCCTGGGTCAGCGCAGACAAGATTGGACTCGTCGTGACGGGCGCATTGGGATCTCGCCGAGTCGTACGGTTCAAGAGGAACTGCTTTGCTTGCCGCCAGGGTAGTTCCGGGATCAGCTGCGAGGCTCCCAAGGCACGCAGCACCAGGTACGCGCCACCGGCAACGACAAAGAAGAGCCGGCCAAGGCGTTTCAGCAGCATACCAGAGACGATGCCAATGATGGATCCCGTAGCAAATTGATGCGCATCGAGAATGGGCCGCTTTTTTGCTGTCCGTGTGGATGTTGCCATGGGCGATGGAGCAGTCGGCGCATCAGGCCCTTCGCATGCAAGACGCCGGGAAGTGGCGGGGCGCGGAGTCAGGGAAGCATAGGCACCTGCTGCAAGAGTCGGCGCAACAAGCAGTCTAGCAAACGACATGGCACGAGCAGAGAGCAAGGTGCAGTGACGGATGGTCTGGTTGTCTGCGGGTGAAATGTGAAATGTCCATGACGACGGGCACCGACTACCAGATTCACGACTCAGACTACGAGACTTGCTCAGTCAGCAGGAGGGTGCTGAGGCTTCATAGTATAAGATGGGCCGCCGGAGACAGTCAAGAACAGAGCGCAGGCAGCATCAGACTGGCGCAGAGGGTCCTGGAGGCTTGCATACATCGCACCAGGACACCTCGTCAGGACACAGCAAGCCTGACCATGTACCGCTCGCAATGTGGGACTTCAACCACTGCGACCCAAAGCGCTGTTCAGGCAAGAAAATGGAACGCAAGGGCCTCATCTTCGGTCTTCGCGTCGGGCAAAAGTTCCCGGGCGTTGTCGTGACGCCTAACGGCAAGCTGCCCGTCTCCCCTGCTGATGCGCATCTCGTTGGTGGTGGCGGTGTCGCTGTGGTCGAGTGCTCCTGGGCAAGACTCTCTGAGGTCCCCTTCACGCGGATAGGTGGACCTTGTGAACGGCTCTTGCCTTACTTGATTGCCACCAATCCAGTCAACTATGGCAAACCTCTGCGTCTCAACTGCGTCGAAGCCATTGCTGCCTGTCTATGTATCACGGGAAAGGAAGAGCAAGCACGAGACATCATGTCACATTTTAGCTGGGGCGAAGCCTTCTTTGATGTCAATCGAGAACTGCTGGATCTGTATGCAAGCTGTACAGACTCGGCCGATGTGCACAGGAAGCAGGAAGAGTGGATGGAGAAGCTTGAGAAGGAGTATGCAGACCGCCGAAAGGCAGGCAGTGACGAAGATGCAGATGTGTGGGATCAGGGGAACGATAATAGAGCGATACAGGCAGACGATGAAAGCGAGCAGGATGATGCCCTGGCGAGTGGGAGCGACGCGGAGAGCGAGTCGGCGTTTACAATTGACCGCCTGGGCAACCGCGTCAGAATACAACCGGTGACTTCTCAGGGTCAGGGTGCTGCTATCGAGTAGCTGCATACCAAATCTTCTTCATGACTGCTTCATCTCCCCCCACACTTAGATGCCCATACTACACTTTTGACATCATTCCATTACTACTCCACATAGATGGCCATAGAAGACGCCCAGGCAAGGGCTCTGGCAGGCACAGTTGTCGATAAGCTCGCTGGTATTGAAGAATCCTTCAGATCTGCCAAACTTCAGCTCCTAGCAAAAGAAGCAGAACTCTTCAAGCCGCTCTTTGCAAAACGCGCTCGCATTACACAGGCAATCCCGCGTTTTTGGGCGACTGTCCTCTCTGCTGAAGACGAACTATCTGATGTAATCAAGACTGATGAATTGGATCTACTCAAATCTTGTCTTGATTTAAGCATTGACCGCGGGCAAGACCCACGCGATTTTGTCTTGACCATGCAATTTGCACGCAATAGCTACCTCGCAGATGACTCTCTTGTACTTGAAAAGGCATTCAAATTTGACGGTGGAGCATTGCGCAGTAATGCTGTTGCCATCAAATGGAAACAGGGTCAGGACATTATCGCTTTTGCAAAAAGGCAAGAGCGACTGTCTCTCTTTTCGCTCTTTGGCTTTACTCATTCTCATGAATTTGCTGAACCAGATGGTGATGCAGACTATGATGAAGAAGAAGATGCTGAACGCTTGGAAGCTTTGCGTTTGGAAGACTTGGCGATCCTTCTCGCCGAAGAAGTCTTTCCGCACGCTCTCAGCTACTTTACAGATGCACTCGCTCCAGATGACGATGAATCCAGGGCTAATACCGCGCCGGTCACCGGCGTCAATACACCTGGCATGCAACCAGAAAGCATGACGACGAGCTTCTTGGACTTGCAGCAGTTGCATCAACAATCAAGACATCCAGCCAGCATCGGACCTGGTAAGGAAGTTGCAGGTGCATGGAAAGGTGCGGCTCTCGCACAAAATGCAGCAGCCATAGAGCATTATGCGGCTGCACATTCTTCTCCGGCTCTGCCAGCGTATCTTCTTCGCCATAGAGATGAATCTGCTGCTGCTTTTGGCGAGCGTCTCATGATATCAAACTTGCAAGCTCAACTAATCATGTTTCTAATACAAAGTCACGGCTTCAAAAATGTTCTTGAGATTGGCACATTCACAGGCTTTTCAGCTTTGTGCTTTGCTGAAGCGGGCGCTGAGAGTGTCCTCACACTGGAGTTTGATGAACGGCATGCCTCATTTGCCAAGCTAGCCATACACGCCGCTGGCAAGTCTGATTTTGTTCGTGTGCTTCGAGGTGATGCACACGCTCTTCTGCGAGACAAGCAGCACGTTGGTGGCAAAGAGCAGTACGATTTCGTCTTTATTGATGCAGAGAAGCAAGGCTACCAGGACTATTTGACACAGATCTTGACACGCAAGCTGCTTAAGCCAAACGGCCTCATTGTCTGCGACAATACTCTCCGACGTGGTGCTGTCGTTTTGTCAGGACCGCCTTCACGCTCGCCTGCTGAGTCGCCAGAAGAGAGGCGTAGAGCAGAGTCGTTCGAGCAAGACGTCCAAGCCATCAAGACCTTCAACACGTTTGTTGCACAACACCCACAGCTCTTTAGCATTCTACTCCCCGTATTTGACGGCATGACCCTCATCCGTTACGCATGCTAAACATTCTCATTACCTAGTCATTTCACTTCACAATTATTCACTATAGATACAATTCTATTTGCGCTGATGTCTGATTCACGATAGCAATGGTCATGAGTATAACGCAGTCATAGGCTGGTAGATGGCCCCATCCAATGCAGACAGCACAAACCGAATGAAGTGCAAAGTCCGCTGACAGACTCGTTCTGTTTCAATCAATTTACCTGCCAAGGATTCTCGCATCTCCGGGCCGGCTCGCCCTGGATAAGCCATGTGGCAATTCAAAGCAAAAACCGCCTCAAGCGTCGTTATGCGGAAAAGTCCCTGTGGTTGCGTTCTGTTGACGAGGACGCGAAGTTGTGGCCCAATTAAAAAGATCTCATGCAAGGCTAATGACGCTCGAAAGTCGCCAGTGACGTTGAAGAAGAGCCTCGTCGTGTGTAGCACGTACGATAAAACCTCGCCAATACCAAAGGAGATGGCCTCGATGAAATTGACCTCTGGGAAGATCGATTCAAAATCTTCACGGAACAAAGGGAAGTGATCGAGGTCGCGCCGAGCACACGTCATGACGGGAGCCGCGTGCATCAAGTATTGTCGGAATGAATCTGGTTGCTGATCGATATTACTGACGAGCGAGACATAGGCGTCGACGTTACAGTCAAAGTGGTATCGCCAGGCTTCAATACCGGCGCCTGATGCAACCGTTATGAGCCAGTGCAACAAGTGAAAGAGGAGTTTAGCTTTAGGATCCAAGATAGTCTGTTGTTTCGAGGTAAAAGCGTAGTCGAAGGCTTCTTGACGGCGCTGTGGCCAGTGTAGATGCAGCAATCTCAAGCTATAGGCTGCAGCGAGCAACGCGGGCTCCGTCTGGATCAAGACCCAATTGACCTCCCGCCACCATCGATCAATGAGTGGGTGGTCACATGTCGTTGCTTCGATAAGGGCGGTCAGCTTGCTGTCGCCAAAGACAAACGCCCGCATTTGGTGCATTTTGGCATCATCGAGTCTCATGGAAGTGTCCAGGTCGTGCCCGATGAGCTTGAGTACCCTGCGTGGAAAGGTCATGCTGTCGAAGCCATGCTCAACTTCCTTTGTATGCACAATGAGGCTGTCTTGCCACGAAGTCGGCACGTTGTTGCGCTTGCTCATGCATAGCAGGTAGACAGACTCGCACATCAGGTTGGAGAACGCCTCATCAGATCTTGCGGGACGAGTAACCATGAAAGAAAAGAGGTGGTGAAGTACATCCTTGACTGTGATTGATGGAGGGACGGTCAGTAGACTGCATGCATCTAGCACGAGCGAGAGGAGATCAGCAAGGTTGCCAGGCTGCCACGCTTCAAAGCGTGACTCCGGATAGCGTATTAGAAAGGGCTTGATGTCGTCGGCGTGTTGTACCAAAGTGCCTTCCACGATGTGACGGTCCGACACAAAGAGGTATGACAGACGAGCATCTTTGCATGATAGCAACCTTGTCCTAGTACGAGCCGTATGGCTAGAGTATGCGGTAAAAGCCCCTGATGAAGCAAAGGTATTGTATGCGAGCAGATAGTCTGTGAAAACGCCTTCGGCACCTGCATAGGCGCTGCTCTGGCGAATTGCCATTTGAGTGTGGCTCTCGACCTCAGCCCTCGCGAAAGGCTTGTTTTGTGAGCCCAGACAATAGGCGACCGCTGCTGCACGTAACGGCGGGCAGGCACTGAGGAGATCGACGCCAAAGTCAGTCAGCTGTTGCTGCATAGGCTTGTTCTGTGGAAATATCGGCCGAATCCTGGATAGCAGCTCTTGGTCGGTCATTTGCGCACTGCCGGTTCCTGATGTGGACAATGGTGACATGGATGCTCTTGAATGCGTGTCGATGAGGGCTGTATATGCTATGCCATTGAGCGCTTCGGGCGCCGTTGTAGCACCAGGACTTTGACTGAGTGCATTTGGCGCCTTCCGGCGTTGACGCTTGCGAATCTTGGTCGGGTCAAATGTCGGGTCTGCAGCTGGGTCGTGCTTGCAACGACGATGTGCCTTGCGACACTTCTCGCAGACATAGTCCGAATGTGTATAGCTGCGTTTCGGCGTTGCGCCCTCTGAAGAGGATGGTGCACCGGCCATGTGCTTGTAGAAGGCAATTCGACAACAGCAGAGACCTGACTCGAGTGCTCTACTGACCCAGTGCCTGTGGAAAGATCAGAGAGGGCGTCTGATCTTTGATATGGGTCTTTGGGAGTGTCACTATCAATTTCTATGCCAACTACAATACAACCATCCTCGATTGTGCGCCCGTCAAGATTGGCAACCGCGTCATGTTTGGGCCTGGCGTCTCGCTATTCACGGCCACGCACGATTTATCACTTTCTGCGAGACGCTCAGAGATTGAGTACGCACTGCCCATCACCATTGGGAATGATGTCTGGATTGGTGGACACTGCGTTGTGCTGCCTGGCGTGACTATCGGCGATGGTAGTGTTATCGGTGCTGGCTCTGTGGTGACCAAGAGCATTCCCGCCATGAGTGTGGCCATTGGCAACCCGGCCAAGGTGGTCAAGCAGGTACCAGAGTAGCTACCCCCTTGCCCAGACGCGTAGAATGTGTAAATGCTGCTTCTTACGTGGATTTGCTCGAGCCGCCGTCTGCCGACACCACAACAAGCGATGCTCCCGACCACGTTGGACGCCGAGCTCGCGGCCTTTCGGCAAGAGTACGAGCGGTACCTCGCTGCGGTTCTTGTCAAGGATCATGCCGTGCACATCACAACTCGGGAAGGCATCAGTGCGGACGTGACGGTGAGTGATGCCGGATGGTGCATACACAACAGGACGGAGCCCGCTCAACAAGGCTCGGCACTGAGCGACAAGATGTCAGAAGACGAAGCAATCTTGCGGCATTTCCCTACATCGCAGGCGCTCCTAACGCATTTGTCGCCAGCATTCAACGCGGCATGGGCCGGGCATTTGCTTGACGCTCTAGCGAAAGTGGGTGATCACTAAAAGAGCCGTGCACGGCCTCTAAAGTACTTATCTACATTGACGTCGAAGCTCTTCTCGTGCCACTCAGCCGGCTTGCGGTGGATGAGCGTCGCCTCGACTCCCTCGACAAAGTCTGGGTTGTGCATAAACTCAGCGGCAATGTTGTACTCGCGCTCAAACACTTCGTTGATGTTCCAACCTTTGCCTTGCTGCTGTGCTTGCAGGGCCACAGCCAGTGAGATGGGCGACTTGGCGCGCATCGTCTTCGCTGTTTGTTTGCTAAACGTGGAGGACTGCTGATCGAGCTGCTCGAGGACTTTTGGGATAGTCGGCTGCTCAAAGGCCTTGAGGTCTTCCTTGTGCTGCTCAAGGATAAAGGCCTCGTCAATCGGGGCAGTGAATTCCGAGACTGCATTCCGGATGGCGGCCAGGTCGGACGTATCCATCTCTGTGAGCCTGGCTTCGAGATGCGCCAGACGCTCGCTGGGGACGTAGTGCGTACCGAGACCACCGAGAACAACTTGTGCGCCCGTCAGACGCTCTGCTGTACAGGCCAGATACTTGCCGACATTGCCAAGCGAGGCGAGAAAGCGACTTGCACCGACATCAGGGAAGAAGCCGATGGTTGATTCAGGCATGGCAAAGACGGTCTTTTCAGTAATGACTCGGATGGGAGCATTGATGGTCAGGCCCACCCCGCCGCCCATGCAGATGCCGTCTGCCACAGCAACGATTGGCTTCTTGTAGGTAGCAATCATATGATCCAGACGATACTCTGCAGCAAAGTAGTCCTTGCCAACTTGGTAGTTTCCTTGTTTGTTGGTGGTAGCGAGGGCTGCGACATCGCCGCCGGCGCAAAAGGCACGTCCGTTGCCGTTGATCAGGATGATTTTAGCACCGGGGCTTGTCGCATAGGCTTCGAGGCGCGGGTGGATCTTCTCGATCATGGAGAGATTGAGAGAGTTGAGCTTCTTTGGCCTGTTGAGGGTCACTTTGCGGAGACTGTTGGTGCTGCTGAAAAGGACATCTGTTTCGTCTTCGGCAGAGGCCTTGTCGCCGGTGCTGAATGCTAGGTTGTTGATTTTGGCCTTGAGCGGCATGATGGTCGTCGAGGCTCGGGAAAGGGCAGTGCGAGGCAGGCAAGCTCTGAGCATTCGCGGGGGTCAATGTCGTCGTGGTCGTCGACCGCGAAATTGATCCTGGCGTGGACCACTCGGGCTGCAGAGATGAAGCTTGAGCTCCGCAAGAGCATGAGCTCGGCGTTGGACGCTGCTTGTAGTGAGCAGCGGCACGGAAAGGTGTACATAGAGGCATAGACTGCGATGCCAGATAGAGATGCATGCGTGCCACTAGGCCTCGTCCTTGACTTTGGCCTTGATGTCCTTGGCTGCCTCGGCCGCTGCCTCTTCTTGCTTCATGATGCTGCGTATCTCCTCCTCGATCATCAGTCTGAATGACTCTTGCCCAAAGATGTGCTCCGTCGCCTGCTTCCTTGCATGCGTATAGCAGGTACTCCGATCAACTGCACCGCCAATCAGGGTGGCTGCTTTGCCGCGGTCTCGAGCAGCAAGTGTAGGGTCTCGTCGCAGTTCTGCATCCACAAGCTTCTCTAGTTCGGCCTTGAATGCGATGCCATCCTGAGACTGCTCAAAGGTACGTAAGGCTTGCTTTCGCATAGCATCAAACTTGCCAGACTTTTTGAAGTGCTCGAGGACGCGTTTCTCAGTGGTGGCGTGCGCTTCGACTTGAGAGCTGGCGCCGTTGAGCATAGACATGATGAGAAGCTATAGGGAGCAGCAAGCTTGAGGATGAAAGTATGGCAAGATTGATTTTCAGCTAAAGTGGTTGTCTATGGAGGAGAAGAGGTGACCTTTTCCTGGCTATGAGCATCTCAGACAGTGCAAAAGGAGATGAGCTGCTTACGTGCTGAAGTCGAGCCTGCCACAGCACACATGAGTTGGTGAGAGCCAAACCTATTGCCTCGTCCAGTACGTGAGCAGCTGGATTCGAGTGCGATTCAATGATGCCAGCACTTGCTCCAGGCTTTGTTGGCAGCAATATAGAGGCAATATCAGAAGCCTCGCAATGTTGATGAACCATGGCCTAGAGGGATCTGCACTTCGTCGACATTGGCACTATCCTTGAACCATCTTTGCGAGGCCGTGATCGCAATTTCATTGCCACTCATCATGCGTGTCTCCATGCGACCATCTGGGGCAAATTGCCAATGCTCGAGTCCATAGCAACGTCGCCAGTCGGCATGCCCATGCAATTGAGATTCTGCCTGAACCTGCTTATCCGTGGCACGATATTCGTACCAGAACTGCACAGCAATGCGGTTATCCATGAATGCGAAAAGCTCTTTCCTCAGGCTGTAGTCTTGCTCTTTAGCCCATTTTGCAGCAAGAAAGGCTTCAATGGCAGCATGGCCTTGTAGGAAGCTATCTCTGTTGCGCCAAAGGGAGACAGGAGTATAGGCTTTGACGACCTGACCTGGGTCACGCGTATTCCATAGTGCTTGGGCTTTCTTGACATTTGCAGCAGCGGATTTGAAAGTGAACATGGGAGAAGGAGGCAAGGGCTCGATATGCTTTGCACTAGAGGTGGACTGTACCTGTCAGACGAGAGCTAAAGGTCAAGCAGCCGTCAGTCAAGGGAAATGTGGATGGTCCAGAGACAGGACAAGGACGCAGTTGTAGGCTCGCGACAGAGAAGCTGACAAACGGCGACCAGGCAGGCTCACCAGCCTCAGTACACTGGAGATTTCGCCTTGATTCCGAAGAAGTCAGACAGTCTCAAACAGTTGACTCTTGCGATGCTTCTGCTTTCGTGAATTGGACGACTTCAACTCCTTCCAACACAAGATGCAGGATACAAACTGCAGGGCTGCAGGTTCCAAAACGAATAATGTCCAGCCAGGCATAACGTTATGCTACACCAGCTCTAGGAGTAGCGTTACTACGCACTGTTGAGCTTGTGGCCTTTTCTCTAATGTTTGAGCTCATTTGATCGGCCCATGCTGATGGCCTGTCGTAGTACTGCTGCACAATCTATCCCATACACATCTCTGCCTCTTCATCTAATGATCTGCGCTGCTACTCAAGTCATGTCTTATCTAGCGGATGGATATGCAGCCTGGCTGACGCTTGGCGCTATTGATGCTGAAGACAATCATTGTGAAGTACTCCAAGTTGGACTCCACTTCAACGCCGTCTTGAATGAATAGAAGAGCAAGTTGGACAGCGACCATCGTCGGGACACGATCATCCTGGCAGCACGTATGGAAGCGATTGTTCACGCAAGCAGACCAGAACCAGGTCGTCAGGCCCAGGATTCGCTTGTCTGCCACTCCAGAAAGGCTTACCTGAACTTGTTGAACCACGTATCAGACTGTCCTCAACACTCGATCAGATCTTAGCCATTCAAGTCTGCGACTGTAACTTTCTGGCCTAGCCATAGTTTTGATCACAGCACACCAGGCTTGTGTTGAAAGCCATATGCAATATCTGAAAGCAACCAGGTCGTCTACCTTGACGGCTCCTCGATCAAGCGGCCAATGGCAGTCCGTCTAGATGTAGCTAGTCAGGAAGGCATGCGCCATAGCTACAAGTAGATACTTGCAATTGATCATATATATCTACCCCTGGTCTGGTCGTTGGCAAGCTCGATAACAAGCAGCAGACGACCAACAACCACATCTACTAGCAACTGTCCATGGGCCTCTTTGGCAAGTCGGCTCCCGTGGAGACGCAGCCGCACTATGCAAAGCCCGTCTTGCTGCCTCTAGACCAACCGACAGCAGGCGCAGAACCACTGCCGACGGCCGTCTTGACAGACTCGCAAAAGGCGACCTATGACGCCATGCTCAACTTTCTCGAAGGCACGGAGCACGGCCTGACCTTTTCAGAGAAGGAGAAACTCTACCTGACGCGAGAACAGATCCTGCGCTTCCTACGGGCGACGAAATGGGACTTGAAGAAGTGCCAGCTGCGGATGCTGGATAACCTCAAGTGGCGACGAGAGTATGGAGTCGAGGCACTCACAGCGGAGCATGTCGAGCCAGAAGCCATCACAGGAAAGCAGATTCTGCTGGGCTTTGACAACAGCTGCAGGCCGTGTCTTTATCTCTATCCCGGCCGACAAAATACAGAGTACTCGCCGCGTCAAATGCAGCATCTTGTCTGGATGCTCGAGCGAACGGCTGATCTGATGCCGGCCGGTGTCGAGACGCTTGCTCTGCTCGTCAACTATCGTGGTGCTACGGGCGCCAAATCACCGCCAGTCAGTCAAGGCAGGGAAACACTCGCGCTGCTTCAGAACCACTACGTCGAGCGCCTCGGCCGCGCACTCGTCATTGACTTACCGGTGTTCATCTGGGGCTTCTTCAAGATCATCACGCCCTTCATGGATCCAGTCACGCGCGAGAAGCTCATCTTCAATGAAAAACTTGCAAAGCATGTCCCACCGGCGCAGCTCGATAAGCACTGGGGAGGCCAGCTGGAGTTTGAGTACAAGCACGCGGTCTACTGGCCGAAGCTGCTGGAACTGACACAAAAGGCCCAAGAGCGGGCAAAGCGGAATTGGGAGGCTGCAGGAGGGGGAATTGGTGTATCGGAAGCTCTTCTTAAAGCTGAGCCGAGCAGCTCACACACTGCTGTAAATGGGGAGAGACAGTCTCAGAGTGCGACGCTTTCTTCAGAGCAGCATGAAGCTGTCAACCAAGTGGGTCACTCTGGCAGCAAGCACACACAAGAAAAGTCTTCCTATAATGGTCGCAACCAGCCTGCTGAAGAGCTTTCACCAGAGCAATCTACACAAGTAGTACAGCAGGCCAATCAGAGCGATATCGTCAACCGGGCTGAAGAGAAGGTGGGCGCAGTGTATGTTGCAGATTCGCCAGCAATTGTGGTCAAGGATCAGCAGGCATCCTTGAAGGGTGTCATCTAGAATGAAGACAATCCAGCGTAGGAGTCATCTCTAATGCAGTGAAATCATTAAATGTCCTCTTTGCTGTTCAACACGCGACCTTCCATGCCACCTTCGACCATGAGACAATTGCCCGTCATATGAGAGCTAAAGGACGAGACGAGAAACAAGACACTGTCAACCACGTCATCTGCCGTGGCAATCTTACGCAAGGGCGTTGTACCCAAGGACCTGTACCTTGTCTCTGGGTCCTTCATGCTGGCTTCTGCCATGGGCGTCGAAATCCAGCCTGGTGCCACTGCATTGACTCGTCCTGCGGGATGATGTTTAACAATTTCATTCTTGAGTGAGAGGGTGAAGCCAACTTGCAAGGCAGATTTTGAACTGGCATAATCGGCATGCATGGCCTCGCCGTACTTGCCTGCTGTAGAGCCAACAATGCATATACGCGGGGGAATGGCCGAGGTTGGCTCAATCTGTCGGAGGAAGCTGCGAGCAAAGAGGAAGCTGCCCGTCAGGTTGACATCAAGCGTTTCTTCCCACTCGGACAATGACATGTTGGCCATGGGAATGTCCTTGGCTCTGAAGATGCCGTGATTGAGCAGGAGTATATCGACGCGTCCGAATGATTCAAACGCGAGATCAAAGCATTCCAATACAGCCCGCTCCGACTTGACGTCTGCCTGGACGACTGTCAGATTTGGGCCTTCAAATTCAAGCAGGGAGGACAAGTTGCTGTTGACCTGGGCAGTGACCCGGCAGCCTTGTTCGAGGAAGCGCCTGACTGCTGCCTTTCCCACACCACCTGAGGCGCCGGTGATGAGAATATGTTGGTCCTGGAGCTTAAACATGATATATCAGAGCAATGCAAGCACTATAGTAGTATCTAGCAGCCTCGAGCAAGCGGAGGAAGTGGTGGTCTGGGTGCAGATTTCATTTTCTGTTTCCATCTCGAGAGAAAAGGCGACAACGACGACGGCGAAGAGACAACCAGAGAGACATACGGGCACGGGAGAGGCAAGAGACGCAGGCAGAAAGCAAGGAACACGCTCATTGCTTCTATTACAAGTATCCGCACATTACACAGTCATTTCCGACAACGGAAGCATGCACGGCCGCTAGGCAGCGACTTAGTTGCGCATCTACCCATCACTGTGATCGCCCGACACAGCGCAGATCCTCAGGAGACGCTGCGCAGCATTCATTGAGCTTTTCAGATCCTTACCGTCATTCACTGCATCATAAACATGGCAACAACAGGCATCCAGCGACCAACGTCGGCCTCTGGCTCATATCAATTCCATCCCGGATTCCTACCTTCGCCAGTCGCGTCGCCTTGTAAGTCATCATCTGCTTGTCTAGACACATGCTAACATCTGTAGCCTATAGCAGACCCTCTAGTGCCGCGAGTCAGCACGATAGCTACAGTGGATACCGCAAAGCGGGGTCAGCGCATGCCTCTACAGGCATTAACCAGGTCAGCCACCGGCCAGCAGCAGCGCGGCACACGACATCAACTCAGCATCTTTCTCAAAAGACCCAGCAGCTAGATCACAAGGAGGCTGCACTGCAGCCAGAAACGACGACCATACCGCCGGCAAAATTCGTCACAGTAGGCACGAGACCAGCTTTGACAAGCACAGGCTCTTCTGCTTCCAGCAAAACACAGATTGAGCCTGCGGCTCCAGCTGAAGAGCCTGATCCTGAAAAGTGGGAGACTGATTTGCTTGAGCCGCCGCCATTTACAGTCTCAGAGCGCTACTCAGAAGACCGTCCGCGGTCACCACCACCTATGCGAGCAGGAACTCCTGCGCCCATCACATTTGACCGCGAGAAGCCAACGCTCAAACACCGATTACGACGCGCGCTCTCCTTTTCGTCATCGTCCAATTTGGCAGAGCTTGCAGGAACTGAAGGCACTGTTGCCAAGCGCAGCTTGTTCAAGGCGGGCTTCAATCGTTCTAATGACAACCTCTCCGTCACATCCACCTCGAGCAGTGCGAGTGTCATGCTGCGGAAAATGTCACAGAATATAGGCAGGCGAACCCGGCAAACACTGACGGGCATCTTCAGTGGCTCTGGTCGTCGACGCGCTGATACGCCCGACCCATTCAGTGCGCGTCCTGTGAATGCAAATGTCAGCTATGTTCATGCTGAATCGCTTGATACGGATAGATCACGGCCGCTACCGGATGACCTTGCGCGTCAAATGAGCCCAGACCATACTGGTATCCCATCGCCAGCACAGTTGAAGGAAGACACACCGACAAAACGGCTCTTGCGCAGAAACATACCCATCACTTCGGCACAAGACAATGTCGATGGTCATGGTTCGATTGAGTTCCCTAGACTTAGTCAAGAGATTGTGGATGAGGATCTGCCGCGACGAGGGAGCATGCACCTCGATCGCGCTATGCCGATTGAGGCACTGCAATCGCAGCAAAGCCTTGTGCACAGTCGCAATGACTCGCATGTCTCTACGCAGCATATTCCGGACAATCGGCCACTCTTGCCCCCTGTCACAACAAAGCAGCCAGCGCGCGGCATTCTCAAAAAGACGCGGGCTACGGCGGCTGAGCCTGCATTACAGCCTCCAAAAACCACTGTTGTCCGACCCTCGGCAGTGGCAATCGACTTTGAACAAGAGCTTATGGCCATGTCTGCGCCAATGCTCGCGCTTAATTTTGACCTCGAGTCACCCAAGAAGAGCGAGCCTGCACCCGCTGCAGATGCATTAGGTGCCTCGAGTACACCAACACTTGTCGCTGCTGATTCTCGGCCGCCCAGTCCTCCCAACAAACGGTCAAATCGTCTTCAGTTCTCACCAAGGATCGCTGTCCACGACACATATCACGCTAATGAGTATGATCGTCGCGGGGACATTGCTACATGCAATCGGCTCACACCACTCCTGGCTCAACGCATCAAGGAAGAACTCAACTCCTTCAAAATGGACGAGATGGCGGTGGCAGAAGACAGTCGCATCTACACACACTTCTTTACATGAGCAAACAGCAACCACTGGCCTTCTTCCGCTATGTACGACTCTCCCTTTCCCAGATAAAAAGCGATTGCATGTTGGTCATTTCAGTATGATTGACCAGCTCCTTCTATAGCGTTTTGTGCTTTGCTAGATGACATGAATCTGACTATCTTGCTTTCTTTCTGTGCATGCATCCTATGCATGATCGTAATCCAGTATACCGAAATACCGTGTGCCAACAGCTTTGTACAACGCGCTTCTCTGCAGTAGAACTTTGCTCTGACAGCGAGGCCTCCAACGCTGGCACCACTCGACATGTCGCCTGAAGGAGAGGTTGGCTATCCTGGTGCATCACCTCCGATGCCGATACGACTCGTACTGGCTCTTCTGGTATAATGGATAGCTTTCGCCGATAAATCAAGTGTGCAGGCGGGACCAGAAAGAGTGGATCATCACCCATGTAGACTTGACTATCCTTCAAGGCTGAAGCTTCATCCATAGGTCGCGGCGCTTGCAGCTGTAAGGCTGGCTTCGTCGGCTTGCGCTGTACTCTGCTTTCTGAACGACGTATCATTGGGCGCATCATGCTTGCTGCTAGCAGATTGGCAAGCACCAAGTACTTGTACAATGTATGCAGCACAACTCATATTGGCTGCCGCAAATAGATGCGTTTCAGGTCTTGTTCGTGTTAGACAGGGGATCCAGAAACTCTTCTAGCTTGTCTGACACATCTGCAGCCTTTGCTGCGGACTCATCCGCACTCATAGAGGCAATTGACATTGCATCGAGGGCGACCGTCTCCGACTTGGCCTTTTTGCGTTCTCTCTTGATGACGCCTGTGATGCCTTGTCTCTTTCGCGGTGCTGGTATGACGGGAGGGTTAACAGACCGTGGCCCTTGCTTAGTCCATCGCTTATCCTCCAACGCAGCAAGCCGCGCATCCTCCTTACGCTGAGCAGCTCGAAAGTCCGACAAGGCCTGCTCTGTCCTGCGCCGCTTCATGCTCTCCTCCCGCTGCTTCTGCTCCTGCACATCTGCAAGAAAGTCTACCTCGTCATTATCCAGCCTGCGTATGAGGGAGCTGAAGCGATTAGCCTCTTGGAAGGCTTCTTCTTTGGCAGCCTTCTGCTGCTGCAGCTTCTCAAAGAGCGAGCGATTGTCTGGCGGCAGATCGCCTTGATCGACCATTGCTTGCAGCAGCTCTTAGTCAGCAAGCCCTCCGCCACTTCGCCTTGGGCCGTGCAGCAGCAGCTTCGGTAGATTCAGGTCCAGCTCGAGGTTGTCGCACTTTCAATCGACGACGACGACAAAACAAACAGACACAACCAAGGCCGGCAAGGAACGGAGGAGAGGAGGAGCAGCGATGCAATGCTCAATCACTCGCTAGCACAGCTCAGGCAGGTCGCCTTTGCCAGTCTCGCACTCCAGGAGCCTGTACAGCAGCAGGGACGGAGCGCCAGTGGGTCTGTTGTACACTTCACAACCCCTACCAAGCCACCGCCTGCATGGAGTAGTCTGGGTGATGCACAGGAGAATGTGCCAGAGTCGCCAACGAAACGACTCGGACAGATCAGACGGCGAAGCACACGAACAAAAGCGGTGTTGGAGGAAACTCATGCGCCAACCGGGCGGCATGAGCTGGCCATCTACAGACACATGCACGAGTCGTTCTTCGTTTTGACTGAGCAAGGCGAGACGCAGTACATCTCCGAGGTACAGCCAGGCCAGTCGCCCGTCTTCTTGCCCTTTCGCATCGAGTCTCGAGCAAGACAAGTTGACCTAGTACTATACACACGGACAATTAAACAGGAGACTGACTCTCGAGAAGCTCATTGGCATTCATTGATCAAAATGAACATCCAGCTGAACCGTCTCAAGAGCATCGGGCCCAAAGCACAAACGAGAGAGGTCTGCGCCGTTTTGATGCAATTCTCTGGTCCATCTGCCGACTGGTATGTCCCGCTGAGCAAGTCTGAGCAGCTGCCACAGCGCTATGTCGCTCCAAAGGCCTCTTCTCACAGTTTCAACCAATTGATGCGTCTACAGATGCTGACTGAAGTCATCAATGATGCACGCGTTTCGATACACAACATACGAGACCGCATAGAGGCGCTACTCGCTAATGATGAAGAGCATAGGGAGACTGTTTGCAAGTCTGAAGCTGCACAAGTTCTCATGGTCGACTGCCACAGTATCACGACACGACTCAAGCGCTCGATAGCAAGCGACAGACACAAAGTGGCAATGCTCCGCGAGCGAAACAAACGTCGTGCTGCCCAGCTCGCCGCAGAGCCTGCATCTTGTCCTACCATTTCTCAGGTAGAAGAGTTGCGTGCAAAAACAACTACCAGCAGTGCCCAGCTTGTCTTGATTTCCTCTGAAATGCGACGCGTACAGCGAGTCGTGACTACAGTCTTGTCATCTGTCTATCCGATATGCACAACGCCTTCTCAGCATACTATACGCAACCTCAGCCTTGCTAGGCATAGCATCTTTTCTGCAAGCTATTCAGCTGAGGAAGCCGCAGCATTAGGATGGACTGCCCACCTCATCGCCTTGCTCGCACAATACCTGCATGTGCCTTTACGCTATCCACTGCTTTGCTGTGGCTCATCAAGCTATGTCATTGATCCCATATCTACTTTTCCAGAGAGTTCTGATCAAGATGACCGGGGAGTCGGCCCGCCCTATTCCATGCGCAAGGACCGGCGCTACCCCTTGTTTTACTCAAAAGCAGACATGCCGCGTTTCAATTACGGCGTCTATCTCCTCAACAAGAATGTCGAGCAATTAATGCAGGCACGGGGTCTTGTCTGTGGGGATATCCGGGACACGCTCATCAATCTGGGTGTGCTTGTGTTTTGGACAACATCCATTACTGAAGATGAGGACTTGGCTTTGTCGTCGCCAGCAAGGCGGAGGCGCTTGTCGAATGCGACGGTCCGACGAACACAGCTTTCACGGAGAGACTCGGTAGACGAGAGTGCCCTTGCCTCAGCCGGTGAAGAAGCAGACGATGAGATTGTCAACCATGAGGACGTGCTGCGAGCGCGGAGCAAAGTCAAGGTGCAAGGCCTTCTGCATGGCGATACCAGACAAAGGCCTACACGAGAGAAGATCGATCTTGGGATGAGCAGTGAGGATGAGGCAACAGCTGTACTGTAGAAAACCATCTGTGACTGTCCATTTTCCGTCTATCTCATTTTTGACGTAGCTGTAATAAAACCACACACTCAATTGACGCTGCAGCGGGCAGGCCTGGCGGCAAGGAGGCTGCTGATGAAGACGCGCATCGTTCAAGTGTCTGCCTCGCATGTTCAGTTCCTGCAGAAACGGGGTGCGCATCCCTATGACAATCCGACAGTCAAGTTGCAGGAACCAACGGCGGCTCATGTACAAGCTGCAGCAGATCAGCTCAAACTCGGGGACCTCGTCGCGTTTCCGACAGAGACGGTCTATGGCCTTGGCGCAAATGCGACACAAACAGATGCGGTCGCCAAGATTTACAAGGCAAAAGGGCGGCCGTCCGATAATCCACTCATTCTGCATGTCGCATCGCTTGCACAGCTCCGCTTGCTGTGTCCTGCAGGCTGGCCAAGTGTTTATGATGCGTTGATTGAACTGTACTGGCCCGGCCCATTAACACTTATCATACCGCTGCCCGAAGGAAGCGCCATCTCGCCGCTATGTACAGCTGGTCAGAGTACGTTTGCAGTGAGGATGCCGGAGCACAAGATTGCGCTCGCATTGATTGCTTGCGCTGGTGTTCCTCTTGCTGCGCCCTCGGCGAACGCGTCAACGCGGCCATCGCCTACATCGGCGGCACATGTTATGCATGATTTAGAGGGCAAAGTGCCCTTGATTCTAGATGGTGGAGCGGCACAAGTCGGTCTCGAGTCCACTGTGGTGGACGGTACATGCTCGCCGCCCGTTATTCTACGGCCTGGAGGTATCTCCCTGGAGCAGATACGGAAAATAGACGGATGGCAAGATACACAGGTGTATCAAAAGGCTAGTATCGACGCTAGCGATGCAGAGGTGCCGCGGACGCCTGGCATGAAGTATCGGCACTACTCGCCGACAGCTCGGGTCGTCTTGTTTGAGACATACACGGGTGACCTCGAGCAGCGGATGCGACAGTGCATTGGCGATATACCGTCTGACAAGGTAGCCGTTCTAAGGTCACAGTCTTGGCCGGCATCCCTATCAGAGTCGCTTAAATGCCGAGATTTTGAGCTTGGCAAGACATTGCCTCAGGTATCAAGGAACCTCTTCGGCCTGCTTCGAGATTGCGACGAGCAAGACATGTCTCTGGTCCTTGTTGAAGGCGTTCAAGAAGCGAATGAAGGACTTGCAGTGATGAACAGATTACGGAAGGCAGCGAGTCTTGTCATTTCTGATTAGATGATCTATAGCATATATAGCATAGTACAGCAAGTCAGCTTACGAGATGATTGAGTGTAGCAGACGGAGGGCTCAGCAGTAGATGTATCGAGTTCTTGTCATCCGCACATTTGGCGATCCAAGTGAGCTGGGTATCGATAGCGTGTCATCCTAGCAACTCGCCTCTGCCACAAGCAATCTTCTAAGAAGAAAACAGCTTTGTATAGAGATCAGCTTCTTTAAAAGAATTGTCACCATGCAAGCTCCGAGGAGTAAATCAGGTAATACATGCTAAAGACATCATTTCTCGTGCCATGACTGTGGGATTGTTCACTCGCCCTTGTTCTTGCAAGGCAAAGAGCTGGACACAGCAGACATTCTCACAGCCATGGCCAGTATATCAGCTTGAGTAGAGTAGGACTCGAGCGCAGGTGGTCAAAAGTTTGCTGCCGTTCAACAAATCTCACACTCAAAATGCAAAGACCATCAGGGAAGCCAAGAGAGACCCAGACAAGAGGCAGAAACGGCCCTGCGCTGGTCATCTCCTGTACTTGAGACCCTTGTGATGACCCGTCTTGTGATCGCTTGTCCGCTGTCCCCTTGCGAATGTAATCCATTTGAGAATATCCTCATCTTTGCACAAGGCCTGAATTGTATTGCCACGCTCTGCCAGGTGCTCATTGCTCATGATGCGGTGTATAGCTGTATGACACGGTCGACAGACAGCTGCTGTGTTTTCTGAAGAAAGCAGCCATGTTCTAGTAAGTCTGGCAGACTGTCGCGACAGCAAGCGTGAATGCTCGGATTTGGGGATCAAGTGGTGAACCGTGAGTGGCATGATTCGCTCACATAGCTCACAGCAGTCTGGTGGTAGCTCGTCATTTGCTTCGCTTGTTATCACTGCAGTATTTGTAGCCAGCTCAGTCTTGGCTCGTCGTCGAGCTCGTTTCGTAGTTGACGGTCTTGACTTGTCAGGTGAGGGCCTTATTTCCTCGTGTAGATGCTCGAGGAAGAAGCTGACGTGCAAGGCCGGATCAGCTTGAGCGTAGCCTTGTAGTACAGATCCAAAGACATCTGCTATAGACAGTCCAGCAAGCTCAGCCAGCGACAAGGGTAGCAAAGACTTTGAGCAGTCAACCTCGTCCAGCAAGAGCTGCTGTGCAAGATCAGCAGCAAAGTCATCAAGATCATCAGCAGGGACCACCTGCGCCAGCGTCCGCTTGAGGGCAGCTTTATATTGGGAGTGTTGTTTTATACTGTACATGTGGGATTATGATATACTAGATGCTGCGATGCTGAGCAACATTTTCTATCGTGCAACTTTCCAGCTAGATGCAATGAGCTTCTTAGTTGCACCCATGTATGCGCGGATAGGGTCACGTCGTGCTTGATCAAAGACCTGCTGCGTGTTTTGAGGGGGTACGTCTTGCGCACGCATGAATTCCTCCTCTAAGTCCGCCGCAATTTCGTCAGCAGGCTTGATGGACTGCTTTGCCAGCTCGCGATAGAAGGCTGCAACGCGTGGATGCGCCATGACTTTTTTCTTATCAAAGTGCAAGATTTGGAGGCCTTCCTTCGAGACTGCCCGAGACAAGGCCACATAAGCTTGACCCTTCTCAAAGACCTTTCCGAGATCCACCTTGACGCGCTCAATGGTCTGGCCCTGCGCCTTGTGAATAGACATGGCATACGCCAGAATCAGTGGTACTTGCTTTCGAGCAGCTTGCAAGTCTCCATTCGGCAGCTCCATCTTCCATTGTTCAGGGGAAATGAGCTGGGTGATGTCGCTGGAGCCTGGAACGGTGAATCTGACGAGAGGCCAAATTCTGCCGGAGGACATGGCTGCCCTGTTTGCTTCGATTTTGATACGTTTGCGCTCCGAAGCAATCGAGTCGTCAGCCAAATCTGCCTCATCCCATGGATTGTCCGACCAGAGTTCATCTCTGAATGATCCAGCCTCATCCAAGCACTGAGTATACGTTCGATCATTCATAAAATCAATGATGCGGCCGAGGGAGCCATTCACGAGATATTCACTCTGATTCTTAATGAGCATGACTTGTGCACCTTGCTTAAGTTCGAGTCTTTCAGGTGCCATACAGCTAGACAAGTGTCGCTTTCGACTTTCATCGGTACCGCCAGAGTCCTCTGCAAGAAAGATACGCGCTTCGCCACCCAACAATCGCATTCTCGTTGCATTGGCCCGGTCAACTTCAGCACGCGTTGGAAAGAGTTCTGTTGGCAAGATGCCGTCATCGTGCTGCAAGGGTCGTGCGAGGTCATGGAAACCTTGGACGGTCTTTGCAGACAGTGTGCCTGTGCGCATCTCATTGAGCATGGTAACAAATTCGCCGTCCTTTTGGCGAAAAACAGTTTGTAGTTCGATTGTGTGATCAATCTTCTTCCATGCTTGTGACTCGAACGAAAACTTGGCGTCGCGGTTGCCTCCCGTGACGGGTGGTAGTTGGAAAAAGTCTCCCGTGCAAACGAGCTGGATGCCACCCCAGGGCTTTTCATTCTTGCGGAGCACGCGAGCAAGAGACTCAAGCTTGTCAAACAAACCTGCTTCAATCATGGAAATCTCATCAATGATGAGCACCTTGACTTTTGTCCAACGACTGATGCTGCGCTTGTTCTTCTTGACAGACTTGACCATCTCATCTACCGTACCGTTGCCGAGACCGACGCCTGCAAAAGAGTGAAGGGTCGTACCGCTGATGTTGCATGCAGCGAGGCCAGTACTTGCACAAACAGCAACTTGTTCAACGCCGGAATATTTGCGCTTGAGTTCCTTGATGGCTTCGCGCATGAGCACTGACTTTCCTGTGCCAGCAGAGCCTGTAAAGAAGACACTCTTGCCATCTCGAATCATACTCACGACTGCCTGCTGTTCCTTGCTGAGGAATACTTTTGCCAAATCTTGACGACTCGTTTGTGCTTGTAGCGCCTTGTTTAAGACCGTACTTTCCTTGCGCTTGCTCATGAGTTCCTTTTTGCTATTCTTCATAGCACTCGCCGTCATGTCGAAGCCATTGGGTTTGGCTGGCGTTTGGACCTTAAGGCCGTATGACTTTGATGCTTCATCTTTGACCCAAGGCAGCTTACGCTTTCCTTTCTTGACTGGCTCGACAGGTGTATCGGTCGATTGTTTCGCATCCTTGAGTTCGACAGGATGTGTATCCTGTGCCTTGAGAACAGGTGGTCCCGGCGCGTCGAAATCCAGGTCGAGGTCATCATCCAAGTCATTCTCATCAAAAGGCACATACTCATTGACAGCGCTTGCACCTCTCGAGAGATGCGCTGCGTGCAAGCTGATTGTATCCAGCAAACCACTCTGTGTACGCGCGATAGGTTGTGCATTCACGGCCGACTCGCGTTTCGGGGATAATGGCTGCTGTGCAGTTTGCCCGAGAGGCCTGCCCAGTGGATTGGCTTGTTGCCGAACGGGCAGACCATACCGCTTCACAGACTGACTCTGTCTCATGTAGGGAGCGTCATGCGCCTTGCCCGCCGCCACGCCGTAACCCATGCTGGATGTTGTGGATGTGTGATTGAGGCGATAGATGTACCAGAAATTGCGAGACTGGCGCGCTAGATGTGATGCTCGGAGGGCATGCAGTGTAGAAATGGTGAGAGAGTGTCCTGCGATGCACAGATGCTTGCACGCTGTCTGTCTCTTTGTGGTGGTCGTGGTTGGTGTCTCTTGTTTTTGTGCAGTCGACGACGACCAGCGACAACTCAAGCTGCTGCTACTGCTGCTACTGCTGCTACTGCTGCTGCTGATTGCTGCTGGTCAGAAAGAGACTGCCAGATAGAAGACTCTCACGATACATGTCATGACCCCAGAAAGCTAAATGGACCCAAGCTCGCGCTACAATGCGCCCAACTTCTTCATCTTCCTCGTCCTCTTCTACATCATCTCCAATACAAATTCCGGGGACAGCGGCCTTTTGCTTGAAGAGACGGCCAGGAAGCTCGAGCACGACGAGAAATATCTCGGGCTGCTGAAGAATGCCACGTACAATAACCGCTTCCAAGTGCTAAATCACACAGTGGCTATTCAGCAGGGGCATCTGGACGAAATACCCAAGCTGGCCTTGGCCTATGACTCTCACGAGCATATGCCGTTCTACTTGAATGCAAGCAGCAGTCTCAAAGGCTCGTGGCATTCAAATTCACATGCTAATAGCACCGAACCCTTCTTCTCTGGTGGCGGGAAGATGAGTGCAAGCATAGACGATCGTCTCATCGAGACGGCCGGTGCCTCACGGGCCAGGGCCTCCTTCACTTTCACATCTCGCAGCGGATGGAGCACAAGGGATCTTGAGCTGCAAGGCGTGCATCATCATGAAGGCGGCCTCCTCTTCCTCGCCAGTGACCACACTGAAGCAGGCGGCATGTCCTATGCTCCAATGCTAGCCAATGCATCCACCTTTAACCTCACTCGTGAAGCAGCCGCGACAGTCTTACAGACACGCATCACTGAGCAGAGGCCCTATGATGGAGTTGAGTCGGAGTGCAACTACTTTGCAGCTTGCCAACTACACAGGACGCTTGGCACCCCACAAGCATTACAGGTAGCAGAGGAAGAGTATGCATATCACACGGGACGTGCACATCAAGTGCTGCCGCCAGTACAAATGAGCTGTTTTGTCTTTTCCGAAGACTGTCATGTCGATGTGCATCTACAATGCGACGGTCTGCGAGAAGTCTTGCTCAATCGTCGAGCACACGACCACGCCATCTTTTTCATCCTTATTGTTTTGGCGCAAATCGGCCTGACTACACGTCAAATGCGGCAAACCGCTTCACCCTCACATCTCTGGCGCATTTCATTGTGGTCTATCGGCTTGCAATGTCTGCTGGATGGTTACCACGCCGTTGCTTACTTTGTCCTGGGATTGACTCTCCCAGCACTCTTTATTCCACTCATGGCAGCAGCATTTCTCTCCATCATGCTCATGACACTATATGGGTTGCGGTATCTCCTCTTCATCTATCGCATGCATCGACAACTGGTTGAAGTAGCGCCTCCTCAGACTCCAGCAACTGAAACGGCCCCAGGAGCTTCAGCAGAGACGCTTCCCACTGGAGTAGAAACGCCTGCGCCTCTCACAGAGGCACAAATCGAACGTCGCGATCTATCGGCACTTTATGTTCGCTTCTATTTCGCCCTGCTCGTCCTCCTTTTTGTCTCACTTCAAATCGCCTACCTACCACAAAGATTCCGCGACATTAGTCTCATCACGGGTCTTCTCCTCCTGAACTCATATTGGCTCCCGCAAGTCTTTCGCCATTTCAAGCGCGGCCATCGCAAGAGTCTGTCATTCACCTACGTTGTTGGTATTTCTGCGTGCCGTATGTCACTCGTCCTCTACCTTTTTTGCTACAACGGCAATGTCTTTTTTCAGGAAGTCAGTGTCACTGCTGCACTTGGCATTGCTAGCTGGGTATGGCTACAAATTATGCTACTGGGTGGACAAGCCCTGTTTGGCCCACGATTCATGGTGCCAGCCAGCTGGAGTCGATCGTTGCCCTCTGTGTATGACTACCACGCCATCCCTGCGGAAGATGAAGAATCTCTGCTAGCCGCACAGGGCAATGATGAAGCGACGTGTGCGATTTGCATGGCGTCGATTGATTTACCACACCGTACAGCTGTACCAGACACGTCCCCTGAGACTACAAGTGCTGGATTACATTTATTGACAGCTGGGGTCTGGCGACGTGGGTTTATGCGAACACCATGCAATCACTATTATCACAGTGATTGTTTGGAGACGTGGATGCAACGACGCCTGCGATGTCCAGTTTGTCGAGCAGTCTTGCCGCCAGCATGAGACAGCACCACAGTCAACGGGTAGTAGGTAGTCGGGCGGGAATTTAAACAATACGAACAAGTTTGTAAAGCGAAACGCATAGCGAAGAGGTTATAGACTATTGCATGAGAAAAAAAGGTCATCAGTGTCGGGAAAAAGGTCATGATGTCGTTAGGCATCAACTCCCCCAAGACTCCAATCTTCTCAATCAACTGTACACACCCAATAGCATCCTCATTTAAGGTTTATTTTTTGTTGTTTTTGTGTTTGATCATCAACGAAAGTGCACTTGCAATGGCAATAGGCAAAATTATGGGCCATCCATGTAGGTAGCCTCGTAGTTTGAGTAGCCAGAGTCATTGTAGCCAGAGGCGGCATTCATCTGATGCTGTTGGTGCATCATTCGATCGTTTTGCATCTGCTGCTCGTGCTCATGCTGGTGGACATTGTCATAGAATGGCTGCTGCTGTGATGCATTGCCACCTGTTCGTTGCATGATGCGATCCACCTCGCCACACGAGCATCCACGCTGCTGCATGAGTTCCGTCTTGTACACGAGCAGCTCATCGCGCAACCGAGCAACAATCTGATGCAACTCGCGAGACTGCTGAGAGGCTTGTCGAGCAGCCGCTTCGAGGTTATTGGTCCACTCCTTCTTTTTCGAGCGACACTTGCTGGCTGCAATGCGGTTGCGTTCGAGGAATTTGGCGCGTCGGTCAGGTCGTTTGCCCTTACCGTCGACTTCGACTTCGGGCGACTCAGAACCAGCAAGATCACTGGTACCGATAGCTGGCGAGGAAGATGAAGCAGATCGGTTGGAACGTGCTCGTTTTGTGACGGCCGTCTGAGCGACACTGGAGGAGGACGTGGAGAGGGACCGCTCGGGCCTGTAGCCAGCACCGGACGCGGAGTTGTAGTTGATCTCGGTTGTTTGCTCGAATGTCTGATCATGGGCAGCGGGGGGCGATGCTCGGGGTGCTGATTCGTTGAATTGGTAGTCAAACACATTGCCTGCATCTTGGCCGTTGGGATTGGCTGACCCGTACGGCGTGAGGCCTGTGCTGACATGATCGAAGAAATGGGATGAGAAAGACATGGTTGATTGATTGATTTCGGAGGGCCTTTGGTGAGTTGTTTTGAGGGTGATGTATCGCGATGCGGTTGGCTAGGACAAGCACTGCTAGAGTGTACTTGTGATGCTGCTTCTTGTTTGCTGGGTAGCCTTTAGCGCCTCAAAGGGTCGAGTTGGCTAAGGGTCTCTGCTTGAAAGGCCTGTGGGATGGGCCTTGGAAGCGGACTTGGGAGAAGGCAGAGAGAGATCTGTCTTCCTTGGATTTATATGTAGCAGATGAGGATGTGCCTAGAAAGCGGATCCAGTGTGCAGCAGGGTATCAGTCAATGAAGCTTGAGACGACGACAAGGATAAGCAGATTTGGTATTTGCAGGAATTGGAAGCGGGCGGCGGCGGCGTCTCTTGTACTGCCTGAGCACTCTACTTCGCAACGGGCAAAGTACCAGTGAACACTGAGCAATTACGCTTGCCGTCGCTTGGACGAGGGAACGAATATCAGAAACGAGGCGACCGAGCGTGATTGGCTGGACATCACGTGCAGATCGCGGCCATCTCATCTCGGCTGCTGGCTGACTCAGCGGGGATGCTGGTGTAGATGGTCTTGCTGTGGGCTGCAGCTGCTGGGATGTGCTTTGGGTACTAGTCCTTATCGATGCTGACTCTACACCAGCTACACCAGCTACAGCAACGACGACTACGCCCGCTACTTCTATTCTCTGTCCTGTTCGCGGCTGCATCTGACTTGCCAATCGAGCCAATCACAGCCAGAGATCTCCCGCCGATTCAAATCCCGAGGAGGCGACAGATCCGCAGGCCAGGAGGACAGGCCAGGCGGCGACGGCATCGACAGACAAGTTGAGACAACCTGAGTATTCAGTTTCGAGATATCCAACGATTCATCCAAAAATGTCGTCAATCTCGTCCACAGCAGCTTGACTCTTCCTCACCTTCACCTTCTTGCTTGCAGGCTTCTCCTTCTCTGTCGTAGTCAATCCCAAGACTCGCTTCTTCTGCTTTTGCTTCTGCTTCTTCTTCTTTGTCTGCTTCTCCTCCACAGTCACCGGCAAGGAATCAGCTTCCACCTCAGCGGCCATCTTCGTGAGATCTCCCCTCGACACCTTTTCACCCAGATCCACCTCCTCTCGCGTGACTTGCTTGCCTGCCAACATGGCCTTGGCCTGCACTTGCTCCTCTTCTTGTCTTGACACCGGCACCCCCTCCGATTCAAGCATCACACCAGCTTCGCGTGCGTGCACATCCAGAATCCGCCAACATCGTGCAAGAATAGCAACCAATACACTCCCCAACGCAACATACTGACCAGTCCCAATGATTTGTGAAAAGGAAATGTACTGCGAACGACAGCGATCTAGCATATGTTTGCAGCGCTCACTGGATGAAGGCTCCTCCAACACGCGTGAGAGCGACGCAATTAGCAATTTGAGATGGCGAAACCACGTCGCACTATGGTGCTGATTGGTGTGACGACGATGCAGCAGGATGAGTACATGCAAGTCTTGCTCCAGCAACGTCAACTCCTCTTTATTCCATTGCACTTTCGTCGTGGTTAATCTTGGTGCTTCTGCCACGGCAATATCAGGTCTCTTGACAAGGGTTGCAATGAAGAAGCCAATAGTGCCGTGTTCTCCAGGCATGGCACGCACCAAGCCTTCACTGATCTGCTTGTTGTTGTCACACTCTGCCAAGACACCTCGTCGAGACCAACTCGGTAGTGCCTCGCTTCGATTCGCCACCTGCCAATCGGGCCGCGCTTTCAACGCAGCCATGACAACCCCTTCATTCTCAATCGCATGCACAGAGCATGTCGAGTAGGTGATTTTCTGGGCAGCCGGGAAATTCATGGCATGCAGTAGTAGTGCCTTTTGAAAAGCAGCCAGGGAATCCAAGCGCTCATCAACAACCGTGTCTTCAGGCTGGGCATCTTGTTCAGTGAGGTAGTCGAGACGATTGACAATCCCTGAACCGGAACACGACGGATCCAGTAGGAGATGTGTGACTTGAGCGTACTGCGCATCCTTTGGGTTCGTGCGCGTAAAGTCCTGATGCGCAACGGTACAGTGCGCACCGGCCTTGTCCAACATTGTCTGCAAGACCTGAACACGCCGTGGATCACGCTCAAAGGCAAACAACTTGCCGGTACCTTGCAGCAGTGCAGCGAGGTGGGAAGTCTTGTTGCCTGGTGCTGCACAGGCGTCAATCACATGCGCTCCTGGGTGTGGACTGAGGATAACTGCGGGTATACAACTCGCCTTGTTTTGAAAGATGAGACTGCCGTCAAGATAGTGCTTATGCTTGTTGAGTGTCTCATTTGGATGGAAGGCGAGGAGGCTCTCAATATGTACATCAATGTAGACACTTCCGACCCTGAGAGCTCCGAGTGAGTCGACCACTGGAAACCCAAGACTATCCAAGACGGCTTCCATGGATGTCTTGAGGGTATTGACTCTTGCCCATCGAGGGATGAAGGTTTCATCACGCTTTGCCAGCGCTTGATTGTCCTTTGCCTTGAGCTTGATTTTCGCCTTGACCCATTCTGCATTCAAGCGGGTCTTATGCCTGAGAACGGCATCTTTGAAGAGTCCAGCATTCGAGACAATGCCGGCCTTGTTGAGGAGCAAGTCATGGACGAGCACGAGACACAGGGGTCCCTGTGCAGCCAATTTGCGTTCCTTCAAAAGCATGCCACTGTCCTTGATGATCTTTTCAAGAACCGTTCTGTACTTGAGTGTCTCGAGGACGAGAGCATAGGTGCGAGGCCCATTTTTATCACCAGATTGGAGGGTGAGGCCTTTGATGCTGCCTTGCTTTGCGTCCAGGGCAGAGATGACCTTGGCAGCTTTGATGTAGAAGTCCATGCTACTGGGCCATGAGCAGGCTGGCAGTGACTAGAGGTAGTCTAGCAGTCTAGCAATAAAGTATGTAAAAGCAATAGCAAGCAGAGAGGTGAAGTAGGAAGAAGTCTTTAGCTGCAGGCTCCACATCTACCACGACACCCAACCCACCAGCCAGGCTACCATGAGCTCAAGTGCAAAGCGCAGGTCCAGTACAGCAGCCTCCGTCTCATCAACACCCCAGAAGCAACTCACCTTGCTTCAAGCCTTTTCAAACTCAAAGCGACCGCGCATCAAAGAGGTACAACCATCTTTTCCACCAATAAGAGTATGCTGACGGACAAGCCGATGCAAGTCGATACAGCCAAGACACCCATCGTACAGCCTCAGTCAGGCGATAAAGCACCTGTCAAGAAACTCACAATCAAGAATCTACAAATAAGTGGGTCACAAAGCAAAGACGATGCTGTCTATGACGCAACCTTTCTAAAGCTTGAACGCGCGCTTGGCCGTTTGATGCAAGGTGAAGAGATTACTGGGCTGCAAGACTTGTATCATGGCTGTGAGTTGCTCGTCCGAGGCGGTCGCTCAACGCAATGTGAGGAGCTTGTACGCAAGCAATTGACACGTAAAGCACAGGCATTGAAGAAGGAGATTCTACCACGTTGCCAAAGTCAAAATGCCATGGAAGTGTGCACCTTGATGGTAGATACTTGGCACACGTGGTGTAGGCAAGCGAATCTCGTGCGCTGCATCTTTTGGTATCTCGACAGACGCTGCATGTTGGGTGTCGAGGCGATCGATGATCTCGCCACGCGTCTCTTTCGCGAACATGTCCTTGATGAGGCAGTCTTGAGCAAATTTTCAGCAGCCCTCAATGCGCTGTTCGATGAAGACAGGCATGCTGGTCTTCGGCGCGGGCCCAGACATACAATCGAGTTGGCATCCGTCAAAGTGTTGCGGGATACTGGACGTCTGTCGGCTTTCTTTGATAGCCACCTTCGTCATCTTGGACCGTACCTCGAGCAATTCTCTGCAAAAGTCTATGAAATGGATGCCGGTGCATATTTGCGAAACGTCGATGGACTCGAGAGGAGTGAGCGTAATCGAGCAGAAGATTACTGGTCCGGTGAATATACTCGTCCGGTTTCTATGTTGGTCCGAGAGATTATGGTGTACAACGTTGAAGCTCAACTACTTAAAGGCGTGGAGGGACTCTTTCGTGCGCGCGACCTCGATGGCTTCAAACTGGCATATGAATACATCAGCGAATCAGACGAGCGGCCACGCGGCCGCCCTGCGTTACTTCAGAACTGGGCAACACTCATCAAGCAAGACGGTGTACGACTCATGGAATCTGAGAATCTGGTCGAGACGCTGCTGGACTTTAAACGTGACATGGATGAGATTTGTCTAAAGAGTTTTGGTGGCGATGAGCAGGCGGTCAAGTTGCTGCGGGAGCAGTTCAATGTCTTTGTCAACAGCAAAGGCGACCGACCCGCAGAGTTGATTGCCAAGTATGTGGATTCAGTGCTGCGGCAAGGCAACAAGAAGTTTGATGAGCAGACGCTCGAGGTGAGGATGGATCAGTTGCTGGATTTGATTCGCTTTATCGCAAGCAAGGATGTGTTTGAGGCATTCTATAAGAAGGATCTCGCAAAACGTCTGTTGCTCAACAAGTCTGCGAGCAATGACGCTGAAGCCTCACTCCTCAACAAGCTCAAGATTGAGTGTGGTGCACAATTTACCCAGAACCTCGAAAACATGTTTAAGGATATCGACCTGTCGCGCGACTTTAATCGGAAGCTGCAAAACAAGCAGCTTGATGTGATGGTCATCTCACAAGGTTCATGGCCGACGTATGCGGATGTCAAGTGCAAGTTGCCGGATGCCATGCAGCAGGAACTCGATGGCTTTGGAGCAATCTACGGTAAGGCACAAGCTGGTCGTAAGCTCATGTGGCGACACACACTGGGACATTTGCAGATGAAGGCACGCTTTGATGCTGGCGAGCGGGAGTTGCAGGTCTCTATGTTTCAGGGTTTGGTGCTGTTGCTATTCAACACTAGCAAGACATTAACGGTGGAAGCGATTGGTGAGGCGACTGAGCTAGAGCAAGGCGAGTTGCACCGAACACTGCAATCTCTCGCGTGTGGTCGTCCCGAGACGCGTGTGTTGCTCAAGGCACCCAAAGGCAAAGAGGTGAATGCCGGTGACAAGTTCATGGTGAATGATGGCTTCAAGAGTGCGAAACGCATTGTCAAGATCAACCAGATTCAGATGAAGGAGACGAAGGAGGAGAATCAGGCGACGATGGATCGGGTGGACCAGGACCGTTCGTTTGAGATTCAAGCTGCGACGGTGCGGATCATGAAGGCTGCGAAGAGGAAGACGCACGCTGACTTGATTAGCAGCGTGATTGACACGATCAAGGGCCGTGGTACGCCGAAGGTAGGGGACATCAAGAAGGCGATTGAGAAGCTGATTGAGCGGGAGTTTTTGAGTCGGCAGGACAAGGAGTATGTGTACGAGGCGTAGCTGTGTATTATCTACTGGATATAGTGTAGTAGTCATCTATTCTCTATCTAGTCCAGTAATTATCTACTGGCTATAGTGTAGTAGTCATCTATCCTCTATCTAGTCCAGTAATTATCTACTGGCTATCGTCTAGTACTTGTCATCTACTGCATCTGATACTGCGCACCCGGGTGTTGTGTGTCGGCTGCTACACCACAGACAAAAGCAGATCAAGCCATCGGGTCAGGCGTATCTCCCAGGCACTCGACACGACGCAATGATCGCGTCAAGGCTCATCAGGCAGACGCGGCCAACGACTCTCGCCGCATCGGGCCTCGCTCGCAGATTCGTCAGTGAGCTGCCGCGGTCAAATGCAGCACCCGGGCAGCCTATCGCACCACCACCGCCATTCCCGCCAGCAGCTGCAGGTCACACAGCCTATGCAGCATCGCCTCCGCCGCCGCCGCCATTCAAGAAGAAGGCCGGCTTCTTCAAGAAAGCTTGGCGCGTGACTTACCTCTCTGCACTTGCAGGTCTCGGCTGGTTCACGTATGAAGTCTACCAGAATCGTCACCCAGGCCAGCAGTTTGAACAGGATCCAAGTAAGAAGACCATTGTCATTCTGGGCTCCGGATGGGGATCGTGTGCTCTGCTCAAGAACATCCATGCTGAAGACTATAATGTCGTGATTGTCTCACCGAGAAACTAGTATGCTCATCTTGTGTTATCATGGCCTCGGCTGACTCTAGCTTCCTCTTCACGCCCCTTCTTCCATCTACAACCACTGGTACTGTTGAACTGCGCAGCATCATGGAGCCCATTCGACACATGACGCGCCATAAGAAGGCCGCCGTGAAGACCTACGAAGCAGATTGCACAAAGATTGACCCAGAACGCAAAACCATTACCATCACCGATAACACTGAGCTCAAGGGTGCCGTAGCAGAGACAGAACTCAAGTACGACTACCTCGTTGTCGGCGTTGGTGCAGAGAACCAGACATTTGGCATCAAGGGTGTTCGTGAGAATGCATGCTTCTTGAAGGAGACTTGGGATGCACAAAAGATCCGCACGCGCATCATGGATTGTATCGAGACGGCTCAGTTCAAGACATTGCCCGAGGAGGAGAAGGAACGGCTCTTGCATATGGTCGTTGTGGGCGGTGGCCCTACTGGTATTGAGTTTGCCGCTGAGCTGCGTGACTTCTTCAACGAAGACTTGCTCGACTGGTATCCGGAGATCAAGGACAAGTTCAAGGTGACACTCATTGAGGCCCTGCCCTCTGTTCTGCCCATGTTCTCCAAGCAGCTGATTGACTACACCGAGTCCAACTTCAAGAAGCAGGACATCACTATCCACACCAAGACCATGGTGAAGGAAGTTACAGAGCGCGATGTCACCTGCGAGGTGACCAAGCCAGATGGTACAAAGCAGACGCAAAAGGTACCGTATGGGCTGCTCGTCTGGGCAACAGGCAACACACCGCGTCCACTCATCAAAAACATGATGGCCGAGATCCCAGCACAGAAGAACTCTCGTCGTGGCCTTGCCGTCAATGACTTCATGGTGGTGGAAGGCTCAGAGAATATCTGGGCGATTGGTGACTGTACAGCGACCAAGTATGCACCCACAGCACAGGCAGCCTCGCAGCAAGGCACCTACCTTTCGCACCTGTTCAACGACATGGCCAAGTCGGAGAAGCTCGAGGGTGAGATCAACTACCTCATGGACCAAATGAGCCGATCCTCCAGTACAACGGCAGAAGAGCGTGCATCCCTCAAGAAGACGCTCGACAACAAGAAACGGGCACTCAATGCCATCAAAGCCACACCCTTTGAGTACTCCCACCAAGGATCTCTTGCGTATGTCGGCCGAGGTGACGCCATTGCAGACTTGCAGATTCCCTTCTTCAACGGGTCTTTCTCGAGTGGTGGTGCGTCCACCTACCTCTTCTGGCGTGCAGCCTACATCTCGCAGGTCTTTTCCCTGCGTAATCGTGCACTCGTTGTGTTTGATTACACAAAGACCAAGTTGCTCGGACGGGACATCAGCAGGCAGTAGTCTTCCCTGTACTTTCTTTTCCCTTGGCGTTGTGTTGATAGAGCGCGTAGTAATGCATTTGCAGCTGCTGATACCGTGATCCTGCTAGCTACTCAAGTAGACTGACACTGGATACTCTACCGTTGGAGCTGCCTTGTGTTCACCAACAGCAACTCCATCCACCATGAATGAGCCCTGCGGCATCTGCCTCGAGCAGCCGAAAGACCTCCTGGGGATCCTTGACTGCTGCCATCATGTATTCTGCCTGACTTGTCTTAAACACTGGCACGCAAAGCAAGTCGCAAGCACTCTGTCTCTACCTGAGGCATTCGTCTTGCATGACTACAATCAAAGACTTGCGCTGCTCGAGGGATCCCATGGACTAGGCAGTACGTCAACCTTGAACATGACAAGACTACAACAGCTGGCGCAAATCTCTGATTCAGCACGTAAAAAGACCTCTTGTCCACTCTGTCGTCAACCGTCCTCTGGTATCTTTCCAGCAGCCTCTGTGCCTGTTTCTGCATCGCAAAAGGCACAACTGATACAAAGCTATTACAGATCAAAGAAGCACACGTTGTGCAAGTGGTTTGAATCGTCCATCAAGCTTGGCGGTACACCATCTTGTCCATACTGGAATGACTGTCTCTACGCACACCTCAAGCCTGCTGCCCCAAATCGCCTGAGGAGGGAAGCATATACCTTCTCGCAACAAGAGATTGAAGCAGACTATAATGCTTCGTTGACTGCTGAATCTTTGGCAGCACAAGATACCACAGCATAAGAGCGACCCTTTCCTGTGTTGCGCATTAACGCTTTCGAGCAGTACACAAGCCATTATTCACTGTCTGGGGTCCTGCTCTACACTACAATCAGAGATGCAAACTGATAGATGATCAAGTCAATGATCATGCACGTACTCAGCCAGTAACATCGACTTCACTCGTCTCTCACTGGTGCAGCTGGATCACGCAGCGCTGCGACCGCAAGATTGGACTCTTGCCCCACTTTAGCCTGCTTGTCGCGCGCTGTCCACTTCTTGAACCGATCCATGTACGCTACCACGTCAGTCTTCTTCACCACCAGCGGTTGAACTCACCTTTGACTTGTCCAGTACAGAAGCAGCAAGTCGGTTGCGTCGGCTCAGCGCGGCTCGCGGTCTCTACAGGAGCTGGCTCATCACTCGTAACCGTCACTTCCGTCGTGACTGGTACAGTAGAGTGAGTAGCAGGCGTTGTTGTGTGTGGAGCACTAGCAGCGCGCGGTCGATCTGCTTGCGTGGTTGTCATGGGACTGACCTCGCCAATAATCGTCATCCTCTGGCTTGCATCTGCATAGAGGCTACCTGGAGGATTTATACTGCTCGTATGGCTCGAGCGCTGACCGTGCACTGTCCTTCAAGCTCTTTCGCCTTGCGTCTTCTCAAAACCTCTCCATGTTTCCATTGTGGAGCAGTGCTTTCGATGCTTCACCAACTCTGCCATGTGGCCGGAAAGCTTTCAATTTGCTTTGATAAGCCTTGAGTGTATTGATACAAAGGTATCGGCTAACAAGTTGCATCAGAACTCATTCCTTACTTACCACACATTGCATCTCAGCTGTAGAAAAGCAAAGATACGGCGCGGCAAATCATGGCCGATATCAGTTGTTCCACGCGATATTCTTGCCTTGCAGCCATCTAGAGGAGCAAGTTACCATGGGCGATAGGCACTAACATTCGTCGTTTCAAGAACTGACCACTCTACATGAAGGTAAAGTTCAGCATGCTTAGATCCTTCAATGTATGCTCTTATCCGATATACAACTGCCTCCGCATTCGCATTGGCAGGCATTCGGCCATATCGACTCCTTGTTTTGCCTCTACACAACGAACCGGATCAGCTGTATTCGCAGGCCGCAATAAACATCAGCTTGCAAGTCGTGTAGAAGACTTTGCATAGTCATGTACTAGATTCAAGTAGGAACACATAGATATTCAAGAGTCTTCTGGCCCTCGAGTGAACCAGGGGTTATTGTCGTCGTTGTCGTTGTCGTCAGATTTCCCTTCAGATGGGTGGTCGTGTCATCTGCAACGTCCAAGATACCGCAGCGGACCAGACACGGGCCAGTAGCCGCGCATGCGTAGGACGATGGCCACTGCAGCGGCATCTCTCTCTCATACACCTCGCTTTACATCTGTGGCGACCGCACGAGCAATACCAGACGATCACCGCTCGCACCACCCGAAACCCGGCACCAAGCAATTCACAAACCCATGGCCATCCTTCGGCGAGCGTGTACCGCCCGTGCAATTCATGCTGGGGGCTCTAAGGGGCGAGATTGGGAGTCGTGTCAAAATACCTGTGGATGTACATGAAGGCGTAGGCTGGCAGAAACCCAACTTTGCATCTGGCAATGCAGCCTCAACAAAAGTCGCTTGGCTGGGCCATGCATCGTGCTATCTAGAAGTGGCGCGTCATCCTGAAGCTACGCGTGGTTTGCGTATTCTCTGTGATCCAGTATTCAGCGATCGCTGCTCGCCTGTACAATTCGCAGGTCCAAAACGATTCACACGACCAGCTACAACAGTCGATGAGCTGCCAGAAATTGACCTCGTTTTGATCAGCCATTGTCATTACGATCATCTAGATTTTGGTACAGTCACTCAGCTCAAGAAGCGTTTTCCGGATATTCGGTTTGCTACTGGACTCGGCAACAAGGCTTGGTTTGATGCATGTGGCATAGAGAGCATTGAGCTCGACTGGTGGGACGAAATTGTCTTTGAGAAGCTCAGTCAGAGCGTACGTCTCAGCTTCCTACCTGGCCAGCACTTTGCCAATCGCGGACTCAATGACCAACAGATGACCCTATGGGGATCCTTTTCAATCGAGGGCCAAGACGGCAAACGCTTTTGGTTTGCGGGTGATACAGGGAGACGTACGATACCTGCTACTTTGGAAAGCGCTACAGAAGCTGAACTCGCGCATCTACCAATCTGTCCTGCTCATGCACAGATTGGACAACTGCGTGGTCCTTTTGACTTTGCCATGATTCCCATCGGCGCCTATCTACCTCGGCGACTCATGTCGCCTGTGCACATTAGTCCAATCGAAGCAGTCGAGGTGTACAAGGAAGTACAAGCAAAGCGCGCTGTGGCCATTCACTGGGGTACCTTCACACTGGCTGGCGAAGAAGTCTATCAGGCACGCGAAGAGCTCGAGCGGTTTTCAAGGGAGCAAGGTATTACAGGCTTTGAAAGTTGGAATATGGGTGAGATTATGGAGATTTAGCAAGGATATGTTCGCATACATGATGCAAGCATCAAGTCTTCTCACAAGACGATTGACTTGATGATGATGATAATGGAGCGCTAGACGATTGCCTGCCAGATGAGTCCCTGAGAGGACTCTCATGCAAAGTATGCTGGAGTTAGCTCAGGCCAGAGCTGCTTGTCATGCAAATGCATTGTGCAAGACTACTGCGAAGGTATGAGCAAACATTCGACACTCGTGTGCTGAAGATCATGACCGCGGAGTCTTTTTATTTCGGCAGTAGCAGGTTACGCCCCGCATCTGCCAAAAAGTTCTGTGTCGGCGGCCCACGCTGCCTGTCGCAAAGCTGCCAGTTCACGTTGGTCAGCAACATCCAGCAAAGGTGCAATGCAAATCTGCAACATGTCTGCGACGGAAGGGTACTTGTCACTGGTGAACACTGCTGTCAGCTTGTCGTTCACTGGGTCACGGCAGTCTGCAGACTCTGCACTGACACTGCTCTGAGTTGCACGGGCCACTACGCTCATCGGTTCATTGTTACCGACACGGACATCTGCAGATTCTGTACCAATTCGAATCCTGGGGAAGGCTCCCTAATTGGCAAGTTCAGCCGCGGCCACCTCAACACGAGAATTCAACAGATTTCTTGCTACTATAGCACTGTAGCAAACGCAGCATGAAACGATGCAAACAGTCGACAGACATCATGCTGCTAATCTATGTCTCCTCTGGCAGCCGAAGAGAGGAAATCGCACATCCGAGTTGGCCTGTGAGTCACAAGTGGGCCCGTCAGTTACCTCCACAAAAACAAGCTGATTTCGGCACGCGCCGTCTAAGCGAATCTGCTGCAGGAGACAGCCACGGCGAAAGTTTGAGACGCGACCAACCCGCACTTGGCCTAGCTTGTATAAATAGGCCTCTCCCTGCTAGTGCCTCGACTCTTGACACCAACAGATACGCAGCTATGGAGCGGAAGGAAGAAGCCCTCCACAATATCGAGCGAACCTCGTCAGAAGGGCCAGAAAAGCTCACAGGCTATGCGCAATTGACCACACTCGAGGAGAAGCGTCTTGTACGCAAAATTGACCGCAATGTTGTGCCTCTCATGGTCATCTTCTATCTTCTTTCTTTCTTGGATCGGTAAGCTTCATTCCTGCACATCAGCAACTTAAGCTGCGGCGTGTTGACATGCCCACGTTACACAGCATCTACTAACGGCATCAGCACCAACATCGGAAATGCAAGATTGAACGGTCTCGAGAAAGACCTCAAGCTCAGCGACTACGACTACCGCATTGCCCTCACCATTCTGTACGATACCTGCAGCCCACGTCTGTTGTGTAGCTTAAGCTGGCATACGATCAGATAGGCGGAAATTTCAGATGGCAACTCGCTAACTCACCAGCTATGTGCCTTATATCGCCTTCGAACTCGTCTCGAACTTGCTTGTCAAGAAGGTCGGAGCCAAGCTTTGGCTTCCTTCGCTCGTCGTCATGTGGGGCATTGTCGGTACCCTTCAAGGTGTCGTCAAGGACAAGCACGGCCTCTGGGCAGACCGCTTCTTCTTGGGTCTGACTGAAGCAGGAATCTTGCCAGCCATCATCCTCTACCTTGCTAGTTGGTACAAGCCGCACGAGTTGCAATTGCGTATTGGAATGTTCTGGGTTGCTTCCAGTCTTGCTGGCTCGCTCGGCGGTCTCCTCGCTGCTGCACTCGGTCTCATTCGTGCCGGTGGTCTCAATGGCTGGAGCTGGATTTTCATTATTGAAGGTATGCCTCTTCTCTCACTGGCAAATCTAACATCAGGAATTATCACAGTCGTCGCAGGCGTCGTTGGCTACTTCCTCATGCCCAATGATGTGGAGCGCAGCAACTTTTTGACACCAGAAGAGAAAGAGCAAGTCGCTACACGTATGATTTCCCCAACCGGGCACTCGGAAGTGCACGAGCAATTCTCTTGGTCAGAGGTCGGCAGTGTGTTCAAGTCGCTTCACATGTGGCTCCTCATGATTATGGCCTTTGGTTCTGGTGTCGCCGTCTACTCCGTGGCCTACTTCTTGCCCACAATCCTTGCCGGTCTTGGAAAACGCTCCGTCTGGGTGACGCAACTCTTGTCTGTTCCTCCTTATGCTCTGTCGGCTATCTGCTCGCTTGCTGGTTCTTATTACTCCGACAAGGTCAAGCAGCGCACACCCTTTGTTATTTTCCCGCAACTCGTTGCTATTGCCGGTCTCGCCATCTTGTACACTTGCACACGCGACAAACGTGCATTTGGAGCACGTTATTTCGCCATTATGATCCTAGTCTCTGGCATTTACACTGCTGTGCCAGCCTACTTGGCCCTTGCCTCAAATTCCTTCGCCAATCACTATCGTCGTGCTACAGCCTTGGCCATGATGATCGTCATGACCAACTCTGGTGGTCTTGCATCGACTTGGCTCTACCGCAAAAACGAAGCACCCAATTACCAAAAGGGCTACATGACCGTCATTGCACTGCTCTCACTCGCGACTATCGCTGCAGTCATTTTGCGTTTCCACTTTGCTCGTATCAACAAGAAGCGTGATGTGCTTTGCGATGCAGCTCGTGGCTCTTCACAAGGGGATGAGCCTGTCGTAGCTGGCCAGGCCATCAAGGCTGATGCAGGCGATCGATCGATCCACTTCAGGTACACCCTGTAAAAGGGGGCTCAGTCCCTGGTGTTCTTCATTAGTACACCTTTTCATTGCCGCTAGGCGCGGCTGCATTACATTGTAGCAAATTGGTCGTTGTGCATATGCATAGCAGCAGGGTGCTCAAATTGAGCGACTTGTTCATCGCAATTCAAAGCCTTGGTATATCAGCAATTACAGGTGATCCATCATTCTGCATACTACACCATGCGCTCTGCACGTGATGTAGGGTGAACGTGCTTGAAGCTTTGCTTGCAAGATTTCAGTGCTGCCCCTGAAAGATTCATGCAAAAATATTGACAAGGCAAATTCCGCGCTTGGTGGCCGCTGATTTTTGGTATATCGCTACTTTGCCATTGACAAGCAGCAGGTGAACCATAACATAGCCGCGAGCTCTGTTGACTGCAATTGCCCCAGATCGTCAATCCCTGCTACAGCAGCAGTGCGTCTCTTTCAGCCCTGGACTGGCCGATCATCATGTCAATTGCTACAAAAGCATGCCAAATCAGCACTCAGATCGTTTTCTTCCTCCTAACTACAACCTTGATAGCTCACGTCCTCTCCGGCTGTATGTCTTCCAAGCAACAATGCGGGGCTGATGAGCTCCAGTCTCAAAAGGTCGAGGTGATTGTTCAAAAGGCGTTTCCTACAAGAGCGAGACAAGACTGCGATCGGTATTGTAAAGAAGAAATTGATCTTTGGGCGAATGTGATTCTGCCCAGCAAGCTACCTGAATTCATGACGGGCCACTGCAATCTTGGCTGGACGCGTTTCAGCGCGCGTTTCTCCGGTGAGCAAGTGATTTTCCCGGAGCACCTGCATAGCATGTTGGAAGACAACTGGCACGCCACGAAGCATGGTCGTCTGATGTCCGAGGAGAGTGAGCCCCATCTCATCGAACAAATTCTGGGGTTTCTTACTCAACTAGGCTTGTCCGCGGACGCGGTGCGAGTCGTAGATGCAGCAGGTACTTCAAAAGCTCCAGCATCGACCAATGTCTGGCTGAAGTCCATTGCACAACGAGTCCTGAGATCTTTTCAACAACAGGAGCGGTGTACGCAACCCAAGTATGCAGACTGGAAAACATTTCGACATGAGAAATTATGTGTCTGCGAGGTGGGTGTGACTGTCGAAGACTACCTCGTCACAAAGCCAGATGCCCCTGGCGATCAAGCTTGCAAACCTGAAGCCGCGGCAAATTTCTTTGCGAAAGCAAGCCAATGGCCCATCAAAATGATAGAGGGGACAGCAGTGTCATCAGGAAGAACAAGACCATTTGAGCCTGACAAAGCGCTCCTGTCAGTTGCAGCGTATGCCAGAAGACACCCTCGGTCTGTACGCCAAGAACGAGTCTTCCAAACGTTCTACATTGGTGTCTTTCAACTCAATCAGTCTCGATCGATTGTCTCAGAAACGCTGCCTCCTTGGAGGAGGGACATCGTCATGACTGCAGTCATCAACGGTAAGCCAACAGAAATCGCGAATTGGTTTCCTACCATATATATCTGATGAAATATATTATCATGCCGAGATTGGTAGCTGTAATTTCGATCGACGGGTCATGGCCTTTCATGATCGCATAATCAGGACCGCAGCTCAATTTATGGTATGACTCCAGAACTTTGTATCAAGACGATGCAGAAAACCATAACCAGCTGAGTAGACTGCATGTGCTGACTGCACGTTCATTACCACCACGACTACTTGAGGTGCAATGTCGTCGATGCCGAGGGCGTATCAAAGTAGCAAAGCGCTGAAGTCTGTGGAGACAACAACAAGCAGTGTAATTTATCTAGCGCATCATTGCGTTCCCGATTGAGTCGTCGGCAAATACAATGCAGCTGATGTAGCTGTCGCCATCTTTTGCAGCTTGAGTTCAAGTCTCTCAAGATAGCTCGAAGAGCCTGCGACCATACTGCTTGAACTGAAAGCGCGCGACAAGACCTTGGATGTGACCATAGATCATGCTGCGGGTGACCCACACCAGCATCTCAAGCTGAAGCATCGGCTAGATACGGTCAATCTGTTTCGTCTCGAACAATGAAAGTCGATAGTGTGAAGGAAAGCTTCACCTAGCTTGTCGTCGGTCGCTTTCAATGACTACTCTGACTCTCGCGAGGTTGTGATGCCTTCAGATGGACATCAAGGATCTGCCGCTGCGCCGCAACATAGGTCGCCACAGGAGTATGCAAGAGGATCAAGGCGCCATACGTCGCGCCCACACTGAAAGCTTAGTGCTTAGAGGTAGTTTCACCGAAAGAGGGTTCTTACTCTAACGTTGTTTGTGCCCGCGGCTCTCTGCTGCAGGTTGCATAGGGAGTCGTGGTAGACTGCCATTGGTAGTAGCCGAAGACATCGTAATTCCATGAACTAAAACCAGACACACACATTCATCAAGCATGAGAGGGTGGCTTGATCTTTGTCTTCGTTTTCGTCGTCGTCGTCGTCGCTGCGGGATATGCCTGCAGCTGTCTGATATCCATCATTGTTGAGGAGCATGCGAGTGTGAGAGACTGACTTGACAAGTGCAGTTGTACGGTCCAGACCGGCCCTTGATGCACATATGTAATGCAGCGAAAAGAGTCGTTGGAATTTGCTTCAAGTAGAACTGCGATGCACCGTCGCCAGTCCTCAGAGCTGTTGTGCAGCAAGCAGAGTCCCAGTTATGAGCAAGAGCGCAACGATAACAATGCGAAGCAGCCTCTGGCTATTCCTGGGGTCTCAAGGGACAAGAGATGATACACCGCAGGCGTTGACTTCTGCTCATCTACATCAATCTTCTGAGTGCCCAAAGCATCTTCGACATTCTCCTTGGTAAGTCAAATGCCAGCCTCAAATACAAGTGCTGCTAGAACGACCAGTCTTCTTACAAGTGCTCTAATCATCTGCGCATAGTCTCATCTTCGGCTGATGCAAATGAATAGTCGGCCCCATCTGGTTCGTACTGGAAAGCTGACTTGGAGAAGCACATCCACTTTCCGTGCGATGGCATCGACACTCAATGGCCAATACACCTCCCCTGCAGTCACCTTCCATTCAGTCCGTGTATCAAGCCCACCAGCTACGAAAATCACGATGCCTGTCGCTCTCGTGGTGCTCATCGCTCATCCATGATTCGATCAAGAGATTGTTCACTAAATACGAGACAAAGGTCCAACATGCCGCCATACATTGCAACATTGCTACCTCGCGCTTGCATTGATCGCGGCTTGCAAAGCAAATTCGCATTCTTGGTAGGCACATAAGTCAGCAAGAGCAAGGCACACTGCAGTGTATGGTTTTGCCGATCACACCGCATGAGACCATGTTGGCATGATGTTGCTCCCTCGCATGTGTATTCTCCATCGTTGTATGTCTCTCTCTACTCACTCCCGGACAGATGAATCACGAGAATCCTACGACATGTGTTGCGATCGATCCCGATATGTCATGTGACATGTTTACAAAGTTGACAAAAATGGCTCATCTGCATCCGACGTGCTTGTAATCAGGGGTCAAACAAATGGCTCCCGCAAAATCATCAAGAGCTCTTTCTTGCTTGGAGACAAAGCTGCTGCTTCGGACAAGCGCTCTTGGACTGTGCCAGGCGACCTGAAAGGTGTGGTCAGAAATGCTTTGCATGGAAATTCTCAATTTTGCACCACGGAACCTCATTTATTTCAGGGGTCACGATAGGAGTCATGCCAAGCTTTGTTTGTCGCAGCGTCGTCATATAGTCCAGGCCTGTCTTTCGAGCTCAGTAATCTCTCATCAACTCCTGTTCTAACTCCGAATAGTGTCAACCGGTATGAAAGGGCCTGGCGGCCAACCTCTCCTGCGCAGCTTTCTTCACCTGGCACACAACACAACCAACATCGCTGACTTGGACAGAGTCTTACCTTTTCGTCAAAGGTCACTCGCAAGAGAAGTTGCTGCTCATCAAGCCAGCCCTGTTCGGACAGTCCTTCCCTAACCAATGTTCATCCCTCACTTGCGTACCAGCTTGCTCCTTTTGTTCTCTGTTTCTATGCATATGCGAAGCATTCTTTCTGGCTGCGTACCTTCCAAGCAAAAGGATCAATGCCACGATCCTGGTGCGTCTACGTCTGGTCATGGCGCGTCTACCTCCGGCCATGATGCGTCTACTTCTGGTCAAGCTGCTGATGGAGATCGCCTAGAGTCTAAGAGACTCGAATTCATCATTGCCTATCCCCCATTTGAAGTTAAAGATCCGGAGACTTGCGCCGAAAGGTGCTATCTGCTTGCTAAAGGCTATCAAAGCAAGCGAAAGGGTCATTTTGATGGTCCGCCTGTCCAACATTTTTGTAACCTCGGTTGGTTCAAGTTCCTCTGGAGGTATGAGGTAGTTGAACTGCCTCCAGCTCTCACAGGCAATAAGGATCAGATTCTTAATGCACTCAGGGCAACGTATGGGTCGAATTACGGCACGGCCGTTGATTTTCAGAGGACAAGTGTGCAGCCTGAGCGGTTGTACGATTTACTCTTGGCAGTTCTTTCCAGGACTTTGCCAGATTTATTTTGGCCTAGAACGCAGACTCCGTCTCGAGTCATAGGACAGCCGGCGGAAGACGGTCTCAACGTCGCACGACGACCTTCAAAGGACAAAGGAAAGAACAAAGAAAAGAACAAACAGGTCTGTGTTGACAATGTGGGTTACTCGACTGGTTGCTCGGCCAAATCCACAATGTCAAGGAAATACGCATTTGATAATCTCCGACAGACGGCGGAAACCCTTTTGCCATGGGTATGCGACCAAATGCAAGATTCGAGATCGGAGAAACCCGTACCCGTTCTATGTAAATGCGAAATCGGCATCATCGTTGAAGACTTTCATCAACATGATCAGTGTGCAGCCTTGTCTTTCGCTGAGCTATTCCTTCAGCAGGATTGGTTTCTTGTGAGTCCTGATAGAATCGGCATGGTGCAAGAAGGTGACTCGGTCGAGTTTAGAAAAGAGCGCGTAAGCGTCGATGAACATGAAGTTCTTCACTGGCGCTTTCCCTTGGTTCGCGGTGAGTCCTTCAATCTTTTCGCAGCTGAGAGTATTGGTCCTGCTGTGCCAAGACCCCTCCATCATACGGAGTATCCTGCGTATGGCACTGACCTCTACGAGGCTTTCAAACGCCATACGAGTCTAGTGACATGGGACAACTTGGTCCCCAACTTTGGAATGGTATTGGCACCAGAGTCTGCCACTCAAGAAGATCTTGACGTGTTTTCCAAGGCAGTGAGATATCTGTGACAGCTGAGTGCATATTGCTTATACCCATCTTCGAACGTTACCGTCACTCATTTTTGTACTTTCTTCGATTTCTGGATAGGAGTCATTACTTTTTCATAACGCTCAAGCATCTTAGCTCTTTTCAATAAGCTTCAACCACTCGGGCACATCTGACGACATGAGATGATTCTTTCACCTCCTGGCACTTGGTTTGCGAGGGCGTATCGTAAGCTACTCGAATAACTTACATAGAAAGAGAAGATGACTTGGGGTGTAACGTGGCGAGACTTATTTGAGCGATTCTAGTATGCTTTGGCTCGAATCTTGTCTGCCTGGGACGCAAAGTACAGGAGCCTGACATGCCATGGCATGACGAGGGCTGAATACGCATCAGCTTGGTGGCAAGACTGAGAATGCTGCACCACAACGCAGACAACGAGACACCAAAAGAACTCGCGAGTTTGCATAACGCACCATGAGAGTCTCATGGAGACATTCAGAAAGTTGCAGCAGTCCAATCCATTATTGCGCTTCGAGATCGAGGTCGAGTGGTGTCTTGACTTGCCGAATGCCACGAAAGGCGACACCCGACAATATGCGTCCGATGCCTAGTGTTCTTGCTCGTTCCACAGCAGTCAAAAGCAATGCATAGATCTGTACGAACAGGATGTAGAAGCTTGTTGTCAGTCTGTCGTGCAGCGATCGCGATGAGAGCCGCTGTGGGATTTGAGTTGAAGCAGCGGCTGCAGACATCGGTGGTAAATGCTTCAATAGCGCAGAAGAGTAGAGCGGCAGCTTGTATACTCGACGATAAGGGTTTCGCCAGCATCGCTTGTCATCGCCTGTCTGAATACGTCGAATGCTGTAACGTGCTGGTGTCGTCAAGTCCTGCAATCTAGCTTGTGCGTACCCAGATGGGCTCCCTTGCAGCTTTGTCCAACTTATACTATGCTCTGTGGCAGCCGTATGCTTAAGCTTTGCCTCTTTCTTGATTGACCATAGTTTGAGCTTGACTACTGGCCGTTGAGCTGCACTTGCGCTGGGTGGTCGTGGTGTGTAGCGCGAGCGTCGTCGTTTGCAGTGCGGACAGTCAGCAGCCAAGCAGCCAGTCTCCGTACAGATGGCGAGTGCATCCATTGCAAGGACAGGAAGGGACAGGAAAGGACAGGAAGGGTCCAGAGAGCCACGGCTTGACACTGCACATATAGACGTGATGGAGCCTGGATCATGAAACACTGCAAGTATGAAGAGCATCAATACGACTAATCACACCACCTCTAGTGCTCCATCTACTCCCATTCTGAGATGAACTCGTACATCTTGAATTGCGACGGAGCAATTCCGAATCGATAAATGAAGCGGGAAGCCAAGTAGCTGCCAAAGATGGCACGGATGTAGGCATCCGGCACACGCTGCAACAACGTCTCCAACGACAACTTGTCAACCAGCAACTTGGGGAAAGCTTCACGCAAGATGCGGTTGCGCAGCTCGACTTTATCCCAGAGTGAGGAATTGGAGAGTTCTTCCTGCAGCGTGACAATAGCCTTGGACAAAGTGTCCGACAGCACAGACATGGGTGTTCCCGTGAGCTTGTTTTCGCGCCACATTGCTTCGAATTCCATAGAGGCATTGTTGCAAATGATTTGCTGGACGCTCGTCACGTATTGCTGGTAGAAGGCAGGTTCTTGGCCATCATGCACACACATGTGCTCCTTGTACTCTTCGTCTGAAAACGACAGCGCAGCAAGAACCTCTAGCGAGGAAGACGTGACGCCACCTTTATTGGTCGAGGCATCCTTGAAGACGATAGCGCCAGCCCTTTCAAGTGCAAGACGTGCATCTTGCGTAACAAACAAGTTGGCGCCTTCGATGATGATGGGTAGTCTTGCGTTACCTTGTTCATCAACAAGGGCACTGACGTTGGAGATGTTGATGGCTTCGGGGCGTCCACCACACGGCACAAACGCGTCTGCTGATTTGCCATCCTTGCCACAGCCAAAGTTGCGCAGATGTGCGGTATTGCGGAACGTGGTACCATTCGTCACAACCTCACCAGATGGTAGTGTTTTGCTGTTTTCATCCACCAAGACGCGATAGCCCTCTGCAGAGAGCAAGGATGTATCAAAGTCTGAAATCATTCTGCGCTCTTTTGCAAGACGCAGCAGTTCTGAACGTTGCAAGCCCTGTGGGTCGCACAAAACGCCAGAACCGTCAATGATGGCAATGTACTTTTCACCAGAGAGTAGAATTTCATTGGAGCCAAGGTCGCCATCCGGCCCACCCGTCTGAATCTTGGTGATTTGTGATTGATCCGTAAGTCCGAGTTTTGCATAGGTGCCCTTGACATATTCGCGAACAGACAACGAAGTCATGCCATATGCATCATGTGGAATACCACCGAGACGCTTCGACTTGCCAGTGAAGAAGGATTTCCACCAGGGTGCACCGCGTGACTTTGCATGCAAACACGCCCAATCCACCAAACCAGCAGTATTCTCATCAGGTCCACAAAAGAGGATCTCTGGCTTGCCGTGTAAGTCAACCAGCTTCTCCTTGATGTTGGGAGACGTGCCTTCAATGAGCAAGTCAATGAGGGAGTCAATATACTTGTGGAACGCCACTTCACCCTTGTCTTGCGCATCGGCATCGAGCAGGATGACACCCTTGGCACCACCTTCAGGAATATCCTTGTTTTTACGCTGCTGCGTCGACGCTAGTGCATAATTCTCATCAAACAACGAGCGACTGTTGATGACGAATTGTTCAGGCGAACGCGACTTGACAATGCGAATGCCACCGCGAGCGACATCTCGGAAACGAAGGTGGAAACCTCTGAACTCAGCGCCCACCACCAAAAACATGCCATACAAGGGTTGCGGGTACTCCTCCTCTGGCAAGAATGCAGGTGAGAACCTAAAGGACAAGGCAGATTTCGTGGGCTGGAAGTAGTTGGTTTTGAGGCAGTGCTGGTTGAAGACGACAAAAGCAGACATGATGAGTTGTTCGTGTTCGTTGGAGACGGCAGCGCGAACATACTCGTCGAGCTGGTCATACGACATGGATGGCATCTTATTGAGGGCGACCATAGACGGTGATGTCAGTTTTGGGCCCTGTGGTGTCGCACAGCGCGATGTCGAGTTGCTCGCAGATGCACTGCGCGGCTTGATGCGGTGGACCTCAAAGAAACTGCGGTACAAGATGCGAACAAGTGCAGGGAATCGATGAATAACACGTTGAATGTCATTGCTTGTATATGTCTCGCCACGCAGCCTGCGTTTGAGTTTTGCAAGGAGTTGCTGGTGGATGCTGTTATTTGGGTCGAGTTGTTGACGTAGCGTTGTGTATTCGCTGCCGAGCCTGTTGAGAAAGTGCATGGTAAAGATACTGACGCAATGGGCATACGTTGACTCTTGAAGAGACAACTTTTGAGAGATGAAGTGGTCATGGTACAGGTTGTTTGGGATGCAAAACAACAAGGACGTTTCGCGACGCATTGAGTCCATGGCAACATCAACATCCATGTTCTCGTTGCCGGGTGCCGGTTGAAGGTAGATGGACGTGACCGATAGACCATTGCTGAATTGCTCAACGAATTTGCGGGTAGATGTCAATCCGTGGTAGTGATAGAGGTCTGACATGGTGGAGAAGAAGTATTCACCGCTACCGCGACGCAAGCCAATCACCATGCGTCGTTCTTGTGTGCTTTCCACTTCATACAAGTCTACCACTGGTCCCGTGCGTGAGAGGGCGTCCTTGATCATCTTTTGATAGATTTGACGGGTATTGGCTGTGGCTTTTTCCAAGAATGTCTTGTCTGAGACGACGTCGAGGTCTTCATATTCTTCAGGAGATGGATCTTCCTTGATGAAATTGCACTGGTTGACAAAGTAGCTGCGCAACTCCTGGCCATCAAGACCCACACCTGCCATTTTCGAGCGGAATGTTTCGAGACGGAAGACCTTGTTGTCCTTGCGCTGGTTTAGGTAGGTGTCTTCTAGTCGCGCTTCATACTTGGGTCCCTCTGTGTCTGTTATGCCCGGGTAGCTTGTATCGATGTAGACGGCATGGTCTGGTGATTCCTGCACTAGCCTGACTTGCAGCGCTTCTCCGCCTTCAGCTGCTGAATTGCACTTGGCGCCATAGATTGCGAGGATGTGTGCTGCAATGGTGTCGACTGACTCTTCGCTAAAGTACAAGTCATCAATGCCGAGTTTTGTGTAGAACCATGTCACTGCAGTTAGTCATTTGTTCCTATCAAGTATCAAGGCATACCTTCATCCGTTACTTTGTCCTTTGGAATCCAATCCTGCTTTTTGAGGGCGCCAATGACGAGGTCGCGCTGAGAGAGCTTTCCCTTGAATTCAATTGGGTTGTAGCCGATACTGGCTTTGCGACTGAGTTTGTGATCCATAGGCGTGACGGGTGTGTCTGCGCCGCTACTGACTGCATAGCCTGGGAGTGTAGGCACAAAGCGTTTGACGTCTGGCATCTCTCTTGATGTATTATGGAGAGTAGGCTTGTGTAGCTTATTGCTGAGGGAGAGAGAGAGGGAGAGAGAGGGAGGGAAGGGAGCTTATAATGTCAAGAGTGCCTGGACCCTTTGCCGGTGAGGGTCTTTGTCTCTTGACCTCTCTGCTCTGCGCTGCTCTGGTCGTGCTGGATCCTGAAACACGATGCAGCGCAGGCGTTGAGGGCCATGAGCAGGCAGCATTCCCCTTTCCCCTATCTCTCTCCCTCTCCTGCTACACAGACACACAGCAGCAGTCTGTCGTGTCTGTAGCACTCATCTACCTCTACTCCTTCTCGGTGCTCCTGGCGTGTACCCGGCCCAGGATGAGTCCGGAAGAGGAAGGTGCATCTTTCCTCGTGTGGTTGCGTCAGGTGATGGATGGTCGAGGGAGAAAAGGGTCCAGCAGCCAATGCGCAGCAGCAGCAGCAGTCAGGTCAGGAATAGACCAAAAAGACGCTGTGCTGCATGATTGTCTCTGTATGGCTTGCTCTTGGACCCTCCCCAGATTCATCATCCCACGTCTTCCACTCCATGCCCAGCTAAGCACCACTGCACCAGTCCGTTAAGCAGGGTTCAGAGTGTGCACTTCCCCGGTTCTCGGATGGCCCGACAGGACAGGGAATGGAAGCATTCCAGACAGTCACCAACATTCACTTTCTCCTCTCTGTAGCTCACCTGCTCATCTAGCAGTCTTAGAGCACAGGCAGATCAGATCAACCATCAGGGGTCAACAGCAACCAGATGTTGCAGCAACAGACCAGTCTCCTGAAGAGGCAGAGGACAACGCGATTGTGTTTCACGACTGGTCTGCATGAAACTCAGTCTCCGAGTCTCGCTCGCCTCAGGGATCAGCTTGAGCACACCATGCTGCAGTGCAGCTGCACACGGCCCGCCTCCAAAAGTGCTGCTTGAGCACCAACCACTGATCAAGGTTGGATACAGCAAACCATAGCCATAGAATACTCCGTCAAACATCGTGCCTGCTCAGTCTAGTCAGGCCCATCATATACCAGCAGCCGAGCAGCCAGTAGAGGAGCCTGAGCCAGTGCTGGACCCAGATTCCATAGTGACTGCTGGGAGGCGTGTGACGTTGAAAGTTGTCGCCGTTGCGCTGAACCACCCAGCAAGACAGCAGAAGCCTTTCCTATCATCGACACCTCCAGCTCGTCTCATTCATTTATTTGCCTCGAGGGAATGAATAATGTAGACGGTATCGACGTATGCTCTGCCTTGATCTATTTGTGCAAATATACTAACAAGCAACCAGCCGTACTTTACGTACGTCACCGACAAGGTTGGCGACGAACTCGTCCTGCTCGATGGCGATGCACTCCTCTTACGCGCGTTGCAATCTCCGTACCATGGCGGCCAAATGATCTCCTTTGCCGCTGTTGTTGAAAAGGAGCTGATTGAGCTCAAAGCACTCAATATCGAGATTGCCTTCTTACAAGACCGAGCCTGGTTCTTTACACAAAACCAAGCTGCTTTACAATTGTTGCGATCCAGCTTGTACCTGCATCTCAAGGACAATACAGACTACAAGGTGTATGACTTTCCATCGCTCGAGTCGCCTGCCTTTGAAGAATACGTCGACATCAATCGACCCTACATGGTGCTCACGTCTGACGGCGGCCCTAATGACCGTTCCGAGACGCCCAATGCGGACCGCATGGCGTTCGCACAAGGCTTCATCCAACAAATCCTCAGTGCTGGTATGGACGTCATCCTCATCGACTATATTGAGCATCGCGAATTCAAAATGTACGCACACGCCATCTTGCGCGAAAAGACCATCACAGGCCACAACATCGTTTCGGACATATCGCTCCCAAAAGTCGAGCAACTCTCTATTGCAGAGATTCCAGCAGATTATACTTGCAATGATGCACGACGCTGCTTCACGGTGCGGGCCTTACGCGCCCTCTCATCCCCGTCACCGCATCTCGTGCAAGCGATACTTCGTGCTCTTGTCATTTTGGAGAACCTCGACCTTGCTCAACGACCACAACCACCATCCACCGTATTGAGTGACCCAGAAGTCTCACAATTCCTAAATGCATTCTATGGAAATGCTGCTGCGGCTATGAGGGATACATCACTCGATAATGCATTCATTGCAGATTTCTTCGATGCACGGATGTTTGCACATATCTTGGTGAGCGGTGATGCTGTATTGCCTGCCGAACTCCAAGCAGACATTGAGGGTTTGCTCAAAGACGTGTTTGGCAGTGTCCCGAACATCAAGTCACCAGATTACACACAGCACGCTGTTGCGTCGATTGAAGAAGCAACTGCATCCACAGACAAGGTGCTTGCATTCAGCGACCCCATTTTCGACAACATCCTCGCCAACATCCAGCTCGACGAGACAACCAAAGAACCCACAGCGACAGACGCCATTGACTTCTCCGTTATTCGTCAACAACAGGGAAAACGCGTTGTTGGTATGGAAGCAAAACTCCTTGCAAAGGAAAAGGGACCCGAGCAAGTTGCTGATCGGCGTGAACAGATCCGTATCAATAAACGGTATGATCGCTCCAAGGCAAAACAAATGGCACACATCAAACGAGCAGCTGAATCTCTTTCCGGTGCAAATGGTGTTGGTCTGGATCGAATGGCTATCATCTCTGGATCACAATTACCCGTGCAGCAGTCCAAGACGACAACACCTCAGCCGAGTCGCTCCTCTACTCCTGCGCCTGGCGATAAGCAAGTCAAGGGCAAGAAGGAAAAGGAGAAGAAATTGACAAAGGCTGAAAAGATTATTGCGCAGAATGTTGCTGCCAAGTCTGGTAAAAAGGCAGCCAAGTCAACATCTGCTTGGGAGAAGATCAAGCACGAAGTGGATAGCTTCAAGAAGTTACCAGAGCGATTGGCAACACTTGATCGATACATCAACCTCAAGGGCGAGCGCGATATCAATATTGACAATGAGATGCGCTTGTACCGTATCCAGATTCTGCTGGACATTTGGAAGAAGGTCTGCAAAGATGCCGCTGCTGCCAAGACGGATACCGAATCCATCACCGCTGCCGTCAAGCTCTTTGACTCGATTGCTCAAATGTACAAGCGACCTAGCCTGACTGTGCAAATCAAGCAGGTTCTGGATGCTCTGCTGACAACCATTGGTCTTGCCAAGTGCATCACGGATGACAAGCCTTCGCAATCAGCAGAAATTTCATTTGAATTTGACTTGCCAAAGAGCAAATCAAGTTACCTGGTGCCCGGCACCCATATCGAGTTTCAAATGCTCTACTGCGGACAGTACATGGAACGTAACATGGACAGCAAGCCTGATCCTCGTACCTCCTTCGAGGCTGACAAGTGGCAGCGTGACGTCTTGGATGTTGTGGACAAGCAGCAGAGTGTCTTTGTTGTGGCACCCACATCAGCAGGAAAGACCTTCATTTCATTTTATGCCATGGAAAAAGTCTTGCGTGCAAATGACGAAGATATGGTTGTCTTTGTTGCACCCTCCAAGCCGCTCGTCAACCAAATGGCCGCTGAAATTGAAGCACGTTATACGAAAAATTACAAAGTTCAAGGAGGCAAGACGGTGTGGGCCATTCACTCTGGCGACTACAAGATTCACTCTCCCGATAAGTGTCAAATTCTTGTGACGGTGCCGCAAGTCTTGCAAAAGTTGCTCTTGTCGCCTGCACAAGCCAATAGGTGGTCTTCCAAGATCAAGACTGTCATTTTTGATGAAATTCACTCCATCAGCGGCGACGAGGGTGTTGTGTATGAGCAGCTCATCACGATGATTCCTTCACCCATCATTGCGCTGTCTGCCACAGTCGGTAATCCAGAACCCTTTAGGCAATGGCTCGCTGCTGGTCAAAAGCCACAAAACAGGGATGTTGTGCTCATCTACCACAATCAGCGATACAGTGACTTGCGCAAGTTTGTGTACATTCCCGAGGTGCAAGGTCAGGAGATTGTCGGCAAGGGTCAGTTCAGAGACATTCATCCAGCATCTGCCTTGCATTTCGGTCCTCGTGTGCTGCCTGATGATCTTTCTCTCGAGCCACGCGATGCATGCAGTCTTTATCGACACATGCGTGCATGCAAGACGCCTGAATTCGATGTCCCAGAGACGCTTGACCCAAATACCTTCTTTGCAGACAAGAAATTTATTCGCAAGGCCGATACCGTGGTGTATCAGAATAGGCTCAAGGCAATCTTGACGGAATGGCTGTCTGCGCCAGACTCGCGATCACCTGGAACGCCCTTCATGAACTTGATGAAGGCGACCGACGGTGGTACGAGACAATCGGTGGATGAGGCTGTTGTCAAGTGGCGCGAAGCAGATGCAGCAGCCATCAAGGCCGGCAAGCCTTCCAAGGACTTTGCTACAGAGGCCATCGTCTCATTCGTCAAGGCACTTGAGGCCAAAAATCTGTTGCCTGGCTTGCTCTTCAACTTTAAGCGTCGCGGTGTGGAGACATACGGTGAGGCGCTCATTTCGCATCTTGAGGAGAAGGAACGGCAATACCGCGATAGCAATGCTGCATGGCAGGCGAAACTCAAGGACTATGAAAAATGGACCAAGGACGCAGACAAGCGTGCCAAGGAGAAAGAGCGTGCACTCAAGCGATCCAAGAAGAATACCGACAAAGAGGAAGATGAGGATGTGCCAGAAGATGAACCAGGGTGGCAAGAGAATTTCGACCCAACTGCACCGGATCCAAAGTTCTCATTCGCGAGCTTGAAGAATACCTTTGGCGAGCAAGATATGGCTGAAGAGGTGGAGAATCTTGGCAAATACACTGGTACGCCTGGATGGATGCTGCGAGGCTTGCGTCGTGGCGTGGGTGTCCACCATTCCGGTCTCAATCGAAGGTACCGTCAGCTCGTCGAGTTGGCTTTCCGATCTGGATTTTTGAAGGTTGTCTTTTCCACTGCTACACTGGCGCTCGGTATTAACATGCCTGCCGTGTCGGCCAACTTTGTTGGTGACACTGAAGAGTTGTCTGCACTCGAGTACCGACAAGCAGCCGGTCGTGCTGGTCGTCGTGGTTATGATCTTTTGGGTCACGTTGGTTTCTTGGCTGTGCCGACCGACAAGATTGATCGTCTCCTCGTCTCCAAGATTCCCGACATTGCCGGACACTTCCCAGTCACAACAACAGTCCTGTTGCGACTCTTCAATCTGTTGAAGAACAGCAACAATGCGCCATTCGCAAAGCAAGTCATTGAAGGCATGTTTTCGAATCCTGAGGATCTCGCTAACGCTGTTGCTGGTACATCTACAACAGCGGCTCAGGTGAAGTACCAAATTCGCTTCGCCATTGAATATCTCCGTCGTGAACGTCTTTTGGATGCTTCTGGTCAACCCATCAACTTGTATGCACCCGTCAGCAACTTGTACTACGAAGAACCTGCCAACCTGGCCTTTGCCGTCTTGTTGCGTGGTGGTGTCTTCCATACGCTTTGCAAGGACTTTGACGAGCCGAAACAGCAAGATGTTGTTGCTGGCAAGTTGGTGCAGCTCCTGGCCAGTATTTTTTGCAGGCGTCCCATGAGGCCTGCAGAAGTCCAGCAACGTCAAAAGACACACAGCAAGGCGCAAGCCATGATTGCATACCCTCCTCTTGAGGAGCTGAATGCGACTGCTGCAAAATGTTTGACTGAATACGAGCAGCGATGCTTGCGATTGTACAAGAATCACGCTGATACCTTTGTCAAGCAACATCCGGAAGTCTCTGCCACGGATAGCAAGTTGCCGCTATCTGGTAAGCAATTCGGCAAGAACTTGTCTGTCGATGCGTTGAAGAAGGGTAAGGATGAATCGAGTGTGAGCGTATTCGCAGCCATTGGCGGTGTATCGCAAGCTGCGTGCCCCTCGAACAAGAAGCAAGCTGTATTGATGGATGTCTTTGGCAGCTCCAAAGCTGGTGTCTTTGTTGAAGGTCTTTCACCCAACCCACTCATTGCACGCGATGTTCCACTCAATGCATTCTTGTATGATTTTTACCAGACTGGGTCTGTGGAACGCATCACGACTGTGCATGGTATACAGAAATCAGACGTCTGGTTCAAGCTTGCCGATTTCAACACTGTCCTCGTGAGTATTGTTGAGGGACTTTCTAGCTTGCTTGGCATTGAAGTGGATGACTTTGCAGATGGTGAAGGAGGTAATGCCGAGGGTGATGATGATGACGAGGAAGATGATGTGCCTGAACAAGCGCGCGCTGCTGAACCCGTTCGACGTGCCGGTGCACTGGCTAGTTGGGAGGAACAAGATGCGTCTTCTGAGTCTGAGTCTGAGGAGGATGATCTTGTACGCAAGAAGCAGACGGGTGCCGTCAAGGCTGATACGAAACGTGTGCTACGTGCCGTACAATATGTGCAAGCTGCTTTCAAGGTGCACTTTACCGCCATGTTTGCTTAAAAGTTGCTACAGAAGAAAGAAAACAGAGAGTCTAGTCTACAGAGAAAAAGCATTTCATTTTAATCATGATTGTCCCGTTGCATAGAAATCACGTCCAGAACCAGCCCATTGCGTTGGACCTGGTTGTGCTGCTTGTGCTTGTGGAACACCGTAATGACCTCTTAGCTCAATCGCACTGCCACGCCGTTGTCTAGTTGATGCTGCTGTATCAGCAGGCAACATCAATCCCAGGCCCTGCACAGCACCTGCCTGTCCAAACCCTGCACTCGTCAGTGATCCTTGTGGTGGACGCCTTCGAATCGGTGATGGGTGGATGGGTTGTTCTAGATGCGTTGGCGAAATAGGTGAAGCATCAGATCGCATTGCTGGATGCAGACCAGGTGTGCGTGTACCGACTTCAGAATCATCACTTGCGCGGTCTCGATGAGGATCATCAGCGCCGTCGATACTCAGCGTGGTGAAGTAATCAATAGCACGCTGCTGATGACCAGGTGTGAAGTCATAGTTTGGTGGTGGCGTCATGAGTGGTGGTGGTGCAGAATCTACACTGAAGGGTGGTGGTAGCGTTGAAGGCTGACGTAGGAAATGCATGGGTCGGGCAGCGGTATCGCCTTCCTGGTAGCCATTCGAGGAGGCGCTGCTTGAATGATGGAGGAGGACTGGGACGGGTGACGCTTCGCCTGAACCGGCTCTGATTTCACAGGGACAAGGGAGACGCATCTGGACGGCGTTCATGTTATCCGAGTATGTGGGCAACTGCGTATTGGCGTGTACACAGCGACAAGAAAGTAGATGAATGGGTGAATCAATGGAAATTTCAAAGTGTCGTCGTTTTGCCGGGTCATTGGGTTGAGGGTCTGCTTTGGACAACCGCAAGACGACTTTGATCCAGTGATGGACTTTGATGTTTGCAAACGTTGTATCAAAGTGGATCCTGTCCTTGCCTATTGCTTGGCAGGTAGGCAATGGCACCTCAATATCAAACTCTGTGGCGCCTGCATTACTTGCACCATCGATGTTGCCAAGAAGCGATTCATTCGCACCACCAGCCAAGCCTGCATTCTTTTCCTTTAGTAGAATCTTGCGTGTTGGTTCGAGTCTGTGTACTTTTTTGTTCTTGCACCAATACTCGACGGTTTCAGTGACAAAGACCTTGATGCGATGCACCCTGACTTTTGCAAGCGGCGTCAATTTGAAGGCAATTGGGATCTTTTGTCCAAGCGGGAAGGATTTCCCAGAAATGACAATATCGTAGTGTAATTGATCCTCCCAATTTCTACTGATAGCAATAGGTTCAGACGATTCCATGTTTGCTTCACCGGGTGTGCGAATGAGTTGAATGGGCATCTTTCCAGCGAGATTACTTTTAAATGCACCGGCACGTTCCACCGTTGCTGAGAGTTCATAGCACACCTTACCCATCTCGCAATTGATGGTTTCTGGTAAAAAGCTCGGGATGGGTAACTCGAAATCATAGTAGTACTCACCAGCGGCAAACACACGCGATCCCTTGAGTTGTGTGGTGGCTGCATCGTGCTTACTGAAAGATTTCGCATTGCCAAGGGGCAGCATGCCACTGATGGGACCTGAACGCGTGGGTGAACTGGTCGTGTGCGTGGAGTCTTGGGTTGGTTGGGAGGAGAGGGCAGGTGTCATGAGTGCTCCATTACCCGTTGTACTAGGAATACTTGCATCTGCGCTCACAAACCGATCTGCACCATGAGAATGCTCATGAATGGGATACTGTGCATTGAAAAACGTCCACACATGATGCATGAGTTGCTTTTCCTCGAAAAACTCTTGCTTCTTTGGTGGAATGCCCTCTGGCCAATCTGTCCTTCCCTTGCCGGAGAATTGTAAGCTGATGGCTTTGATCTTTGTTGGTTTTGCAAAGTGAACCATGAGTGTACCGCGCAACATGGTCGGTCGTTCATGATGCCGTTCATGGCTATCAAAACCACCTGTCAGGAACAAAACAGGTTCAGCAAGGGCAATACTGATGTTGGTCGTACCGCCGCCTGTACTGGCAATCGCCTTCTTGGTGGTGAAGGGAGGAAGGATGCTTGCCTCTTGGTGGGTATCGAGCGCAAGACCGCGGCCGCTACGTAGACTTGGTGGTGACATGTGTACAACCCTGGGACTAGCAACGCTGTTGATAGACCGCGCCTAATACACAACGAAGATAGACAAGCAAGCAGCTTTAGCTTATGCTTTGGTGAGACGGTCGCCTTGGCTGCGGAAGGATGATGATGAAATGCTGCAGCCAAAACACAGACACCAAAAAAAAGCCGAAATGCGGGACAGTCACGCAGGGGAATATTACCGGAGCAGCATGGTCGTGTGGCCGGCTTTTACAAGTATATACGGCTTACTAAAAGTCTATGATTATGTCCGTGCAAGAGACTTGAAGAGGTAGATGATCTTGGTCGGGCTTGGCAAGTTCCGCTTCTGGGGAAAGCAACAGTCACAAGTATTCCCAGCGAAGACAGAGAGACAGGTATGTGCTGGCTAAGGCTATAAACATGATCTGCAGCATTGAGGAAATAAATGAGAGCAATAAAGACGAGCTGAAATAATGCATCGCGTAGAGGCCATCGCAGCGTAGAGAAAATGAAGAAAGGGTTGGATAAGGTTGGGAAGAGCTTAGTCTTCTTCCGGGATCGTCTCTTTGACACGTAGACGTCCAGAATCACTGTGTTGCCTTGAGTGGCTTGCTGAAGGTTTGCAATCGCCGTTCCTGGTTGAGGTCGAGAGGTACGACGCAGAAGAGGTTGGTCTGGACAAATCGTCGCCATCACTTTGCGTAGCTGTATCACTCAAGCCAGATGCATCCTCCGTCAAGACTTCGTTCGGATCAAAGCCAACGACATCGCAGAAAGCCGCCCAATGATGCTTCCCCACACAATCCGCTGAGCCACGCGATGACCCAAACGAAACTGATTTGGTAGGTGATGGAGATGCTGGAAAGACACTATTCTGGGGTGTTGAAACAGCAGACATACCACCTCCGTTTTGTAACAACCCACGCGTCTTGTACAGCCATTGCATGTCTCCACACTCTTGCCGTGTGACTTGTGTCCAGAGATGACGGCATTGTTCCCAAGCGTGTTCGCCGACACACTGTGCCATGCCTTCGAATAACTTGCTGTTGCACGCCATGAGCGATTGCATCTCCAGATGACGATGTAGGAGTGGAACGAGCATGGAGTCTGCGCATTCTTGCAACGGGATCATTTGATCGAGGCACGAAGTACTCTTTTCCTTGTCTCGAGGAGATCTTGTCAGTTGTGCAGGTAGGGATGCGACGCTGTTTGCGGAATTGATGCTGTGTGAGGATGTCAAGGAAGAGGACGTTGATAGTGTATCATTCGAGATACTTCCACCGCGTACATGACGCGGATTGACAGGTAGTACAAGTGCAGGCGTCCCAGCACTGCCCTCTCTGCCGGCAGCATCTCCAGCTGCATGTGTGTAGGGCGAGGAGGTGGTCATATACGACGGTGCTCCTGTGAGTCTCTGCGAGGGTGGTGTCTGCTTGTGTGCGAGGATGTCGCCTGAGCGCGGTGCCTGCTCGATGAGACGGGGTGCAGTGCGAGGACGCGTGCTGGTGTCTGCTGCTGCCGCTTGCATGTATCCCTGTGAAGCAGCAGCAGCAGCAGCAGCAGCAGCGGTAGATGACCTGGGAGAGGGAGGTATGTGCCTGAGAGTGAGGTAGGCTGGTGCTGGTGCGCTTGCCATGGTGCTGGTGCGTGTGGCTACTCTGGTTACTTGACTATGGACTTAAGCTACTGGAGCGAGTGGTGGACAGTGGACAGCAAGCAGCGTCCTGGCTGTCTGTCTGTCTGTCTGTCTGTCTGTCTGTCTGCCCCTCTCCAGCTGCGTCGCTGTGTCTGTCTCGTATTCTGCGTCGTTTTCTGATTCGATTTCTGATTCGATTCTTGGCCAGCGAGACATGACATAACACGACGACGACTGGCTACTGCTATCTGTTGACTGACTACTACTATCTACTGCTATCTATTGACTGACTGACTACTACTATCTACTACTGCTGATGATGACCACTGACTGACTATCACTACTGCTGACGACTCGATGAATACCATCACCCATCTTTGCTTGTCACCCACTCGCAAAACACATACTCCTATAGTGCTCTGTTTCGCATAAAGACACACACAGCTTACTCCCTCCATGCCCACTCCAGCTCCATGCACCCTACTGCAACATGATCAAGCTACCCTACATACTCACCTTCTTTGCACTCCTCGCACTCTGCCTCATCCTCCCCTTCCTCTGTGGCAATGTCAACACCTCAAGCCTGTCCACATCCGTCTTCTTGCTGCGTCTTGATACGCGCAGGGACAGATCAGTCCTGCACCTGTCTGAAGCAGCAGTGCCGGCAATCCTACAGCTAGGCATCTGGGGAGGCTGCACTGGATCCGACGTGACAGGCAACCCAGGATACCTGATTGGTACTGTCGCCTGTGGCAATACGCAGCAGGCATCCACAACCTTGTCTCAACTCCTGGACACCTTCCAACTCGGCAGTCTTGCAACCCTCGCCAATCCATCAGCTCTCGGTAACAATGTCCTCACAAGACTCTCTGCAGGCAATACACTCCTCGAAGCCCTCTCGATCCTTGCAGTGCTCGTTGCTGCAACACTCTCAAGCACCAGTGTTCTAGTTGCTTGTTGTTTTCCACCACGCAGCCGACTCACACACACAAAACACCACGGTCGTGTGTTTTGGACACGCGTTCCATTCTTTTTATCGCTGACACTGACGATCTTGCTGTTTGCCACACTTCTCGTTGCGCATATTAGTCTGGGTTCCCTTCAACGTGTGTTGTCACCCGCACCCGTCGAGCTTGGCATTACGGCTTTTGTCTTGCTATGGGTAGCATTCTTTGCGAGTCTGTTTGCGCTGGGCGGCTGGGTCTATCATCGCAAGCGATTATTGTCCTCTGACCTGGTATAGCCTCAAATAGCACGTAGGATGATCATACTAGTCCAGCCCTGTCTGGATGCTTCTGTGACTGTCTAATTTCATGTCGTCCATTAGCTCGTTCCATACTCAATCAGCTACACCCAATTGATTAAATCCACTCGCGCTGGCACGGACCAGTCACAGGCTTCATGACGGCCGTGTCACAGCTATCCATCCATACCTCGACACTCACGTCATCACTCAATACAATCTTTCACGAAATCGGGAATGCCTACTACGAACACAATACAGCGCGACATGCTCAAGACGATGCGCCGCCAAAACCGTAACCAACTCTCTCTCTCCTTCATCGAAAACACACAGCTGATGCCTTGTCAGAGTACAACCTCAAAAGAAGGGTGGTTCTGGTGAACAGCGTATTAAAAAGGCACATGCACAATTCATGGATACGCTAGACCAGCTGGAATTAAGCCTCTTGCGTTGTCGAGAAGTCTTGGAACGAGCAGATCGTCAAGCACAATCTGCTGCATTGTCAATTGGTCAAGATGGATTACCTGAGCTATCCATCAAGCATGATCCAGACGATCAACCCGTTGGTGGTCTAGCTGATTATGCACAACCGGAGGCGATGACCATTATTGACTTGGAAGGTCGGAAACCATCAGAAATACCCGTTGCTTCTGACAACAATGCATATGGCATGACGCCTATCGCACAAGCTGCCGAGACACCCGCGTCGCTCTCGCTAGATACGCGCATACCAACTGTTGTCAGTCAGGAAAGTGGAGTCTTATCTGCTATTTCTGCTGGGAATGCCCTGACCTTTCTACAAGATTTGAAGTCTTCCACGGGTCCGACAGCGTCGACGGACGGTACGGATGGTCAAGCGAATTTGCCGACAACGCAGACTGAACAGGAGCAAGAAGACGCTGCTGTTGCCATGGCGTTGGAAGGGTTTGATGTGGATACGAGTATGTTTGAGTTCTTTGATGACGGCGCTTTCGACTTCGGGACGGATTGATGGACGGAGCTGTTGGCTGATAGGCTATGGCCGCTTGGTGCACAGCCCAGACAAGTCAGACGGCCTACCAAGGTCTCTTGCAAGCACGCTATTTCGAGGAGGAGCGACATTTGCATTGCTCTCCACTTCCTTTGTCACCTCATCGCATGGCTTTTGAACCTCAAAAGCCGAGACTGAGACCCTCATCACTGAGTCATCAGCTGCCATGACTCTCTGCAGCTCTGAGCAGTTCAACTTGGCAAACGGGCACCTTCATCTACTCCAGAATATACAAGTTGCAGAGATATGAAGCAGACGAAAGCCTTCTGTCGGACTACGGCGACTAAGCTTGCTTGAACAGCAATAGTTTGATGCATGGCCAGCCTAGCGCAGATCGCCAAAGCGACTAGCAGCATGGATGTCCTTGAAACAGCAAGAAGGACATAATCGAGCATGGATAGTCAGTAGGAAAGCTGTGATACACTTGACTGATATACTCCAGGAACAATGACAAGCTGTGTCGTCGAGACTTAACCTTTCTACCCCTTGCATGATTCCCCTGAAAAGTATAGCACATATGAGCCTGCGACATCGCATCTATTTTGCATCATAGAGGCAGAGATATGTCATGACCGTCTTTACCTGCGAGCTGCTTCCGTATCACTCGCTGCCCGGCTAGCTGGTAGAGTCTGTGTGACCAGGCTCATCAAGTTGTCGTACTCAAAAGATCACAGGTGAATAAGGCCCTGCGTCTCTACAAGCAGGATCCGCTAGACTAAGAGCTGCTCTTGCGCTGAGCTTCTCAAGTAGAATCATCTCTGCCCGTGGCTAGTCTACCTGGCGACTGATCAGCTGGCTACAGCTGCCTTGTCGACTTTCACACACACGGCGGCACCCTCTCAGCCCAGCTGACTCTGAGGGATCATGGGTGTCATGCTCCCTCTCTTCGTGCTGCTGGCATGCTGGATCTACCTCGTACGTCGACAGCGACGAATGCGACTGGCAGAGACACAGGCGCAGTGCAAGGACGTCCAAATACCCTCTGTCGCACAAAAAGCACTCCTCCACTTCCAGCACTATGAGGAACCCTTCGTGTACTGGAAAGCCCTGGAATTCTCCCTGTTCAAGACCTATGCTATCCCAACGATCAGTAAGCTCCTGTCTGCAACGACGCAACTCGTTGATGATGCGGCAAAACGCGCAGAAGATACAAGTGTCTTAATGACCATGGCATCTTACTTCCAACTCAATTCGGAAGAAGCAACGCTGGCGATTGCGCGTATAAACTATATCCATGGTCGATATGGGTCAAAGATCTCTCAAGATGACTTGCTATACACGCTCAGTTTATTCGTGATTGAGCCTATAACTTGGTCAAAGCAGTTTGCCGTGCGCTCAATGCTGCCTGCAGAGCAACAGGCAAGCTTCGTCTTTTGGCGCACGATCGGAGAGCGTATGGAGATCCACAACATACCCGAGTCGTTGGAGGCACTCATCGAATGGTCTGAAGCGTATGAGCACGAGAAGATGAAGTATGCAGACACAAACAGGCAACTCGCCGAGTCCACCATCAAGGTGTTTCTTGCGCCTGTTCCACGACTGCTGCATCCATTCGCACGTCGAATTGTCTTTGCACTCTTGGCAGATCGCCTACGTGATGCTTTTGGGTATCCTCAACAATCGTACTGGGTGCATCTTCTCATCAGCCTTGTGTTTGGCTTGCGTACGCTCATTCTTGCTAATCTGATCATGCCGATTCGTCATGTCACCGCTCCCATCGCCAAGACGCCCAAGGGGACATTTCAGCAGCACAATTGGCGATTCTCACCACACTACGTCAAACAATCCCGCTACAATACGTTGCTTGCTGCACTGTGGGGGTTCAATGTCAAGCATGACGCAGCAGAGTACATGCAAGATGGATTCATGGTGCAAGATGAGATTGGACCTGCGAAATTCATGCATCAGGGCCGTGAGCAGGTCATTGCTCAAGCTGACAAGATGCGTGGTTGTCCTTACAAGTAGTTGATGCGCTTCGTTCATTCTCAGTCTATATTGCCAATGACATCCTTTGTCCAATGAGCCGGTGCGAATGGTTTGACGAACTGGTCACTCCCAACAACTTGTCCAGGTCCAGCATTGAGCTTCTCAAGTCGATACAAGGCAAGACCGAGATTACCCATCCGTCCAATGAGCTTGCCAACTGGTCGATTCGTTCCTTCCAGCTTGATATCCTGCTTCCCCTGTGTGTACGCAATACTGCCATCACCCGTATCGATCCGCAATTCTAGCGCATCCGGTAACGCTGCAGCAGACTCTGCAATACGTACGGGCACAATGCGCTTACGAATGACACCCGTATGATAGGTTCGTACAGTCAATTCCTGTCCCAAATAACAACCCTTGTGAAAGTCAACACCGCCCATCAAGTCAAGATTCCGCTCAAGTGGCAAACCTGTTGCATCAAGACCAAGCTCGTGGGCTCCCTCGGGGATAGCACGGAGGAAGCGACGCTTGATATAATCAGTGAGTGGCGTTTCGTCTGTATGCGTCTTGATGAGGTCTGGTTTTGCAAGGACGCGCAGACCCATGTCTGGTCCGCGCAAGTCTTCCTGACTAGTCTCAATCAGCTCTGCAGGCGCTGTCGATGCAGCGTCCGTAGAATAGACTGATAGAGCCAGAGGATCTACTTCCTCGAGCACAAATTTGCAGCGTAGCTTATACCGTAAGAGATGTGCCTTCACCGCAACGACCTGCTCTGCGTCTACTTCTAGGTAGCAAGCATCCTCTGCGATCTTGTAGACGAATGCATCGTGCAGCACGCGTCCCTGTGCATTCAAAAAACAAGTATACTGCGAATGCGGCAACTTGAGGTTATTGGTTGTTTGCGTCTGCAAATACTTGAAGGTATCTCTGCCAGACAATCGAAGCAGAGCCCTGCCTACTAGATGGCAGGCAGAGGGCATCTACGCAGTAAAATCGCAAGCTAAGAGCGTTGAGCGCAGTTGTGACTGTCTAAAGGGATGCGGTTGAGGAGCGCGCCTCTCACAGTGCTCATGGACCAAGACTGAAACGACAAGAACAACTGGAAGGAAGGACATCGGGAGGATAATCAGAGGCAAGGGGTACTCGAGGGAATAGCAGATACAAGGGCCCCTCTCTCGAACCGAGATTCTACAGAAGGGCCATGTCCGTTGACCGTATCGCAAGCACACCACCGCTACAGACACCTGATAGCCATGCGCATCCGCAGGAACAGTCGCTCGAGCAGCTTCGGTCCTTCATGAAGAAGCGGACGTGCTATGATGTTTTGCCAGTCTCATTCAGACTCATTGTCCTTGATACAACCTTGCTTGTCAAGAAATCACTCTCAATCTTGCTCCAGAATGGTAGGCTCAGCCCGGTACTTGTCAGTCGCCAAGGTATTAACACAATCACAGGTATCGTCTCGGCGCCTTTATGGAACAGCGAACGGTCGAGTTTCGCTGGGCTACTTACATCGTTTGACTTCATCAACGTCATTCAGTACTACTATCAATACCACTCATTCCCAGACGCGGTCGCTGAGATTGATACATTCAGGCTCGATGGCCTACGCGAAGTGGAACGTAAAGTCGGCGCGATACCACCAGAGACAATCAGTATCAATCCTTCAACGAATCTGTATGATGCATGTAAAGCGATTCATACGGCAAAAGCGCGGCGGATACCGCTTGTGGATCGCGACTCGGAGACAGGCAAGGAAATGCTGATAAGTGTCTTGACGCAGTACAGGATTCTCAAATGGCTCGCCATCAACGTATGCCCTCTAGTCCGACTACACAACTAACGACAGTGCAATTTCACGAGTCAGTTGCGATTACCACTTAAGGACATGGCGCTTGGCACCTACGGCGACATCATTGCGACAGCGACGATGGAATCGCCGTGTATCGACGTGATTCATCTCATGTCCAAGCTTGGTGTCTCTGCCATTCCCATTGTCGACGCGCATCAAGTTCTCCTCAATATCTTCGAAGCGGTGGATGTCCTCAATTTGATTCAAGACGGCGCATACCACGACCTCGAAATGACTGTTGGTGAAGCAATTCTCAAGCGTGGGGATGATTTTGCTGGCGTCCCAACCTGTACAGTTTCAGATACACTCGAAGGTGTCTTTGATGCAATTCGGCGGACACGCGTTCATCGATTCGTCGTTGTGGAGAAGGAGTCTGGTAAATTGCAAGGAATGTTGAGTCTCAGTGACATCCTTGGCTACATCTTGTAAATATTGAAGGCCAAATCCTGTATGTGATCCTCAGCGATAGCGATGCTTTAAACATAACACAACATACACTATCCACGTCCTTGTTTCATGGTTATGCTTATGCTTATGCTTGTGACTATCTGAACCAGTGACTATCTACATCATGCTACTTGCCAAGTCCGCATACATGCCACCCTTGCTCAGCAAGGCAGCATGCGTACCGCGTTCAGCAATACGACCGCCATCAAACACGAAAATCTCATCTGCATCAACAATCCCACCGAGGCGGTGGGCAATTTGAAGGCATGTTCGACCTTGTGTGCCTTGTCGCAATGCAGCGTCCACGAACTTTTCATTCTGTGCGTCCAGCGCAGCAGTTGGTTCGTCCAATAGTAACACAGGTGCCTCGTGCGCTAAGAACGCACGAGCGAGGGAAAGTCGTTGGCGTTGACCACCAGAAACGCTGACACCACCCAGACCCAGGGTCGTATCAAGTCCTTGTGGCAATGTCTCGATGAATTTCCAGATTTGAGCTTCCTGGCATGCTTTCTTCACTTGCTCTTCTGTTGGATCTTGAACGGTACCAAGGGTCAAGTTGAAGCGTACCGAGCCAGAAAAGACACTAGGCTCTTGAGGGCAGTATCCAATTCTCCGACGAAGCTCGTCTAGTGGGTAAGCAGTAATGTCCAACCCATCCAATAATATGGTTCCTGCAACGGGTGTGTAGAATCGAGCAAGCAGTGAAAACAAAGTCGTCTTGCCACAGCCAGATCGTCCAACAAAGGCAACACGCCTACCAGCTTCAATAACAAACGACAAGTCATGAACAACATACTCGTTTCGAGATGGATACCGGAAAGTCACACCACAAAATTCAATCCGGCCGCATGGTGCCGGTAGTTGTTGGCATTGACCGCCTGATTCTACCCGCTTGTTGAAGCTGGCAAAGATTTGCTTCGCTGCCATCTTGGCACGCGAAAAGTCTGGCGCCATGCTGAACATCTGACCGCTGGTCTGTGCTGAAAATAAGAGAGCAGGCAGGACGATGAAGTACTGCGTGGTAGAGTACTCATTGCGATCAATCAAGTAGCTTCCCCACCAGTAGGCAAAAGCATAAATGATGAACGGGAGCGTATATGCCATTGCCAATAGAACGGTCGATGCTGCCATGAAACGCCACGTATCTTTGTACGTGCTTTCTAGCTTTTGTGTGTATCGCATGTACAAGTCCGCCTCAAGGGACAATGAAGCGACCGTTTTGATGTTATTGACAGCCTCAGAGGCAAGTGCCGCTGAGTCTTCAAAGGCAGTCTCGTTACGGTGCTGGTTGTGTGAGATGACTTTGAGACGCGCATACCCTGCAAGGATGATGAGTGGCACTGCTGGGAAGAGTACCAGCGCAATCTTCCACGCGACAGCGTGGGCGAGAATAACACCAGATAGGATGGAGGTGGTGACAGAAAAGGCTGTTCCGATGAATTGACCGGAGAGACCACCCAGGGATGCCGTGTCTGTATCAATCCTCGAAGCAATGCGGTCAGCCGAATTATCTTCATCATCATAGTACTCAATGGGCGTCTCTAGAAGCTGAGCAAAGACTCGATTCTTGACACGTTGCGTCAAACGCACACTCGAGACGCCGAAACTGAAACCCATAAAGAAGTAGGCAAGCAAGGCGACGCCTGCAATGAGGACAAAGAAGCCAGCCAGGAAGCTTGCGCGTGAACGAAGAAAGTCTGGATCATTGACGGCATTGAGCGCACTGATGAGGTGACCAAAGAGTAAGGCATCTGCTGCGGTGATGCTGCCTGCAAAGAAGCTGCCGCATAAACCGAGCACAATCCAGCGCCATTCTGGTCGAGCGTGCGTGTAGATATCTCTCAGCAAGCTTCTCGTGGGTTCTTCAGCAGCAGCATCATCATCAATAGGCACATCATCCATGAGTAAGGGTTTCTTTGCGAGTGAATCAGGCGTACCAATTTCCAAGTCTGATTCGCTTGCAATGTCTTCCTTGTCAACGGGCGAGATGGATTGAAGTGCCACCATGTCGGCATATCTACCATCTCGAGCAAGCAAATCAGAGTGTGTACCCGATTCAACCACTTGCCCGTCTGCCATGACCAAAATCAAGTCAGCCTCGCGAATAGTGGACAAACGATGTGCCACACAAACAGTCGTGCGCGGCTTGCCACCTTCGTTGGGTCGACGCAGTGCTTCTGCGATATACCGCTCACTGAGCGCATCCACTGCTGAGGTTGCCTCGTCCAATAGCAAGATGCGTGGATTCGAGATGAGTGCGCGAGCGAGGGCAATGCGTTGACGTTGACCCACAGACAACTTCGCACCGCCGTTTGCACCAACTTGTGTGTTGTAACCTTCTTCGAGCATCTCGATGAATGTTGCTGCATATGCATCTTCTGCTGCTCGCTGGATCAGTCTTCTGAGGGTGTCAGGAGCTGGTAGTGGTCCGTATTTGAGAAGACCTGAAGCGATATTATCATGAATACTACCGGAGAACAAGACTGGCTCTTGACTCACAAGTGACATTTGCTTGCGTAGCGATGCAAGATTGAGGTCAGTCAACTCATTCCCATCAATCAAGATACTCCCACTGGTCTTGTCGTAGAACCGCTGAATGAGGTTGACAAGGGTACTTTTCGAGGAGCCACTCGGACCAACGATGCCAACAAACTTGCCAGCTGGAATGGTGAAGGTAAAGTCGCGAAGCACTTTTGTCTCAGGTGCACTCGGGTAGGCAAAGTCGACCTTTTGAAGCTGTATTTGTGCATCACAATCAGGAGAAACATGAATCCCATCGGCACTCGCAACATTGATGGGCTGGACTTGTTCGGCTTCTCGACGAATTTCTTCTCCTGCACTCGCTGCGGTCCCAAAGATTTGCAGAAAGGGACTAATCATACCCACCACAAAGGATGAATCAATAACGAGGGAGACAACGACATAGGTATCACCGGCACCAGCTTGATCCTGAGAGACAATGAGACGTGCACCTTGCCAAAAAGCCAGACCGTTCGTCATGAAAATGACAAAATAGATGCAACCCGTTGTGAGCGCACCGACAGCCGCACGCTTGAGCGTATCTTGTTGAGAGCTGGTGGTGATCTCTGCAAATCTTTTGGACAAGACGGTCTGGGCATTCAAGGTCTTGAGGAGCCGGATATTTTTGAAGCATTCTTGTGCAAACGTGGTTGACTCGAGGTTCTTTTCGTCGATGCGTTCAGTGTAGCGTGCAGTGAGACGACTGCCCACTGTGATGATAATGAGGAAGATTGGTACTGCAGGGATCAGAATAGCAGTCAACACAGGATTGCGAATAAAGCCAACGATGAATGCCGATAGAAAGTACGACAGACTCTGAATGAGCAAGCCAGCTTTATCGCCTGTTCCAGATTGAACGAGATGTATGGATGAGCCGAGTTTCGATGCGATTTCTGCGCCTCTGCCTTCAACATTGGAGACATCCGCGTAAAGCAGTGCCTTGACGTAGGCTTCGCGAAGACACACCCCATTCTTCATACCAATCTGGCTGAAGAGTGACATGTATGTCCACGACACTGCAAAGAAGGAGATGGCAATGAGGATGAGCACCCAGATCTTATCCTTGATATTGTCGTAATTGCTCCCAAATGAGTCAATGATGTCACCTATGTGTGAGCAGAAGCTATATAAGTAGGGACGTACCTGTAATGTACGACATGACGGGCAGTGGTACACCTGCTGCAATGGCTGCCAAGACGGCAAGTGTCATAGTATACCATGGCGTCCCTTTGTACAACTTCACATAACTCCTGACCAACCCCTTTTTCGATGTCGATGTTGCATTATCCGGCTCAGCAATCGTTTCAGGCATCTGCACCGTGATATCTTGTTCTGCAGTGCCCGTTTCAGCGAAACCAGTACGGGTTGGATTGACCATAGGATGTTCCAAGTTGCACATAGCAGCACTGTATGGATGTTGCTGCTGCTGTGATGCGTGAGGGCCATGCTTCTGGTCTGAGGGATGGACCCAGTCAGCTTCTTGAAACCAGTCGAGGCCCGGAGAAAGAGGCCGTGTAAAGTCGCGTGGGGCAGGTGATCGGTGTCTGCTAGGTCGCGGTGAAGACATGCGAGAAGAGATGGACTGGACATCGGACGCGTGTCTTGCATGACGGCCGGCCTGCTGGGATGACCGTGCTCTGGATGCTTGCGGGCGTACTGCTCTTGGAGAGACAAGAGGCGGAGTTGTGACAGGAGAAGTTTGAGCACTGAGGATACGGTCGAGGGAGTAGATACTCTCCCTCGGACTCGCTAGACGTTGTGTGCCCCTGCTAGCCAAGTCGGCGTTAGAAACAGTGGGTTGGCTCATGGAGGACTAGTCCTGGATAGCTTCGACGGAGGTAGCAAGGCCATGGCTTGCCTTGTATCTTTCTTTTTTCTTGATGTCGGTGTCTGTGCCCTGTTCATCTGATCTGATTAAGATTTGGCTGCTGCTTGATCTGATTAAGATTTCACTCGTCGGCAACTTCCAGCAGCAGCAGCAGCAGCAGCAGCAGCATTTTCCAGTTTCCACTTTCCACTTTGCTGGGCAGCCGTCGTCGTCATTTGCAGATCAGCATGAGCCGCAGCACAGCGCCGAGATCTCGTTTGATGGCGGTTCGGAAGACCTGACTCTGCAGCATGCACTGCTCGAATGCTGCGACCAGAGCTAAATCCCATCACAGCCCAGCAAGCCCTCATATGTATGCATAGACCAGGCTGCGAGAGATGGCACTGCAGCAGAGACCGTCGCGGGTCCGACCTGCTCGCCAATCTCACAGCTGTATAAGTAACCATGAGTGTGATGTGCTTGCAGCTGTGCGACAGTGGCAGGCTGGCAGCTTGCATATGTGCGGGCTTATGCATATGCGGATCACAGGGCCGGTACGCAGGCTTGCTATTGAGTCGCGACTCGCCAGTCTCAACTGCCGGACCTGTGCCTGTGTACTGGAAGAGCTACTTCAATTGCAACACCGACCATGCTCGAGGACATGGAGGTCGTTCCGCATCCAGAGCACCGTAGTGCAGAAATCTGGACCATATTTCAGCATGAGTACTGAGTGCCGGTACACATCGTGATCCTTGCTACTACCAGCTGCATATGCATTACACTTCGTCCACTGTCACCTGCTGCGTCAAATATCTACCGTCAGCCAAATCTGCCACATCCCTTGATCGTAGCTTACAACGAAACATATTCTTCCTCACCGAGCGCTTCATCTCTGTTGCTTGTCCATTCTCAAACTGTGCCGTCGCATCACCTCCCAGTTTTTCCTTGAATTGGGCCATGAGCCTCGCATCGCGCTCAAGGATAGATTCCTTTAGCTCTATTGTAGCTTGCGCACCCCCAGGCGGCTCAGTAGAAGCGACGCTGCCTGTCAAATCTGTCTCTTTGCCTGTAGAAGCAGTTGCCGTTCGTGTCATATTTTGCACAGACTGCGCAATAGGTGAAGCTTTCTTAGTAGAGTAGCAGCACAGATGGCCTGCTACACGATGTGCGAGTCCAGTCTTTAGAGATGAGAGCAGCATAGAGACAATCAGTAAAGCAGAAGTAGTCTTGGATCTTGCCGCCTCCGTGCTCTCTTTCAGTCAAGGCAGCTCAGGTCAAGTCACAAAAATAGTTTTGTCACAATCTAGCTATACATGACTTCATCACTAGCAATACACAAAACGTCATCCGCAATTCAGACTCAATGTTCACCATGATCAGAAGCAGTCTCTTGCACTGCCTGCTTCTGGGCGCCACGCTTAGGAGCACGTCGCGTTCCAACTGCAGCCTGTTTGCCAAACCCAGCAGCAGAGTCCACGGATCTCTTCTTGGCTGCCTGCTTGCGAGATTTGGCAGGCGCCTTTTTATTTTTCGTACGCGTCACGACCGCTGGCTTCTCTTCCTCATCCGATGCAAGTTTGACTTCAATGGGCTCATCCTTGGGCTCATCCTTGGCAATGGATTTGGGTGTCGACGTGTCCAGTTCTTCCTCGTCAGCCATTGCAGGGTCCTCAACTTTTGCCTGTTTCGCTTCTGCAGCAAGCTGCTTCTTGGTCTTTTTCTTGGGGGCTGTGGCCTTCTTGGCCTTCTTGGCCTTTTTGGGCATATTTGGCTCTTCATCGCTATTCAAGAGCGGCATGATGTCCTCGTCCGTATCAACCTCCTTCGCAGCCTTCCTCTTCTTTGTCGGCGACTTGGCCGGTGAACCAGCCGGTCGATTCTGGTCCTTCGGCTCCTCCACCCAGCCGTCATCGCACACGATCGGCTCCCATGTGGTGTAGTCTCCAGGCTCAATTGCGCCAATCTCAATGGCATGAGCCACTTTATCTTGGTCCCTGGTCATGTCAGCCAACACTCTGGTTCATCAAAGCCACGTACTCTTTCTGCAAGTCCGGCATACCATCCAACAACCCAAACGCATCCGACCCAAAGTCCGAGTGCATGTTCTTCATGACGCGGTCAGTGATGCATCCATAGTGACGCCACTTGTACGATCCATGTCCTTGAAGATCCACCCACACACCAAGACGCATGGCACCCTTTGGGATCTTCAAAGCGCGCTTCTTGCATTCCCCATTCTGGCACACGGCGCGCCCTGATTTCGCATACTCGATCCTGTACGGCATTGCCACAACCGTACTAAAAACAAGCGCAGGGGATAGAACGCTTGACTCGTTGATGTCGCAGGATGAGCACTCTGTTGACTCTTTCCGGGTGCGTTGCGGTCTTTGCCTTCAGATGCCACGACACTTTGGACTTCAATTCAGCTTCAGCAATAGCCCTCGTTCTAATGATTCAGGTCGAGGAAGGAAGGTTAAGATCGTCTAGCTACAAATCGGTTAGACTGGGGCAAGTTGAGCACAGACTTTACCTGTAAGAAAGCCAGATATATGATTGCGGTAGGTGTCGATTCACGTAATGACACATCCTGGGACCTGCTTCAGGATCTGAGCCGGAGAGAGTTTTGGCGCACCTCGTACCATCTGTCGTTTGCGTTGACATACCTTATTCACGTTCATCCAGCCACCATTCAGCCCTCGCCCAGAATAAATACTCTTTTTTCAGCCACTCACTCCATTCTTCCGAGGTCGTGCTCGGTCTGGTTTTCTGGTCATACTTCACCTTCATAAAAAAGTCCTTGTTGCGATTTGTCTTGGTCACCTGGCGTACCGACGTCCAAGTTCTGCAGTCTGCAATTTCTGAATCCTTGAACTTGACATCATGATCGAAGTATGGAGCCTGCCATCCCGCGAAAGACAACCGCTTGACCAGGCCTTTGATGCTGCAATCGACAAGTGCTTTTCTCAAGCCCTTCTCACTTGGTTTCTTCGTTACTGGATCCGTTCGCAAGACTCGGTTGGCCGTCAAATCAACATGACAAACGCAAAACAAGGTAGAGCTTTCTGCACCCAGACCATCTACCTTCGATTCTTCCACCCTCAAATTGGTGTAAAGCCAATCAAACTCGGACTTCCATTGCAGAACCATGCAGACATCAGGCGGACCTGTGTCCAGAAACAAACTGTGCTGATCTGCCTTATTCTCACACACATCCATACAGGACAAGCTGTGGTTGATTTGCACAAATGGTCTGATTAGACTGATCGTAACTCGTTCGCATTCGCGGTGAGAAAAGAAATGAGTAGCGTAGGGCAGGACAGCACAACCAAGCAGGCCGTAGAATACAAAAGCTAGCCCTCGCTCAATAGGTACGCCCAAGTCTGCCATACTGATTATTGAATTGTCGCAATCACTCACTCACTTTGCTAAAGTCGAAGCACATTTTGTCGGGACTCAAGAGGTCTTTTTTCAGTGCATGTGTTGCTGGCGATATGACTCGCGCAATCAGGGGCCTAGCAAATAGAAATTGAAATTGCGTACTTTTGCTCCTGGTCGTTTAGTCATTGACCACTTCACATGATTCAAAATACTCCTATACTCCTATCAAATTCTGATTTCATCAGGGATTGAACTATGGTGCGGCATTGGTGCCCGTCAGATTCGTCAAGAACCCAGCGTACAGAGTCTTCTTTATATACAGACAAGATAATAGCCATAGCAGCTGCTCTGAAGGCCTACTAGTGCAATGTGGCCTGGTATGCCGTGGGATGAATCTCGCTAATTGTATGCATATGGCTAAATACCATACACAGTATTGTGAAACACTCAAGGCTCCTTACAATTATCACTAAAGCTGCAGCTCAACAAGACGTGACCATCTAGTAGGCTTATTGAATCGAGTCCCAAAATTCTAGTAGACTCAGGAACCCGATAATAACTTTGGTTGTAGCTCAAACTAAAACGAGCCACGCACAATGTCGCACATATTTTTTCTGGTCAAAGTGGGTACGTCAACTTCGTCAAATTAAATGTTGCCGGCTCACACTAATAACAATATTGGAATATGACTTGCACCCACATCGACCAGAGGCTTACGTTGGCGTCATTGAGAGCCGCACCGGCAAAACGTTGAGGTTGCTTCATCTGTGCCGTACCGTGCTTTACTTGATCCTCTTCGCGGCTAGTGAAGATGCGATTCGGAATAGCCTCTAAAAACTTTTGCGGTGCTGCCGGGGGACGAGCAGCCTTTAATACCCTGCTAGAACGGAAGATGATAATGCAAATCTTAGCGCTTGGAAATCAAGTGCAGCTGCATAGTGCGACAATGTGGCAAACAATGTAAGCTTCACACATGTGTCTGCACTTGTAGTTGTGATTTCCAAAGGTCATCAAATTTCTCATAAAAATGTTCCCCCTGGAGTATATTTCTCTTGCGACGCAATCGACATGATGGATATTTACATACTAGTCACAAAATGTACATTTTGCAGTTCATAGCGAGCTTACAGAAGTCTGTACGGAGTAAAGCTTGTGTCTGCTTGAGGAATTTAGCCTATGATTGACGCTTTCGCCTTTTTTATTTGTAGAGCTAGCGCGCAGCAACTGAGAAGTACTAGTCTACTACTGCCCCATGCATGGCTTCAAATTCAATTGAGTCCAATCAGTCTATAAGCTGTTGAAGGATTCACTTTCTCACTGCCATGGAAGGGGAGGTTTCTCTGGCTTGGATAGATAGGCGTCAATCTTTTGCAGCTGAGTTTTGGTGAGGTCGTATTTGAGGACCCAGAATGGACTTTTGATCGAGGGACGATCCAACGTTGTCCAAGTCTTGCAGCTCAAGGTTTCGCGTATCATACCCTTCAATCTGTGCCGCCGTCCGATCTCATCAGGGTCAACCTTCCATCCAAAAATCGCGAGGCGTTTCGACATCGCCTCGAAGGTGCAGTCTAACGAAGATACTGAAGTTGGGGTGTTGAATGGTGAGCTTTTTCTCTTTGGTCGTTTTGAGAAAAGACCCGTCCTGTACTTTCGATTGATTGTCAAGTCGACTGAGCACATGCATCCGGTCAACGCGAAGCTTGTAGGACTACCAGTCAATCTCATTTGCTCCGCTGTGATATTTGTGTAAAGCCAATCAAAGTCTCCATGTAGCGGCTTCGTTAAAGCTAGGCAAGGATCAGGGAGTTGCCATTTCAAAACATCCAAGTGCTGCTGAACATTTGATTCGCATGTAGATAGACAATTGGTCGCGTTGTTTCTCAAAGTGATTGCTTTGACCATACGGAAGGTCCCTCGCTCGCAGTCCAATACCTCAAGATAAGCAAGCCATGTCAGGGAAGCCAAAAGTAGAGCCCCGGGAATAGCACTTTGCATGTCTAGCACCGTGCAATCTGACTTATATAGCCGCAGCTCAGCTCAATTGAAGAGCGACCGATAGTTTGGATTTCACTTGAGCACGTCCTTATGCCAGCGAGACTTTCCAAATTGACGACAAGGGATTCCCTGTCGACCATGTGGCACGTGGAAACCACTTGCAGAATTTCAGGGGCTACTTTCAAGCGAAATTCGAGTGATTTTCGCAACGAACTATGGTCAACTAGGCGTCCCGCTGCAGATAGCCATGATTTTCTTCTGGAATAGGAAATCCAATCTTGGTGAAGAAAGAGCACATATCACAGCTTATAGTAGCCACGCGAAGGCGAGCTACCACGAAGCTACATGACCTTACAAGGTCAGAGCTCGACAAATCGTCGACAAGGTAGATGAGTGAGTCAAGAGTATATCCTACTCAAACTGCATGTATGGAGCTGTGCTGACAAAGACGAGTTTTAAACTGATGTATCGTCTGTCGAGAATACATTGAAGACAGTGCCAGTCATAGGCATATCCACGACCCAACATAGTAGCATATTCGCCATTGGACCCTACTTTGGCACACCGCTTGCAACTCGTCAGCCTCGAGTCAAGTTTATATACAAGGAAGCATCGGCGTCTCACTTAATGAATGACTAGGAATGAGCAGAGCCTCAGCCATATCACTGGGACTCTAGGCGTTGTCGTAGTGATTATATATAGCTTCAGCTATGTGCCGCAGACAGCTATGGTGACCACAGGATATATCTTGACAAATGCCATAGAGCACGATGCGACCTTACTGATACCCGGGCAGTTGAGCTGAGAGAAAATGGCAGATTTTGTAGATGATTGTGTTATTTTGTTGGTCCGTAATTGGCCCTGACAAAGTGGAGTTACCAGGGCCCACCTCTGAGTATGAGCTTACTGCTCAACTGGCTTAGAGATAGCGACGGAGATCTTATCATACTCCCTTGCAAGAGACGCAGCGTCAGACAGCCCAGTCACGCTGCTGGTTACCTTCAACTAGAATCTTCGACATTTGGCCGCGTTCAGGTACGCTTGAGAGCGTGGGCTCTACAGCATGTCCAATTCGTGATTCAAGCAATGATGCATCTCGAGGATTGAGTCTATCAGCCTCGCCGAGTATGCAAATGGCAGTGAAATCCAGCGGCAGTTCATAACTGCAATGCCACGCGAGAAAAGACCCATGCCATCAGTCACGTCACCACGAGTAAGCCTCAAGCTACGATGCCCTAAAATACATGTGTGCTGCGCTTGTCCGTGCATTGCACTTTGGTGTAGAGCATAGAACCAGAAGATTTGTGAAATTAGCGCCTTCGGCATGAAAAGCAGCGCAGCACAAGGGAAGATGGCTTCGCTCACTGTCTCAGCTGTGGAAGTGATGCCGCGCGGCTGGAAATGCGATGGCTCTGTTGCTAGCAATCACCATGGCAACCGTAGTCATGACCAATGTCCATGGTAGCACCATTACAGAGCAAATAACGCGACAGTACTTGTACTTTCGCAATCTTCCAATCGAGCTTCAGGAACAGACAAGTGCTGTAAATTGCTCGATGCTCGACAGCGGATGCATTCAATGCGCGATGGACAGAATCAAAAAAAAAGAAAATCGAGACGAGACCGTGACTGAAGCTCAAGTAAGCATAAGGAACATTCTTATGAACGTACTCAGCGCAGCACAACGTGAGCTCAGTCGCACCAAATTGTCTCGAAGAAGCAATGGCTGACTATCCATCAATGAAATCAGACATCATGCAATCAGCGCCTTACTATACTGAGCTTGAGGTTGTAGTGCTTGGTCATGAAAGCGGCATTTGTCGAGCAATCTTGTCCTTTGCACTGCCTTGTCGGGCAGGACACATATTATAGCTTCGACCACAGAAGAAGTCTATATGCGCTGAGATTATTTTTCTCTAGAGCTTGAGCTTGTCCCAATAACAGTGAGCTGTACATAGGAGTTGGTTTGTGATTGCACTACTGGTATAGTCTCCAGCTGTACTTGTACAGATGCAAAAGAAGATACCACGATGAAATTGCTGCAGCTGGCGCCGAGGCCCACGCGACAGTCGCCCAGGCGTACTCCAATTGCAGAGGATGGAAGAGGAGGCTGCAGTCGCCCAGGACAGCTCGATTCAGATGACATGACATATTTCATGGCAAACTGCCGGCTTGCTGACTGGCAACGATGATGAGGAGTAGTGACAACCATATTGCTACTGACAAAGGATATTTGAGACAGGCGGCCTGCTTAGCTCAAGAGAATGATGGTTGATGATTAAAGCCTGAGATATGGCTGCAGACTTGGGTGGCGGACCGGAATGAGATCTAAGGCCTGGACTGCGCAACGAAAATGCCTGCTGGATGCCTGTTATCGAGACGAAGTGGTGGTGACAGGAGAAATGGGCTTCGTCTGTCTTTAAATAGATGGCTAAGTGGCACTCATAGTCGGCAATCTCACAATACGCTACAGCTAAGATACTCCTGCTGTGAAAACCATAGGGCAGGGGCTAGACTTGATGCGCTATTGAAAGTAAATTAGTGGTAGCATAAGCGAAAGCGAGTACTGGGTCAGCGCAGCTGAGTCAGCATATGTCGCGTTGCTTAAGTGAGGCACATTGCAGTACTGAGTATCGGCTGCAGGCGAAGCTGCTCGATGCGCGGTAGGTCACAAAAAGAAACCGCTTCTCAATTGGTGTTAGTCTTTGTGCAGCCATGAAGATAATTCAGCTGCGATGGGAAGGCTTCTAGGTAGTCTTGAAATCATTCAAGTTCAGTAGCTAGACATTTGGAGGCTGCAGGAAGATGCTCGAGTTGTCATGATCGAGCCCTTGGTCGGCGCCGCGGATGTCCACAGGCGTCTGAGCAGTCGCCAGTCGATTCAGATGACACCACGGCCGGGCATCTACTGTAGCTATACAGGACTAGACAGTCTCGATAAATTACAGCCTATGAGAGCTCAGGGGCTGTAGATGACTGTAATAGACGGATTCTTGAAGCTATGTCGGCTGTAGTGGTCGCGGAGGACCATAAGGCCGCCTAGCCACTTCTCCTTGCTTACTGATGTTATACTTCATCCCCACGTAGAAGGTTGCCAATTGCTCAGGTGTCATCCATGTTGTCCTAGCACAGTCTTTGTCGTCTCCTGACGTAACAGATTGCACCATCCACCCCCAGAACGAAAGTCGCTTCGCGACAGCTTCTACAGTACACTGCTCGGGCACAATTGAAACCATTCTTTGTCGATGCATGGTCAAGCTCATCTTACAGATCCAAATCGGTTTCGGATCCAATCCACCGAAGTGAAAGGCTGGCATTTGCGCAGATGAGAAGTCTGTGTACAACCAGTCGAAATCCGATTCCGTATTGAGTACTTGACAAAGCTCGGGTGAAGAGGCCAGTCCTTCAAAGTGTTCATGAAGACGAGACAAACACGATGAGACGCAGCTAGATGAGCTGGTAACCTCAGACCGAGCGATTGAATTCATGTGATAGATTGGCATCTCGCAATGGCTGGGATAGATCCATTCTTCCCATATACTATTGAAAGCCACTCCAATATCATTCCAGAAGTAATGTTGCAAAACTGCTGGAAGGATGGAGTCAATCATGGGGGGTATATACACCAAAAAGACGTTCTGCGGCCGCATCCGCTGGACCACAGCATTCATTTGACTTACACCACAAGACGAGGCGCAGCGGAAGCAACTTTGAGAAAAGGTCGTAGTACTGGACGTTCTTGGCGTGCGTGGCCTTTAATGCAACTTGACAACCGCATTCTCTTGCTGAAAGCCCCTTGACGCGAAGATAAGTCAAGTGATACTTCAGGTAACCCTTGCAATAGCGGCCCGATGTCCAGTTGCATCACACATGGTGAATCTCGAGCTCTGCTGGAAGTTCAGGGGCGCAACAATGGCCGGCTCAGAGACAACCGAACCAAACGTTGTCGAACGTTTTGAGAGTCAATGAAAGTCCACAATCAGGGCAAACTGTCAGGCATTGTGCTTTGCAATGTTGCGCATAAGTCTAGAACCCAAGTCCATCCCCGACACATGTGTGTAGAGAAGCAGTTTGGGATAATACGCTTTGACCTGAGTCTAGACCTTCGCGTGCATGGTTAGCCTGAGCTTGAGCCTTGCAATATGGTTTCGGGGTCAGCTCTTCTTTTGGTACCAAGATGGAGAAGCTCCCTTCCATGGCTACATTGCGCATGGCTCTAGAGTCTAGACCTGAGACCCATCTTGGATAAGCACAGCTGTCCATATGGTACAGATTCCTGAGAAGAGCAAATACATTGGAGTCGGCCCCGGGTGTAATTACTCGAAGCCTGAGGAGTCAATGAGGAGTCAGTGAGGAGTCAGTGTCAGTGAGGAGTCAGTGAGGAGTCAGTGTCAGTGAGGAGTCAGGTCCTGTCACCGTCCTGAAGTATGTCCTGACACGTGATTGAATCATCAGCCAAAATTATTGAAGTTGGACGTTAACAGATCTAGATGGCAATTTCGACCATTACTATTCAAGGGAAGCTATCCTGGTGTTAATTTCATCAAGGAAGCTAGGAGGAAGCAAGAGCTCGAGATGTCGAAGACATACAATGTTGGCATCCTTGGGGCCACCGGCACAGTCGGCCAGCGTTTCATTACTCTCCTCAAGACGCATCCCTTTCTCAAGATCCATCGGCTAGGCGCATCCAGCCGCAGTGCAGGCAAAACATACCTCAAAGCCACAAAGTGGAAGCAGTCGACACCCTGTCACGATGGTGTGAAGGAGATGGTGATTCAACCGTGTTCACCAGAACACTTTGAAGGGTGCCACATCATCTTTTCTGGCCTGGATGCCGATGTCGCTGGAGAGATTGAAGCTGCCTTTCGTGAGGCAGACTTCAAGATCTTTTCCAATGCGAAGAACTATAGACGAGACCCGCTTGTGCCGCTGCTTGTGCCAACTGCTAATCCAGCACATCTCCAACTCATTCGACAACAGCAAAAGGAGACGGGAGCAGGCGGCTTTATTGTCACCAATTCAAACTGTTCTACAGCAGGTATGGTTGTTCCTCTAGCTGCTATCCAGGCAGCATTCCCTGGTTTGATGGATAGTGTGGATGTCGTCACACTGCAAGCCATCTCAGGTGGCGGCTACCCAGGTGTTCCCTCTCTCGACATCCTTGACAATGTCGTCCCCTTCATCTCTGGCGAAGAGGAAAAGATGGAATGGGAGACTGGTAAGATCCTGGGACACTATGCTGAACCGTCCATTCAGCATGCGGAGATGAGTGTGAGTGCGAGTTGTAATCGCGTTGCAGTGATTGATGGACATCTTGGTTGTGTGACGATTCGATACGCTAAAGAAGCCACCCTGCCATCTGTCGCAGAGATTGTTGCTGCGATGGAGGCGTGGACGCCATTACAGCAGAGCGACGCATTGCCCAGTGCGCCCAGGAGGGCCATCTTTGTGCATGAAGACGAAGATAGGCCACAACCGCGCTTGGACAGGGAACTAGAAGGTGGGTATGCCGTGAGCGTTGGCCGTGTCCGTGAGCTGCCTGGAGGCCGTGGTGTCAAGTTCATTTGTCTGGTTCACAACACGGTACTCGGTGCAGCTGGCATGGGCATTCTCAATGCGGAGCTTGCCATTCAGCATGGATTCATCTAGACACTCTACATGACTAAAGCGTTGATCGTACTAGCTTACTGGTCATTCACTCTCGTCATGAATTCGAGTTCTGTAAGAGCTTTGCGCTCAATCAAGATGCGATTGTACTTGAGCAGCTCCCAGAGCAGCATCTCATCCAGTCGCAGCACCTCACACAGGTATCCCACATTCGCCGTAGCTCGTTCAAGATTCGGCCGTTCCTTGTTTGTAATGAAGAGCGTCCGTCCACCAAGCGGCTTCTTCTCCTCTGGCAAGGCAAATCCATGTCCTTCAAGGAAAGCCAAAGCCGTCTGCGTCTTGTGAGTTGGCAAATCCATTTGTCCTTGAACAACCGTCAACTTGCCCTCTCGATATAAATGTGACAAGGCCGTTCGAATGGCCAGGTTATACACTTTCCTCGGCAACTCTGTCGAAAAGTCTCTTGGCTTTGGACCATGTGCCCGTGCACCACCACGAAGCATGGGTGAACTCCGATCACCGAGTCGTGCAGCACCCGATCCTTTTTGCGGTCTGAGTTTTTTTGTAGAGTATGTCATGTCGCTGCGGGACTTGGTCGAGGCTGAGCCTTGACGCATGGCATCGCGTTCAAAGACAATAGCGCGATGTAGAAGGTCTTTGCGCATGGGAGATTGGAGGAAGGATGTTTTGAGGTCGAAGCGAGCGGCTGGTTGCAGGGAGGGGAAGGCATGCGCTGTGACTGTGGTGAAGGGCGGAAGAAGACTGAGGGCCGCCTTGGTCGGGTTGATGGGGGCCGTCCGCAGCATGATGAGGCCGTGGAAGGAATGGGCAAGTGAAGGTTTGGTCGCTGCTGGTCGTCGAAAACTGAAAATTGATCGATACACGCTGCAAGATACAAGTACAAGCTACAATTGCAGCTAGGTACGTAGATAGACAAGCTGGGCTGTAGAAGCCATAGAATGAGGATCGCAGCTCAAGAAATAGAGACGGCTTTGCTTGTACTAGATACTGCCGGTGTTCACCATCACCCAACCAGCTTCACTTCCACAGAGGCCAACCAAGGCTCAGCTCAGAAGATCAAAAGGGTTTCTCCCATCACGCATTGCTATCCAGCAGAAGGCCCGGTTGCTGAACAAGTCTGGAACATCTTCATCTGCCAGCCACAACTCAAACAGTCACAGGTCACCGTCACTGTGCTTGAGCGGCATCCATACACCACACAGACATTCATACCAGGTGGTGGACCCAAGGACACTGTGGCCTACTTGGTAGTGGTTGCAGACAATAAGCGGCAAGATGGTCAGGATGTGCCTGACTTGTCGACACTGCAAGCATTCAAGTGCAAAGGTCACACAGCCGTCACCTATGCCGTGAATCAGTGGCATGCACCCATGATTGCCTTGCACGACACCCTTCACTTCTTTGTCACAAATGCAGAGAATGGGACCTCAGCAGACTGTGAAGAGCACGTACTGCAAACACCGATTGACATTACTCTCTAGAGTGTCATGCTGATTTCACCGCCTACAACGAAATGCTCACTCTTGGCTTCCATCTTGTCACTGACGGTGTACTTGCCACCAACAATACAATCCCGCAGACTACTCCGGTCACCAATCACTGCACCCTGTCCAACTGTACAGTTCTCAAGCTTGACGGAATCGCCAATAATGACATTGTCCATAATAAGACAACCCGTCAAGCGTGCCATCTTCCCAATCTTGCAGTGTGCACCGAGGATGGTACGCTTGATGGTGACTTTATCATCAATCAAGGTATCCGCACCCACCAACGAGTCAGGTCCAACGGTCGATCGATCGCCAAGGACGACATTGGCGCCTAGACGTGGTTGCGTCGTCACCCGCAGCGCATGTTTGTTGATGTCAATGTAGGACTGTGTCATGTTGACACGGCCACAAAAGGGCACAGGCGGGTCTTGTTCCATGATGTGAATACTGCAGCGAACATCATCCCGAATATCGTACTTGCGACGCGTGAGTGATTGAAATTGTGCTTTACATAACAAGGGCAGTAGTTCTGTGTTGAGACGGGAGAGGACTGGTAGGTTGACGATGAGGTCTAAGATCCATTTCTTGCAGACATACAAGTGACAATCTTGCAAGGTGGTGGTCAACTCGACTTTTGGGTACTTCCACAACATCGACATGCGTACCTCTAATTCATCACCTTCCAAATCCGCTTCAGATTGACTAAGCAATAATGTATTGGTCTCTGCTTCATAGCCAGTGAATGTCTTGCTCGCCCGTTTTTGAGGGGTCATGATGTCGTCGCCATGCTGACGATGATACAACGCCGTGAAACTCGCTTCCGCTAGCCGATGCTGGTCCAGCAATGCATAGGGCGCAGCATCGCATACTGTGTCGCATGCAAGAATCACCACATCCGAGCGAATCTTGTGTTTTGTGTGATTCTTCATCAATAAGCGAATGGCATCTGCACTGCCGACCAGTTCATCATCTGATGAGCTGGCAACAAGGGTGGGTTTGAGTCCCGCTGTGGATAATTTGGCCCACGTCTGCTTCAACCAGGCGGCAATCGTAGTCTCGTGTTCTTCAAGACACAGCACAAGGCAGTGTGTGATGCCAGCTTTTTCCGCCCAGCTTAAGGGATAGGAGATCATAGCTCTGTTGACGACTGGTAAGAGGCATTTCGGCATATTTTCAGGATCAGAGAGGGGTGCGAGATTGCCGCCTGGACCAGCGAGGATAATGGCAGTGAACTCGGGTGCTGGCCCTAGTTTTGTGGAGCGTTGTCCAGACATGACGAGAGTGTAGCTGCTGCAGCTGAGAGAGGAGGAGTATACAGCAGACTTTGAGCACAGATAGCAGCAGAGAGCAAGAAGAGCTTGTTTCTGATGTAGAGTCGCTGCTGCTGCTCAAATTTGATTTTGTCGTCTGCGAAATTTGGACGCGATGAAAGTCAGGCACCGAGATGGACATGATGGACATGATGGGAGGCTACGGAGGTCTATATAAGTCATGCCGTGATTTGGAGACGCCCTTTTAGCCTGCCGGGTCCAGTCCGGCAGCAGATGTCGATCGGCAGAATAGCTCGCGTCATCGAGGTGAGCAAGTATTGCCACGGTCCTATAGCGCATATTAGCCCCTCGAGTATGCCAACGCGCCGTAGATCAGTAGATATGATAAATCGTCCACAGACGTTGCCGCAGGCATTGCGCCTTGCCTGCGACGGCGTGGAGCTGCTATCAGCACGTTGATGGGACATCTGTCGAGCTCTTCAAGAACAACGGCCGGCAAAGGTCATGACATCGAAATGACATCAAGTTGGTTTAGCAGGCCTTGTCTTTGGTGCACGTTTCTTGAATGCCACGGCAGGACCAGCAACAGCGTCGTCGTTGGCTTTTGTCTCCAGTACGGCCACTTTGTACCCCAGCATCTCATCATCATGTCCTTCTCGAACACGTTTGAGAGCTTGGGCCGTTGCTGAAAGCCTTGAAGCTGATGCCGGGCCTTTCACCGCATCACCTTCTTCAGCCTCATCTTTCACTTCATCCTTGACATCGCTAGTCAGTGGCACCTCGACCGACGCTGTGGCCCATTGTCCAGGCATGGCCTGCGCAGCGAGTACTTGCCGTTGTATCTCTGCATCCTCCAGAACACCAGTCTGTTCCATCTTCTGCACCTTGAGGCCGACATTAACCTTCTTTGGCAGCATTCTGTGTATTTCATCCACAACAGGCGCGACTTTCCCTCCCATCTTGAGCAACTCTCGATTCGTCCGTGCAAGGTCTCGTTGCTCCTGTTCATGCTTCTTGTGCAAGTTACGCACCTGCCGCTTGAGTGCATTTTGGTGTCTATCTGATGCTTCATGGTTGCGCCTGTTGAAGGCATCATCGCGGATGAAAGTCTAGCAGTAGTCGCAGTAGTAGTTGCCTACTGACTTCCAGTTGTCCGTCATCTCATCTGCCTAGTAGCTTCAAGATGAAGCCCTTCAAGGTCCTTGTCTCTCAGCAGCTCAACTTGTAGGTCGAGGTCAAGGACGCGACGACGCCCATGGACAAAGTGCATCAAGTCTCCCAAGACTCCTTCAACCGCAATGCTGTCCTCTACGACAAGGCCCGACCTTCCTACTCGCCAACAGCCATCGATGTCCTCATCTCTGGGCTCTGCTTGAAACAGGGCTCCAACGTACTCGACTTGGTAATCCTTCTACCATCTATTCATCCACAGAAACCACGACTAATATCACTCAGGCATGCGGAACGGGCAAGTTTACACGTCTATTGGATAATCGTGGATATGATTTGACGGCGGCTGATCCATCCACGGGCATGCTAGACGTCTTGAGCGCATTATCCCCACATATCCCTGTCGTCACAGCAGGCGCGTACAGTTTACCCTTCCCAGACGCTCACTTCGATGCCGTTACCATTGCTCAGGCCTTTCACTGGTTTGCAGACCATGACGCACTCACTGAGATTTCGCGCGTCTTGAAGACCGGTGGTATGCTAGGTATGATTTGGAATTTGGAGCGGGAAGGGAGCAGTGGGCTGCAAGATGAGCATTTTGCTGCTGTGACACGGTACGATGAAGGGCTACCGCAGTACCGTAAAGGCCTTTGGAAGAAACCCTTGGAGGAGACGACGCTGTTGAGCAAGTATCAAGAGTATGTGGAAGAGACGACGCAAGTCCTCTCAGATGAAGCATTGTGGGAGCGTGCAAAGAGTAAGTCATTCATTACGAAGCTACCGGAAGAGGAGCAACAAGCGCTCAAACGTGAGCTAGAAGAGATGGTGAGGGCGCATCCTGAGCAAGAACGCGATGCGGAGGGACGATTGGTGTTGCCGTATTTTGTGCGGGTGATTTGGATGAAGAAGCTGTAGACCTCCGGCCATGAAGGATTTCTTCCTAGGCCTTTGCAGAGGGCGGTGACTGCGTACCTGTGTTCTTGGCGACGTAGTGGTACGCGACGATGAGCAGCATCATGGCTGTCTGTTAGCGTGCTGCCTGCATGTGAGTCAATCTGCCACGTACAGACGCCGAGTCCCTTTGCGATTGTATCGAGCTGGTCGTCCGTCACCATACTGCTGGATACAGCGAGTAGAAGGCTATGTAGATGGTCTGGTAACCTGCTCAACTCTGCTTTGCTGTTCAATTTCACCAAAAAGACGACGCGACCAAATTTCATCCTGCAACAACTCAGCTTCACATAGGAAAAGGCATGATAGACCTGCTAGACAGGCTACTGGCCGCAGCAGCAGGCAGAGTCGGGCTACCACTGGACTCTTTCAAGACCATCGTGTGTCTTTTGCTTGCATATCCGCTTGCAGGACTCCTCAAGCGTATTCCAGATAATCAACCCCGCCTCAGGAACCTGTTTTGCATCGTATGCGGCTTGTTCTTCCTGGTGGGTGTGTTTGATCTATGGACAGGACTCGTCCATATCCTCGTCTCGAGTCTTGTGACTTATACCCTCGCTGGGTTTTGGCACTCGCCCTTGATGCCCTGGGTCAATTTCGTCTTCATCATGGGTCACATGTCTTATAAGTATGCCAAATAGTATGCTTGAGATTGCTCGCTAACCATCAGCCAAGTTGCGAGACAATGGGCCAACGATCCCGATGCCGTCGACATCACAGGCGCACAAATGGTCCTCGTCATGAAACTAACGGCATTCGCATGGAACATCATGGACGGCAAAAAGAAGGACCTCGCCGACTTTCAAAAGGAGAATGCACTGACTCATCTTCCAGCACTCGATGCTTATCTCGCCTGGGTCTTCTTCTTCCCAGCAATGCTAATTGGCCCAGCCTTTGAGTTTGTCCAATACGAGAAGTGGCTCTCCTTACAACTCTTTGAACCGCCTGCCCAGATCAAAGCTGCTCCAAGGTTCAGAAAAGGTCGCAAGATTCCTCGCAGTGGACGCCCTGCACTGCGACGCGCACTTGAGGGTCTCTTCTGGCTCGGAGTTTTCAGTTGGCTCAGTACACGCTTCAGCGTGCAAGATGTTCTGTCAGATCGGTTTGGGAGAACATCCTGGTTATACCGATTCTGGTACATCATGCCACTTGCTTTGACGCATCGCACCAAATACTATGGTGTTTGGAAGTTGTCTGAGGGCAGTTGTATTCTAGCTGGCTTTGGCTTTAGCTACAAGGATGGCAAGCAAGACTGGTCTTCCATTGAAAACATTTCACCCTATGAATTCGAAACCTCGCAAAACACAAAGGCTTTGCTCGAGGCTTGGAACAAGAATACCAATAAATGGCTCAAACAGTACGTTTACCTACGTATTACACCTCAAGGCAAACGACCGGGGTTCCTGTCAACCTTGGCAACATTCCTGACAAGTGCTATTTGGCATGGCTTTTACCCTGGCTACTACCTGGCCTTTATGCTTGGTGCATTTGCACAAACGATGGGCAAGTACTATCGTCGCAACCTGCGTCCATTCTTCTTGCAAAACGACTTGAAGACGCCTACTGCCAATAAATGGATGTACGATGTTGTTTGCTGGGCCGTAACGCAATGGTCATGGGCATACATTGTCCAGAGCTTTGTTGTTCTCTCCTTCAAGGACTCTCTCAAGTTTGATTTGCGGTATGGGTTCTACGTGCATGTCGGTATGCTTTTAACGGTGGCCTTCTTCAAGAGCCCAGCAGGCGCGCTTGTCAAGCGTCAAGTCCGTCAACGCCAGCAACTTTTGGAGAAATCAAGCAAGGAGACTTCCAAGGTCGGACGGGATCCTGAACTCAAGGTGGATGTATTGAGTGGTCAATTGACTGAAGAGGTCCAAGCGCTCAAGAAGGATTTAGATGAACAGGTGCTAGGCAAGCGCCGGCCTGTTGCTACCTAGCCAATCTGTTTATCTTTAGAGTGTGTGTAGATTGAAAGAGACGTCTCATGATCTACCATGGTCTCATCATCTACCACGTCCGCTACGTCCTCTTGCCCGTCCACGAGCAGCACCACGAGCAGCACCACGCACACTCTGTACGTCTTGTTGCGCCGCTCGTTGGGCAACTGGACCTTCGGCGCGTGGCAAGACGTCTCGCCGTGCTTTGAGTTCCGCTTCAAGCGCATCCAAGCGAGTCAAGGCAGTCTGTGTATCAGGGCCTGGTAGACCACCGCCTAGATACACAGTGGTGAGGGTTTTGAGCAAGACAACACCTTGCACGACCAAGACGCCTGCATCAAGCAGTAACTTACTGCCAATTGGCGTTTGCAGCAAGTTGAGCGCAGCAACTGGTTTCTGCTCAATGGCAAAACGTCGCTGTCCGCGTGCATCTTGAAGGACGAGTCGTAGTGTCTTTTTGGGGAGATTCAGAGGATCGCCGTGATGGGCCACAGGCGCCGCTGCGGCAGGTTGCGCACCATCTGCATCAACGGGCTCTTCATCGAGTCGTACAAGCCGCCGTTCAACCGGTTTCTGCTTTTCTCGTAATGCATCGACTGCATCTAGCTGACCGGCAAGACTCGTACCAATCTCAGCAATGGCCATGATCTGAACGACCGTTGGTGCGCGTAGTGCAATAGAACCACTACCAGCAGGCTCATCAGGTAGCGGTGGGAAGCACGGTGCATCGGTGCCAAGAGAGGCTGTGATGTCTGCTTGTAGTAGGAGTCTGGTGATTGTGTGTGTGAGCGGTTCAGTGGAATGAAGCGTGCCTGCGTGGGCGTAGGCTGTTCGTAGCCATGTTGAGGAGGTATGAATGTGTCGTTCTGCGAGGTAGGCAGCGACTTGAGCTTGTGTTTGCATGAGCTAGCTATGAGCAGAAAGAGCTTATCATAATGCAGTAAATGCAGGTCTGGTTCCTTGCAGCAGTTGTCGATGAGTTGAAAAGTTGAGCTTGAGCGAGGTTGCCTCCTCCCAGACTACATGTAATTCTGCCAAGCTTACCTCCAAAATGTGCACTTGGCTCCTTCTTATGATCGTCTCTCCTGACTATAATGTCTCTATGATCTCCAGCATCCGGCAGCTGAGATCTTCATGAGCGGCGCCAAGTTTGACGGCTTACTGCTTGCATGCTCGCATAACACGCTACAGTATCCATTGCAAGAGATGGCACCGATCTAGTAACGGGTTTCCACTCTGTGATGGACGATCCTAATGCCGTCAGACGCGTCAGACCATCAAGCACAACGATACTATAGACTAGGCCAGCGGTGCCGAGAAGCCAGTACCCGACCGTGCGTCTAGGCTGCTCGGTCTTGCCGCCCTGGAGATGAGCTTGTTTAATAAGCGCATAAGCATCCTCATAAGCATCCTCTGCTTGAGACCTGAAGGGTGTGCATTGAAATCAGCGGAGCTGAAGGATTCCAGCGTCACAGTGGCATACAAGCGAGCCGTACAAGGCGAAAAGAAGCGCGTGCAAAGCACTGCTATACGTGTAATTGAGCTTTGGGCAAGACAAGGCCTGAGAAGAGATTTGAGCATGCGCGTAACAATTTTACTTCCAGCCAGGAGTGAGCAAGCCAGGGGAGAGCTTCAAGTATTTCTGGTACCTCAAAGGCCACAAAGAGCGCAACGGGTGAGTCAGAACAAAAGACACCGACAAGTCAAGCGCTACAAAGCGGAAAGCGCAAGTTGCTGGATTGGATGATGAAGGGAGTGTTGTTGGCTCTGACACGGCTGGAGGTGCGCGCAAGGCGCCACAAAGACACAATCGAGAATGGAGGGTGCGGTCAAGACCGAGGGCAAGAAACCGAAAAGTTGGAAACCCAAGCCCGAGGGTCCTGTCGATATCGAGAGGCAATGTGGTGTATCGTTGCCACAGGGTGGATTGTGCGCACGATGTTTGACGTGCAAGTCGCACTTAACGGAAGCAAGCGTGCTCTTGCTGGACGAAATCATCCCTCCGACATTCTACTGGACCAATATCAGAAGAAGATGCCAAATCATCACTCAGTGCGATCGGTCCACTGGTGTCTACCAATGCTAACAATATAGAAGCAGCAGCTGATGAGGCTTTTCAAGACACAGAAGAGGGGAAGCTGCCAGTCAGAGTTGATGAGTAATGCCCTGCGGCTAGGGCAAAGTGGCAAACTTGCAAATCACGGCAAATTCAATCCCTTTCAGTGCTCCTAGCACCTTGCCCCATGGAAGTCTTGCCCAGTCTCCCGCATTCTTTCCGTTTGTTCCAAGGCTTCACAGTCCTATTCAAATCTCTCTGCAAATGATTGCAGCATCTGCAGACAGGAGACATGCAAGGCGACCCTCGATGGGCATGATCAACAGCATGTCGCTCTTCACGTCTTCATTGGAGTATCCCCACCCGGGCCAACCCTCGATACATTGCACATATGCCTTTATGTCCCGTTGCTCCGGATCCACGTGTGCTTAGGTCGTAAACGATCGGCCCGTTCGGCACTGTCGCGTAGCCGATCAGAGACCTTGAGATGCAGCTCATATTTACAACGGCTGACCACGCACTCTAGGAAGTGCAGCTCCAAAGATATGTCTGGCTGTTGTCACTCACGCTGATATTACGGATCGCTCTTTTTCTGCTCTGCAAGGCCTTGTCATCCGGCCCTCTCCATTTTCTGCGCATTCGCAGCATCAGATCTCCACGCACGACTGCATGAGGATGTAACACCATGTCACGCATGGCGTGAGCACGTGGAGTCTTGGTAGCAATGGCTCGCATATTGAAGGTCGCAGGGCGCATGCCAAGCGACACATCTGAAGCAACGTGGATGGAATCGTCGTTGTCTCATGCATCATTGAAATTGCACCTCTAAGACGCTGATCATGTCGCATCATTGAATTCCCATGTAAAAGTCCCTCCCGCTTGTCGTCTGCTTTATGGCGAGCCCTCTTGACCGCCAACTTTACGCGTCATCATTAATATGAAGCCACGATGGCACGTCTGGCCAATGCCAATCAAGCTCGCATTGTGCTCAATCTGTACAGTTTTTCTGCTCTATCATGCTACTGGAGCGCCTACAAGGCTGAAGGGAAAGTCAATCGATACCTCTGGCCCAAGTAAATCGAACAAAGGAGAGACTTCGATGGTTCGTGATGCGCCTACATCGACATCCCCAGCTGAAATCATTTTTCGCGCCTATACACGTAGAGAGGAACGCCGCTGCTACAGTATGACTCTGATTCTTGCATCAGGGTTCACGAGAAAAGTTCATCCAATGATCTGCGGCAGTACAGCAGAGTACGATGAACGCAACAAGCATTGCAAAATTGAATGTCTGAACGCCGGAGAGAAGTATCAACAAGCTTATCTTGCTTGGATTAAGTTGCGCAAGCTCGCCAGAGAGGATTCCTGCCTACAAAGCGACCGGGTTGTGATTGAATTTCAAAGCGAACACGCACTAAACATCGACATGGATCTCTGTTCTGCTTCTTGTTTCTGTCAGATAAGGAACAAAGTCCAAATCAGAATGCCCTTGGTTAAGTCAGCTCCAGCTGGCAAGGTCTTTGTTGTTTCTCCTAAGCAAAGCAAGGATTTCTGGCCAACCTATCCAGGCAGGCCAGTGGCTCTTCAAAAGGAGACCTCTTGTCATCCAACAACTATGGTTAAAAGTCTGTTCCCACCACGATTCGAGTCGGAGACAATATTCGTCAGCTGGCAGACTACGTTTGAAGTCAACGAAGAAGATATATCTTGCGACCATATACACTGGGATACGAAGTGCTTTTGTCGGGCACTCACTATTAAAGCAACGCATGCCTTCAGGCCTTTGGTATGCGGACCGGAACCTGAAAGGGTAAGACAACCATCAAGAAAGGAGGTGAGAGAGGCGAAAAAGGCGAAAAAGGCCCAGGAAGATTCAGCCACCAAGGGGACTCGACCTGACGGTGGAACCAGTCATTTGTTGGACGGCACCCAAGCGCACGCTTTAAATCCTGCAGATTCGACACCTCCACCGAAAACAGGATCGCAGCAATCGCTATTCCCGCTTTGGGAAGACGTTCCTACCTTGGATTATGTCGTTCAGGATGTAAATGGCATCTCACAATTTCAAGAATTATACGCATGTCCCTACATTCCAATCTTGGGGTCCTACAATCCATTTTTGGAGCCTGACCAATGTGCAGCACATTATGATCTTTACGCACCTCAGCCAGACCCAAGCACGGGCTACTTTTCAGGAGACCCAAATATAGTCTATGGACAGCCAAATTGTGGACCATCGACAAGTTGTCCTCCAAATGGACCTTGGCAGAAACGCCAAGAATCAAAGCACGATGTAGGCGATTCTGGCAGTATCTGTGCTCCTCAAGCCCGTGGTAACCGCGTACAACCACCTGCTCCTTTCGTTTGATGGCAGTGTTCAATTCTCACATGGCGTTCTTTTGTCTTTGCGACTCAGCCAAAAGGTGATGTATGCAGCAATTCTGAAAACTATGTTTGTAGTTGCGATTTGATATGAATTCGAGGCTTCAAGCACGTTTCTTAGAGGTTTCCATTGACGACGAGACCTCCAGCACGCTGACATTTCTATCTATCGTGACTACTGCGATATATTCAGCGGGCATGACTAGCAGCGCCCTGAGCAGTGATGGCCGTCGCCTACAAGTCCAGCTTGAGAAAGAGTAGGTAAACACCGGCGCTTGATGTCCTGAAGAATCCCAGCATCACAGTAGCATAAGAGCGAGCCGTACAAGGTGAAAGGAAGAGCACACGAACGCAAAGAGCTGATATAGGAGTGAGTAAGCGAGCTTTGGACAAGACGAGGCGCCCTTGCTACTCTGTAGAGATCTGAGCATGCGCATAACAGTTCTACTCTTAGCCAAGAGTGAGCGTGCTGGAAGAGAGCTTCGAGTCTTCCTTGTACGTGCTCAAGCGGCAAGCCTCAAGTGAATCTGCTTGCAACTTGGGCGGCGACGTTGGGAGGAGCTCAACCACCAAATCAACCACACAAGCTCATGATGAATTACTCCACTGAAAAGCTACTCCTAGCGCTTGTCTTGTAGTCTGTTTTGAGAATCATGTTCACGAGTAGTACTCTCTTGCAGCTGGAAAGGCATTTGCCAAACCTAGATCCAGAACGGCACGCAATATAAGCGCTGCGGGGTCTGATGTTGAGTCGCTTGCTAGCGTCGCATCTGGCATGACGGCCCCTGGAAGGCAGCGCCAAGGGCCACAAAGGCATAATGGTCAAGTCAGCACAAGAGACAATACACAAGTCAAGTTTCAGGAAGCGGAATGCGCAAGCCGCCGGATTGGATGATGAAGGGAGTGTTGCTGGCTCGGACACGGCGGGAGGTACGCGTAAGGCGCCGCAAAAGACACAAACGGATATGGAGGGTGCGTTCAAGAAGGAGAGCAAGAAAGCTGAAAAGTCGTAAGCCAAACCCGAGGGCCCTGTGGAATTCGAGAGGCAATGTGGTTTACCGTTGCCACAGAGTGGACTGTGCGCACGCACTTTGACGTACAAGCCGCACTCAACGAGTAGTCAGCGTGCTGTTGCTGGACGAATTCAGCCTCGCGACGTCTACTGGCGCAGTATCAGAGGAAGATTCATGCCAAAGTATCACTCGGTACGATCGGTCCACTGGCGTCTACCAATGCTAACGATATAGAAGCAGCAGCCGATGAGGCTTTTCAAGACACAGACGAGATCAAGCTGCCAATTGACATGGAGGCGGCAGTGACGGCTGTCGTGGACGTCATTGGCCGCTTTACACAAGGATCAGCACAGACAAAGGCCCTCATGCCGGTCCATCGCAGGCATCGATCTCTCGAGATGCCCCAGGTTCATGAGTATTGCCCTGCGGCTGGGGCAAAGTGGCAAGCTTGCAAGTCACGGCAGAATCAATCCCTTTCAGTGCCCCTAGCCACAAGTATTCTTGCCATATGGAAGTCTTCCCCAGTCTCTCGCATTCTTTCAATTCGTTTCAAGGCCTCACAGGCCTACACAAGTTTCTCTGCGAATGATTGCAGCACCGAAATACATGTGCGCAGTGCAGACTTGAGACGTGCATGGCGACTCAGTGAGCATGATCAACAGCATATTGCCCTTCACGTCCTCATTGGAGTATCCCCATTCGGGCAATCTCTCAATACATTGCACATATGCCTTTATGTCCCGTTGCTCCGGATCCACGTGTGCTTAGGTCGTAAACGATCGGCCCGTTCGGCACTGTCGCGTAGCCGATCAGAGACCTTGAGATGCAGCTCATGTTTACAACGGCTGACCACGCACTCTAGGAAGTGCAGCTCCAAAGATATGTCTGGCTGTTGTCACTCACGCTGATATTACGGATCGCTCTTTTTCTGCTCTGCAAGGCCTTGTCATCCGGCCCTCTCCATTTTCTGCGCATTCGCAGCATCAGATCTCCACGCACGACTGCATGAGGATGTAACACCATGTCACGCATGGCGTGAGCACGTGGAGTCTTGGTAGCAATGGCTCACATATTCAAGGTCGCAGGGCGCATGCCAAGCGACACATCTGAAGCAACGTGGATGGAATCGTCGTTGTCTCATGCATCATTGGATTGCACCTCTAAGACGCTGATCATGTCGCATCATTGAATTCCCATGTAAAAGTCCCTCCCGCTTGTCGTCTGCTTTATGGTGAGCCCTCTTGATCGCCAACTTTACGCGTCATCATCAATATGAAGCCACGATGGCACGTCTGGCCAATGCCAATCAAGCTCGCATTGTGCTCAATCTGCACCGTTCTTCTGCTATATCATTCTGCTGGAGCGCCTCCGAAGTCGAACGGTGAGTCAATCGGTACCTCTGAGACAAGTCAACCGAGCAAGAGACAAACTCCGATTGTTCCCGTTGCACCTACGTTTACATCCCCATCCGAAGTCATTTTCCGAGCCTTCACAGGTGATGTTCAGCGCAATTGCTACAGTATGACTCTGCTGAAGTCATCAGTATCTACGGTACCATTGGATTCAAAGACCTGCGGCAGTGCAGCAGTCCACGGTGGTCTCGACACGCATTGCAAATCTGAGTGTAAGGATGCTGGACAACAATATTATCATGCTTATTTTGCTGAGCTTGGAAGGCACAGATGGGTCGTCCGGGACTCCTGCCTCCAAAGCGACAGGGCTGTCTCTGGTACGTTTCGGGCTGTACACACAGTAGACATCAACTCGTATCTCTGTTTTGCTACATGTCGTTGTCAAATAAGGAACAAAGTTCTGATCAGAATGCCCTTGATCGTGTCAAACTCAGGTGACGAGCAATTTGTTGTTTCTCCTAGGCAAAGCAAGGATTTCTGGGCTACCTATCCAGGTACACCAGTGCACCTTGCCTGGAGTGACACGATTTGTCATCCAACAACGTGGTTCGCGCGCCTGTCACTGCCAGGTTTTACAACAGAGAAGAACCCGGACCTCAGGGATAGCCCTTTTGAACTGGTTCACTGGGAAAGCACTTATGAAGTCAACGAACAAGACATATCCTGCGACCTTATACGCTGGGATATGTGGTGCAATTGTGAGATGTCTCTTCGAGGGGGACAGCACAGCTTCAGGCCAAAGCTTTGCATAACGGGACACCAAAAGCAAAAACAACCATCACATAGGATGGAACAGTCGAAAAAGGATCAGGAAGGTTCAGCCGCCAGGGGGACACAACCTGATGGTGCAGCCGGTCATCCATTAGACGGCACTGAAGCGCACGCTTCCAATCCTGCATATTCGACACTTCCACCTGAGACCGGATCACAGCAAGCGCTTTTCCCGCTTCGGGATGCTTATCCTAACCTGTATTCTATCTCGCTGGATGCAAATGGCATGCCACGGTCTGATGGAATGCTCGCGTGTCCTTACGATCCATTTCAGCTGTATTACCAATGTCTAGCATCTGATGGTCCTGACGCACCTCAGCCATATCTATACACGGGCCACATTTCAGGAGACCCCAATACACTCTATGGACAATCGGAATGCGGACCATCGACAAGTTGTCCTCCAAATGGACCTCCATGGCAGAAACGCCAAGTATCGAGGCGCGATGTAGGCGGTTCTGGCAGTATATGTGCACCTCAAGCCCGTGGTGACCGCGTACAGCGTCCGCTTCCTTTCATTTGATGGCAGTGTTCAAGTCTCACATGGCGTTCTTTTGTCTTGGCAACTAGCCAGAAGTCGATGTATGCAGCAATTCTGAAGACTATGTTTGTGGTTGCGACTTAATAGTTCTATGATTTCGAAGCTTCAATCACGTATTGTAAGAGATTTCCATTGACGACGAGACATCCAGCATGCTGACATAACTATTTATCATGACTATTGCGAAATGTTCAGGGGGCATAACTAGCAACGCCCTCCAGTGGCCTGAGCAGTGATGACCGTCGACTACTAGTCCAGCTTGAGAAGAAGTACCTGGAGTAGGTAAGCACTGGGGCTTGGTGACATCATCTCAAATTTGATATCAAGTCGGCTCAAATCTACTTAAACCTCGCCGCCATCTACTCGCTCAGTTGCTCAAGCAGTGTATCCTATAAGGGCCGTCGCTCTACTGCGAAGTATCTACATCAGGGATCTGGCGGCATGGCAGTCGGCACCATCAATGTCCTCGACCGCTACTACCTGAGCATCACTCTCCTCACGACCATCGGCTACCAGCTCGCCTTCTTCGCCATCGCATGGACCTTCAAGTTTGACAAAGTCACAGACTTTGCAGGCGGTACTAATTTCGTCCTCTTGGCCCTCATAACGCTGCTCATGGGCGGCGCCAATCGACCGAATGATGCGCGCAACTACGTCGCTTCCATCTTCGTCATGGTCTGGGGTTTGCGGCTCTCTGGCTTCCTACTCTATCGCATCTTAAAGTCGGGCAGTGACTCGCGATTTGACGATAAGCGCGACCATTTTTTCAAGTTCTTGGGGTTCTGGGTCTTTCAAATGGCTTGGTGCTGGGTCGTGAGCATGCCAGTCATCATTTTGAACTCGCCAGCCGTGATGAATACTGGTTCAACCAAGTTTGGTACAGGCAGGGATATTGTCGGTGTCATCTTTTGGGTTATCGGTTTTGCGTTTGAAGCACTCGCGGACCAGACCAAGTACATGTTCAAGAAGAAGCATCCAAAGAGCTTCTGCGATGCAGGTGTATGGAAGCTATCGCGACACCCAAACTACTTTGGTGAAATCTTTAGCTGGTGGGGTATTTGGATGCTCTGTCTCTCGCCTTCTACCAATGGGCCTGTTTCTGGTGGTGCATATGGTGCACAGTACGGCTCAATTGTGTCGCCATTGTTCATCACACTGCTGCTGCTCTTCGTCAGTGGCTTGACTTTGCAAGAGCCGCCGGCCCAAAAGAAGATGTACAACTCGGAGCAACGCGATAGCCATCGCAAATACCTCGACTCGACCTCCATCGTGGTTCCACTCCCACCGGCACTGTACAGACCTTTGCCACTCTGGCTCAAGCGTACTGTATTGCTCGACTTCCCCATGTACCAGTATGATCCTGCAAAGGACAAGGATAAGCGCGACAACCAGCAAGAACGCGGTGAATCGCACTCAAGTAGGTCTTCTAGCTCATAGCCTTCCCAGCACGCTTCTTCTTTTCCCGCTTCTTGCGATTCTTCTCCAATTTTCTCTCCTCATCCTCCTTGATTTTGCGCCGTTTCGCTTCAAAAGCAGCGTCCAGTACTGCTTCCTCATGCGCTTCCTCCATCTCTGCCAGCCTTGATGCTTCCCTGCGTCTTGAGTTTTTGTAAACGTGGAACTCACCCGATCCAGCACCAGCAATCGATCCTTGCGTGGCAGTGACGCTCGCGCTCGTTGTTGGGATGTACTTGGATTTCCGCTCTCCAGCCTGTCCATACTCAACACCCTCCAGCGCATCCAATCGAGCACGCTCAGCAGCTTGTTCAGGATCCAAGTAACCGCCTGGATTCAAGCGTTGCGCCTCTTCATCGTCATCAAGTGGGGCAGCTGTGTCTGTTGCATTGAGAAATCCCTTGCCTTGTGCTTGAGCCGTGAGCGCTTCGATCGTCTGGCGATGTTGCGAGCGCGGCGACAGGGCCTGTCTCTTCCGCGGCGGTTGCGATGACTCGCTCATTGCTTGTAGCGAGGACTGATGGATGATGCTAGTCTTGCTATTTGGCCAAAAATTTCTTTTGTTATATATTTGCATTCAAAGCTATCAAGTAGCTACGTGTATAGAATGAAACGGTAGGATGAAATGAATGACTTCACGAACGTCTGTGAAAAGGAAGAACAGACGAACAGTGCGGGATTCTCCTACAGGCCTTGAAGCAGCAAGCTGCTCCTTTCCTGCGGCATACCCGCTAAAACACCCTTTGAGATTCTCCACAAGTTCCTGGCAAGTGGAGTGAATTGGTCGCGGTACAATAAGACTGCGAGTTGACAAGATAATGCAGGCCTCGGCTTAGGACTTCGGCTGATGCGATTTCTGTCGCAGATGACTGCGAGTGAAAAAATTTCGCTGCAGTTGAAAAGCGCACTGGTCTTGCGCAGAACGCAGTCTGCCACAAGTGATCCTGTGAGTGTATGTGTGATTGCAAGGCCGCGTGCAACAGCCGCCAGAGCCTCTCGCGAGAGGATAGCTGTACTGATGTGGAAAGCGGTCTTGTGGAGTGTAATCTCGCTGGTGGCGCATGCGTCGCCGCGAGCGTCTGAGAAGGCATGACCTCTGGAGGCCGCCCTGAAGTTGACGCCGTAGACCTGGCCCCTATCTGCGCAGCGTCATAGCCGCAGAAGGTTTGTAGCATCGATGCAGAACGTTATGTCCGTTTTATGATGTGTTGGTTCGGTTTTTTTCAATTTTTGTTTGCTGTATAACTGTTAGCAAGCTGTCGGAAGTTTCATCAGCCCCGATAGCTCAATTGGGAGAGCGTACGACTGAAGTTCGTAAGGTCACCCGTTCGATCCGGGTTCGGGGCAAAAAGTTTTTGCGGCCTAACGGATTTAAACTTGTGATTCCAAATTGTTCATTTGACTGCAGATCAAGATGCTTGAATTCGACTATGAAGCGGGTCAGCTGCAGTTGCATTCAGGGATCGGGTCGCTGGGCCAATGCAGCATGTGGTCCGCATACATCGTTGCACTTGAGCTCGGCTATACCACATGAACACCCTGTCGCATGACATTTCCTGTTAGATATAAATGAGCTTCGAGATTCTGCGGGATTCGAAGTTGGGTCCAAGAGGTGTCTCCTGATGAGCACTGACTCCTGGATGAGGCCTTGGATTCGGGGTTCAAAGAGCTGCAGCGGTGTCCTCTAGGGACTAGTCACTTTTGGCTCAACGGGAATGCGATGTGAACTCCGAATAGGTCTGACATTTCCGACTCCGGAAAGTCCAACAATTCCTTAACCTACCTCAAGGCGCATATACGTCGTATTTGAGCTTAGTTTACTGCGATTGTTCAGTTTACAAGGCTGAAATCCATGCGATGATGAAGCGTTCATGTTCGAGTACAAGCATATATCCATAGACTGACTGCAACTGCTGTTCAATAATCATGGACTGAAGGGCCCCTGCAGGAGTAGCCCGCGCTCGGACGAACTTCAAGCGGATGGCAAATATTTGCTCCTTCTTTCACAACCGAAAGCCTGTAGCTAACCAGAGGCAAATATTATTTTCATCAGGGGCCAGAATTGAATATAAGATGCGTGGCATCCCCGGAGAGGATACCCGCCGACCAAGACCACAATTCTTTGGAGAGCCCTGAAGCTTCAAAACACAACAATCAATCAGGGTCATGGGCTTCACCAGCTTCCTCATTGCACTCTTCGTGATTCATGGGTTGGCAGTCATTTCTGCTACTGTCAGTTGCAATTACAACGAAGAAGTCATTGCTCTCACAAAGGATGCTGAAGTTAAATATCCCACCAACGATCCCAAGGCCGACGAATCCAACTGGGTGGAAAAGAAAACAATCTCGCTTCAGCAGAATAGATGCACTGTGCTCTTTGCAGACTACTCCATGGTGGATAGAGCCAGCGGCAACCCTCGTTACTTAGAACAGCTACCATGTAGCGAAGTTCATCGGAAGTCACTCCATTGTTTTCCGGTTCTCGTCAATCACAAGACGATGAATTTAGTCTCGGAGTTCCCTCAAGCCCTCGTAAAACTCAAAGCCAAAAATCTTTCCGCTTTCGTCTTTTGCGGACAGAATAGGGAACCCCATCAAGATTCAGGTGAGTACTTCTTACCTCGCTCTCCAGTTATGGCATTTGCGGCACTCCAATATGGTGTAGTGACTCAAGGGAAAGAATTCTTTGTTACGTGCTGGTACCATTCGCAGTCACTGAAGCAAAATAACGTTTGGTACGGCACTGATACAGTGGAAGCGACCTGTAAGAAGAGGCGTTGTGCTTGAAACATTTGCATATGCCCACTTGTGAGATTGGTTGCTCGTGAACAGTTCTAAAGGCTTCTTCGCACTAGATTTATTGGTGGTGGGTTGCCAGTCAATATTCGTAGAAACAGTAATGGTTATGTGCGTTGAAACTGTAGTCACTCATATGCGTATCTATCCAGGCCTCTTGGTGATGCATTTTGTTCGCCACAACTATTCCAAATGAAACGATATATCGAGTATAAAAAATGAGCGGGCACTCCAGTCAAGCAAATCACAGGTCGACCTATCTCAATGCTCAGCAACTCGCTGTGCACCTTGAGCTTGGCCTGAGCAACGACTTCAGTGCTTCATAGCACGACCGCCGACCGGGTTTCGATGTTATCAATTTTCAATGCAACTCAGTGTAAGGAGAAGGCTTTCGGGGCAGAGCCTGAATACGAAGACTAGGCTATACAGCTGCCCCGATGTTACCCACCTACAGCCTACAGCCCCTCATTTCGACAAGAGCAGAGTGACGTATGCAAATACGCACTTGCAAGGACAAAACTCCAACCACGGTTTCAAGCGGATTTTGATAGCCGTGGCCACTGAAGGATATAGCTATCCATCAGTCTCGTGTGTATAGGACTATATCATCCTTCAAATCCTTTCACGCAAGAATTGCTCGAATTGATGCCCGATATACTCTCCGCCATTATCTGACCGCATAATCTTGATTTTTTTGCCAGTCTGTCTCTCATTGAGTTTCTGAAAGTCCTTGAAAGTGCGAAGACTTCACTCTTCTGGCGCAAAAAATACACTTTTGACAGCCTGGACTTGCCATCGGTGAAAGCAACAAAATATCGTTCTCCACCTATTCCATCGACACTCAATGGTCCAGCAACGTCTGTGTGAATGACTTCCAGGATGTCCTTTGCCTTCGTCCAGCTCTCCCTTGGGAATGGCTTACGTCGCAGTTTGGCCATCTTACATGCTGCACATGTCTCGCTAAGCTCACCCACGACCTTAATGCCTGTCACAGCATTCTCGAGAATGCTCATGATCTTTTGTCCACAATGACCAAAACGACAATGCCATGTATCTGCAGTAGCTGTCGTCAACGCAACACTAGCCTGTTCGCGTGATGATTTGGAAGGTGTACTATCGCCAAGCCAATAAAGGCTGGGTCGCCCATATCCCTCTGCAACCTCGATCTTGTCCTGCTTTCGCACTACTGAGCATCGTTGGAGCTCGAACAACACCTGATAACCATCTTCTGCCAGCTTGCTGACAGACAACACACTGTACGATAAGCCTGGAACGTAAAGACAACCCGTCAGTGTCATAACACCTCCATCGACCGAGATATTAGCACGTCCCACGCCCTTGCAAGCCAATCGAGCATCATTCCCAACTGCAATGAACTCTGGTCCACGGCCTTGCATGACATCCTGAAGTCTGCTGCGGTCTGGCGTCACATGGTGCGTTGCACCTGAATCAAGAAGCCAAACTTTGCCATGTCCTGCGTGCATATTCAGTATTCGCGCATACACCACCCGAGGCAGATCAGAGTAAGAGGAGAAGTATTCACTATCGCTACCAGCAGCAGGTGCAGCCGCTAACTGGAGCACCTTCTTGCCCTTGCTACTCCCGGACTTGCTTTTGCACTGGGACCTTCTGTGCCCAGATTTGCCGCACTTCCAGCACCTCGGCACGGCACCATCAGCCACCATAGCCATTGGACTGCTAGCCACAACACCTGCGGCATCATCATGCTTGGAATTCTCCCAATTGTCCACAACAGCTTGCTGTAAGAGCAGGAAGTCTAGCTCAGGCTGCCCGCTCAGAATGATGCTCTGAGAAAGATTCTTCTTCCACGTCTGCCAAGAGGGTGGCAAAGCTGCCAGAAGGATCGCACGCTTCCTTGCGTTGTCGACCTCGCGTCCTAAGTTGGCAAGATCAGCAAATGCCTTCTTCATCCACCTCCTGGAATTACTCGCATGTTATCAGATCATCTCTTGGACTGCACATTGTAAATAGCGTCCAATTGGCTCGCTCCAAAAATACTCATGCTCCTGTACACAAGAGTCGAGATGTCGGAAATTTGCGATGGCTCCCTACAATTGACTCAATCGAGAAGTCCATAAAATGGTCCCGCTCGCCCTTTTTCTGAGCAAGCAGTCCCACCGCAAGCACAACGACGATGCGCAATACGGTGGTTGGCATTTTCGTTCTGGCAATCAGCCAAGTGTTGCATCAATGTGCAGCCCTTGCCACTAGCAAGACGTGCAAATATGATTTGGCCGTCCTAAAGAGCCTGACGTTTCCAGTGGCGTACCCTTTTGCCCCTGTTGATAGCGCCAAATTTCACAATGGTCTCAAGGTCAGTGTTCTAAAGAGCTCATGCGTGGTCTTGCAGAAGACTGGTAAGTCGACCGGACCCAAGCTTGAGAAGGGTCCTTGTCCAACAGACCCAAAGGCAGACTGCTATCCTGTTGTTGTCAACTACGCAACTCGCGCATTGCTTCGTCAGAGCAATTTGCTCCATGAGGCGCACGCACTCCGGAAGACTTACGGCAGGCAAGGAGACCTTGGCGATGCCTTCATGTTCTGTGAAGATGGTCAGCACAAGAACGAAGACGCATTACCCCAGTGGCCCACGATGGCCGATGCTGCACTGCAGTATGGCCGCCTCATTTCCATGAGTACAGATGCTAGACGCGAGGCAGCGTATGTTGGATGCAAGTATGAAGGGGACAAGACCATGCCCCAAAACTTGATCGTCACCTGCCAGAAGCTATATTGTGCTTGAGGCGACAAGCAGTGTAAATCATCGGGCTGGACATCGCCGCAGCTGGCTGTGTTCCTGAGTGACCCCAAATTCAGTTTCTAGTACCATTCATTCATCCATAGCACAAACTCTCCTTTTGAGGCAGCTAAGCCTTGATCAGTGAACCGGCAGATCAGCAATTGCAGAAAACACTAGGAGTTCAGACTGGCATAGTAGTCCATGACCAGCGCTGCAATCGCTTTCTATCTCAACACTTTTCCCACGGTCAAACGGCGCTTTTGACACCACAAATCCCATCTTGTCTGCGACCAGCTGCTGCATGCTCAGTCGCATCCGTCAGCTTCATCCAGTCTCATTTAAAAGAAGTATCAGAATAATGACAGGACGGCCTGCAGGCACGGGCCACTTCGAACGACCACAACTAGAGGAAGTCATCAAGAAGCGCTTCTTCTACGGCCCATCATTTGATATCTATGGCTCCGTCTCTGGCTTGTATGATTACGGGCCAGCTGGATGTGCACTACAAGCCAACATCATTGATCTCTGGCGGAAACACTTCATCATCAATGACTCCATGTTAGAGGTAGACACGACGTGCTTGACGCCTGCGGAAGTGCTCAAGACATCTGGTCATGTTGACAAGTTTGCAGATTGGATGACCAAGGACAAGACCACTGGTGAAATCTTTCGCGTAGATCACTTGGTGGAGGAGGTTCTGGAAGGCCGCATCAGAGGTCATCGTGAGGCAACAGGTGTCAGGGTTGAGGCTGTGGAAGAGTCAGACGAGAAGAAGAAGCGCAAAAAGAAGGTGAAGAGTATCGCTGCGGTCAAGCTGGATGATGCCACCTTGGAGGAATACGAGTCTTGCCTCGCAAAGATTGATGGTTATTCTGGACCAGAGCTTGGTGAGCTGCTTGTCAAGTATGACATCCGCAACCCTGCCAACAATGCCGTGTTGGAGCCACCTATCCAATTCAACCTCATGTTTGACACTCAGATTGGTCCAACAGGCCAATTCAAAGCATATCTCCGTCCAGAGACTGCACAGGGCCAGTTCCTCAACTTTGCAAAGCTCCTGGACTTCAACAACTCTCGCATGCCATTTGCATCGGCCAGTATCGGCAAATCCTTCAGAAATGAGATTGCGCCTCGTTCTGGTCTCTTGCGGGTACGCGAGTTTCTGATGGCAGAGGTAGAGCACTTTGTTGATCCAAATGACAAGTCCCATGACCGCTTTGACGAGGTCAAGGAGACCGTCTTGCGGTTCCTACCAAAACAGACTCAACTTGATGGAAAAACAGACATTGTTATGATGAGTGTCGATGAGGCAGTCTCATCTGGTATGGTGGACAATCAAACACTTGGTTACTTCCTTGCTCGCATCTTTCTCTTTCTGCAAAAGATTGGCATTGATCCGACAAGACTGCGGTTCAGGCAACACATGAATACGGAAATGGCACACTATGCTTGCGACTGTTGGGATGCAGAGATCCATACCACGTATGGTTGGATCGAGTGTGTTGGATGTGCTGATCGGTCTGCGTATGATTTGAGCGTGCATGCGAAAAAGACGGGAGCTGCTTTGGTTGTACGTGAAGCACTCAAGGAACCACTCGTTGAGCATAAGTGGGTCCCTCAAATCAATCGCAAAGACTTTGGCATGAAGTTCAAGAAGGACGCCAAATCCATTGAAGCAGCAATTGAAGCCATGTCAATTCAAGAGAAAGAGGAAGCTGCTTCGAATGGTTGCATCAATGTTGTCGGTCAGAGCATCTCACCAGATCTCGTCAAGCTCGAGCTGAAGGAAATTGTGTCCAACATTCGCGAATACACGCCCAATGTGATTGAGCCCTCGTTCGGTATCGGTCGTATCCTCTACTCCGTCCTCGAACATGCCTTTTGGTGTCGGCCCAATGATATTGAGCGAGGTGTGCTCTCCTTCTCACCTGTCATTGCCCCAACCAAAGTCTTGCTCGTGCCTCTGTCCGGCAACGCTCAGCTGCTCTCGCTTCTTCCAGGCCTCTCTGCAAAACTTCGCGCTTTGGAGATTTCCAGCAAAGTAGATGATTCATCTGCTGCAATCGGTCGGCGTTACGCACGAAATGATGAGCTCGGCACACCGTTTGGTATTACGATTGACTTCCAGACTGTCGAAGATGGTAGTCTGACATTGCGTGAACGCGACACGACTAAGCAGATTCGCGCTATGGAGTCCGAGATTCTGGCTGTACTGGATGATCTTGTACGTGGGCGTGCTGCTTGGTCGGACGTGTTGGCCAAGTATGGCGAGTTTTCATCAACGGAAGCATGAGACGTTAGACCTATATAGCTAAGCGATGCCTTCCTCATGTCGAGAGCAAGATGCGGACCAGCCGATCATCCTGCTTTGTAAGGACATAGTCAGTAAGAAGCACGCCCACACGCTCATTGAGCACATCGCGTACATCATCTGGTATCGCAACCTGTCCAACTTGCTCTTCTGAAATGGTCTCAATAGCCTCCTGCAGCGCCTCAAGACATTTCTTCGCCTCTTCTTTGCCTTCCTTCAACTCTGGCTGGAGCACAAGCTCGTAAATCTTGGTATTGGGCAAAACCAAAACACGCACAACTTCTCGGCCCATACGCGTCAAGCCTCGAATAGCGCCGTACTGTGTCGTAAGTGGCTTCTTGTTGTCAAGGAAAGCCCTGAGCAGTGTCTTGGTGACTCTTGGCTTGAGCGACGTGAATGATTCTCCAAAACGATCACATAACGCACCCAGAATCGAAGCGGCCAAGTCACGTAGACTGTAGTGATCGTCTGTGCCGCTCCCTAGCTTCTTTGCCACAATGCAAGTGAGCAACGAAGGAATCAAGCCATGAATATAGGGCTCAACAAAGAGATTTGCATTCTCAAGGACGGCCGCAGCAACACGCATCATCGTCTCGAGCACAAACAGGTTGCGTAGATTATGCGTGACCTTTTCCGCGATGAATTGAATGATGTAGGGCAGGAGCTGGTGCAAGCCCGGATCACTGCGTAGGGATGCCAATGCCGCCTGTCGCATCGTCTCATTGTCTTCATCCAACAATGCTTTACTGATGCGTTCGAAATAAAGTAGTAGTTCCTTCGATAGAACATGCTTGACGAGCGGCTTGACCTCTGTCGTTGTAGCCTCCGTCTCTTCCTGAGTCGCGACTTCTTGTGGTGCAGGGTTCTGAGGTATCGCTGGCTGTACGCCCTCGACGGCAAGCCAGTGCGCAGTATACGCGACCTCTCTCGGTACTTTAGGCAGCGGCATTTGCATCAGCTTCTCAAACTCAATCTCCTCATCTTCGACATAGTACAGCGGTGGTTGACCCGCTGCAATAGGCGCTTCCCTGTATTTGATGGGATTATGCGCCGCAAAGCCATAGACTGGTTCAACATTGAGGGCTCGCAGCGCATGATCAATGTCTGAGACGCGCAAGGTTGTCCGTTTCGCATGGCGCATAAACTTGGTAGCTTCCTGGATGACGGCGTGGATGCGATACTCGACGTCCTGTGCAAGTGTGCGGCAGACTTCCTCTGCGACATGGGGTATGCCGAGGGACTCTGCGACGTCTCTGACGCTCTCGGGATTGTAAACGCTCATGCCCGCTTGCAATAAGTAAGGTTGTCTAGAGGAAGGCTATGTTGTCTCTGTGGCAGACATATTCCGTGTCCGCATATCCAAGCAGCCCGACCACCTCGCTGCTCTGGTGGCCCTTGATCCGCTCAACTTCACTCGCAGCATAGTTGCTCAGAGCCCGAGCCACCTCATGCAGCGACCCGTCCGCCTGCTCGGTACACAATGAAACGGCCTGCTGAGCGGCAAAATGGCCTTCTACCCGCAAAACACCCGCAGGCAGCAAGCCAGCCTTGTTGACGCGACATATGGCACGGTGAGCACCGGCATCAATGACAATACGGCCTTCGACGTGCAGTCCATGCAGCAGCCAAATATGTCTGTCTTTGGTCGGTTGTTCTGAGGGTAAAAATCGAGTATGCGGCGGCAAGCTGGTCTCTTCTTTACTGCCACCGCTTCCTTCTAAGCCTGCAACAATCTCGATGATTCGAGCAGGAATAGAACCGCGAGTAATGATGGTCGTGACACCTGCACTGGCTGCTAGTTTTGCAGCAATAATCTTTGTGAACATGCCGCCTGTACCGACTGCTGAGCCTGCTTCACTGACATCGGCTTCGAGTGTACTGAAATCACTCACTACCTGAATAGGCTTTACATCTGCATGCGTGCGTGGATTGCCTGTATAGAGGCAGTCCACATCTGTCATGAGGAACAGGTAGTCTGCAGACACGAGTGCTGCTGTGATGGCACTGAGGGTGTCATTATCGCCAAACTTGATCTCAGACACAGCAAGAGTATCGTTCTCATTAACAATGGGAATGACACCCATGTCGAGCAGCTCTGACAATGTATTCCTTGCATTTAGATATTGTGATCTCTGTATCATTAGCATTGTTCAAGCAAACAAGCAGCATACATCTGCAATGTCATTCCGTGTGAGGAGAATCTGTGCAACAGGCTGTCGTAGCTGCCTGAACAAGTCATCCCAGAGCGCAATCAAGCGACATTGTCCTACAGCTGCAATCGCCTGAACGGCTGCTAGTACTTTTGGTCGTTTTGGAAGATCCAAGCGGCGTAGACCCATGGCAATACCGCCAGAAGAGACAATAACAACACGATGGCCATTTCGACGCAGCCGAGTGGCAGTTTCAACGAGGAGCGAGAGATTTGCTAGCAGAGGTTCATGAGAGTGTTCATCGCAAATAGAAGATGTACCTATGGTGAGCACTGAGCATATGGACCGAGCGCGTACCCAGCTTGATTACGATGGTACTCTTGCGCATTTTCTTGTCGTCGCAGCTCGAAGACAAAAAAGATCAAATATCAAGGACTACACCAGGAACTACATATTATACTATTGTTGAGAGTAGCTTTTCTGAAGGAAGAGCTAGAGATACGCTGAAGAGCTACGAACTGCTGGTATGAGCTCATCAGGCAGCCCACTTGAAGATTACAAAAAACTCTCCTCTTTTGACCAGTGGCTCGTCTCAATGAACTGCCTTGTTGGGCGTGCTTCTCCCAAAGAGCAGCAGCAGTATCGAGCCTGGCGTGATGAAACATACGCACAGCCTATGCTTGATCGCTGCAACACGTCTCGAGACTTTCTGCTCTCCAGCTCGCCCGGTGTATTGTTTATGCTCAAGGAACTCGACAAAGTCGGCTGTGGCATGACGACCGAGCAAATCACTTGTGGACCCTGTCTCAGTCAAAAGGGAGGCTTCCATCCTGATCGTGGCATTCGACTCTGCAGTAATCAAGCAACAGCTCAGGCTGAAGTCGAAAAGACACTCATGCATGAGCTTGTCCATGCATTCGATCGATGCAGGTTCAAAGTCGACTGGCGAAACCCAAAACACCATGCATGCTCAGAGATCCGCGCGGCTAGCCTCTCTGGTGAGTGCGGTTGGTGGAGAGAATACAAGGCTGGCAATACTGGCGTCACGGGGATCGCGCGGCATCATCAAGCGTGTGTCAGGAGACGGGCTGCCCGAGCAGTGGCTGCAAATCCGGCCGTCAAGAATCTGGATGAGGCAACCTTCCTTGTCAATTCTGTCTTTGACTCTTGCTTCCAAGATACAAGACCGTTTGAACGCATCTACTAATGCTATTATGCTTTCATTTATGATATGCAGGAGATTTCTAATGCGCATGCTGAAGCCCATGCCGACGTAATTGACCATAGATATCTCCAATCCTCTCAACTCCTTGCCCAGCAGCAACGACACTCGGCCGTGATCCAGTCGCTGCAGATAACATGCGATACGCCAGTGCCTGCAGATCACCTACTGTCAAGACTTCAATGTGGTGACACATCTCTTCAGCCGATAGCCGTACACCGAGCGATTGGACCTGCCTGCCAAGATCCTCAAGGCAAATCATCTTGCTCTCGAGATTCATAAGGAGTGACGAACGAAGCTGATTCTTGGCACGTTGTGCTTCAATCTTACCAATCCCGTGAGATCCAGTATCATAGAGCGATGCGAGCTCCTTGGCAATAACACCAGCCATGGCATAGCTTGAATCTGGACGAGACGACGCACTGATACCGAAGAGTCCAGAATCACGGTAGGTGTGATTGAAGGCTTGGCATGATTCAATCCAACCATATTGGTTGAGGACGTTCAGGTAAAGCCGCGAGTACATACCCTTACCAGGTCCACCTGCACTGAAGGACCCACCGCCACCAAGCAGTATTTGCAGTGTGGCAAGCGCATAGATATTTTTGGATTGCAGACTCGGCGCTTCATACGCAATGTGCAAGTGTGTCCATGGCTCATTCGGGATGCTTGATGATGGCAAGAAGGTACTTCCACCTGTGTACTGTGCTGCAGGCGTCTTGATCGGCTTACCTGGCTGCATACTGCCCAAATACTTGTCTGCAAGACGCACAGCTTCGTCATGTTGAACACCAACGAACCCAACGACGATGCGTTCCGGGACAAAGAACTGTGCTCGATAGTCGAGCACGCTCTGCCGCGTCATGTACGGTAGACGCTCTTCCGGGCACAGAAGCGGATTACCAAGGGTTCCTTTGTAGGCGGCGCCATGCAGTAATTCTGGTAGAATCATTTCCGGCTTTTGCCAAATCTCGTTGATTTCATATTCAGCTGTTTCGCACTGAGCTTGTACTTCTTCTTCAGTAATGAGAGGATTTCGTATTGTATCCGCCAGCAGTTCCGTCATCGTCTCAACGTCCTGATTGAAGATACTCGCTGTGTACATCAAGGCCTCTCGAGAAGACGAACACATTTGTGTCCCGCCAAGCGATTCAAGCGCTTGAATCATGTCCATCTGCGAACGAGATTTTGTCGACTTGAAGGCAAGCCGGTCGACGATGTGACTGACGCCAGAGAGCGCCGACGTATGCTCAAATCTAGAGCCTGCCTCTACGAACACGCCGACAGCAGAAAAGTGCCCGGGTACTGGTTCGGTCGCAACACGGAGACCATTGGTCAATGTCGTGACCTTATCAGGTGCTGGGAAGGGTGATGTTGATTTGTACCGACAACCCGGATGCGCTAATCTGGGATGCCTTGCTCTGAAGCATCTGAGCATGTCGCCTTTCGCCGTATGTGTATAGATGTTGTCTTTGTCGTTTTGAATTTCAGATTCGACCGCAACCACCACGACCACCCACCACGCATGCTCCAGATAGACTAAATTCAGAAGTTATGGAGGTGCTGCTCTCTTCTCTCGCTGTGCAAGACTCAGAAACAGCACGCTCTTATCTCAATCACTTGACAGCGCTCTCTCAAGTGCAGCTTGCGAAACAAGCGGGACTGTTAGCAGCGGAAGAGCAGAGCCTAGATGCGTCACTCAAAGCCCTTGCTGTGCGCGAAGCTGCATCGTTCTCCCCTGCGCAATCACAAGTGCTCTCTGTACTTCCAGATTTGACGCGCTCGCTCGAATCTTTCAAAGCGAAATTGCCAAAGCTTGAGCAGGCTGCCATGTTTGATGCAGAGCGATTGGCTGGTATCCATCAAGTGCGCAAAGAAGCAGCGCTCCTTGAACGAAATGAATCAAGACTTCAGGAACTACTTGATCTGCCTGCCACAGTGAGACAATGCGTTTCGCAGGGCTACTACGCAGAAGCGGCAGACTTGCATCTTCATCTCGGCCGCATTGCCTCGCGCCATCCAAATTCGCGGCTCGTAAAGAGCTTGGTAACTCGAGCAGAAGAAGAGATGGAACGCATGACACTCCAATTGCTTGGTCTACTCAACCGTCCACAAAAGCTGCCTGTCGCATTGAAGGTCATTGGCTTGCTCCGGCGCACAGGGAGTTTTGAAGAAGCTGAATTACGCTATCTCTTCCTCAAAGGCCGCTATGATGCGCTCATTGCAGCATATGCCGCAGTGCCTACGTCACCTGTCGAACGCAGCATCAAGAAGCAAGTGGAGATTTTCAGAGAACAAGCATTTGCCATCTTGTCTCAATACTCGTCCATCTTCGACGACAATACAGCAGAGGACTTTTCACACAACTGGCTTCCCCACTTTGCGCAACGCATTGTTACAGATCTTCTGCAACGATTGAGCGATGCATTACCGCACGTTGAAGGAAAGGTGGCGCGACAGAGTCTCTTGACACAGCTCCTTTATACAGCACAGTCGATGGCACGAGTTGGTTGTGATTTCACCAGCATGCTGTTGCCACACTTTGGCTCAAGCGAGGAAGTCTACCCAGTCGTGGCGAATCAGCGAGCTATGGCCAGGAAGCTCGAAACTTAGCATACAAGTACGATATTCCGTTGACAATGAAGGCATTCGCGTAAGTATATCAAAAGCTCAAGACTGTGCTGACCTTCGTTAGTTTGGTTCATGCTTACTGGCATGAAGTGTTAGTGGAGATTGCCCTTATAGCCCAGTACCTTGAGCTGCGGGCTAGCAAGATGAGATAGCGGAAAATTGCCACCAGGGGTCGTTACTTGAGCTCGCAAATGCAGCTGCGTGAACCACGCTGCGCAGCTCTCGTCATCAAAGCGTACCTACGCGATAAGCTCCATCTTTCAGCTGCGATCAAATTTACATCAAATCGCCGGTTGCTACCTGCGCTTCCATATCAATTTTTGGACTTGCCCCTGAGCGCATCCGCTATTATTATGTTGTCACAAGCAAAAATAAAGGTGACAAGTTGAAGAGTTCGCATTCAGCCTGATAGATCAATCAGATTTAGCTCCTGAGGCCGCAGCTATCAAATTCAAAACTCGTAGACGCCCAAATTTCTGCACAGCAAGGGCTGATTGAGGAGAACCAGCAACAGCTGTATTTCATCAGGCTTGTCGTCTTCTTCGAGAACCTGACATCGCTGTTCGGCTAGCACTGTTTACACCCAAATAGGAGTGGCAAATCATGGCGGCAGCCTGCATGTTATCATCTTGATGATGATCTTCGGCTTGCTGCTCAGACTCCCTTTTGTGAAAGACATGGGTTGTGCTTAGAGCTCACCCGAATCCTCCAAAAATGGCATCTGCAAAGCAGCCCCGAGAGGCAAGGAACCAATCACGCAGACGCAAACGCTGACCGAGGTCCAACCCAAGTTGCTAAAACCAACGCGAGTGCATTGTAAACGACTTGAAGTGGTTTGAAAAGATCAGGCCGCGAAGCGTGACACGAACGAATAAACCATAAGGCGAGGTGCATAAGCGTGTCCACAGCTGCGAAGTATTAGTGAGTTGGAGGGTATCCGCGCTGTAGCAGACATCTTGAACGCTGATGAAGGACCACCGAATCAAAAGCCTCGCATCTCTAGTTATCATTTTGGTTGGCGTCTGAAGCAAGAATTCGAGTATCAAGTATTCATGGATGATCTGAATAACTCCCCGCACAAGGCTATCGGCGTTAATCAGGCTAGTACCTCTGCTTCTCGCCAGCCCACAGTATGTGAAAATTTGTTTCACAAAGTGCTTCGCCAAGCAGAGCACGTTCTCGATGGATGGCCAGCAGGCGAGATGTCATCTGGAAACGGAGTTTATGATGCAGCCTCATCAGTAGGGCCTTCAGTCAGTGCTGCACAAAATTTCCGGAAGAATAACATCAAGTTCTCGTTGGCAAAAATCGGCGCCTTGCGATGATGCTCCAAACAAGCAGAAGAAATCATAGAAGTCGAGGGAGCGAGAGAAGTGAAATGACCGGAAGATCTGCATGTGCCGGGTAGGTTTAGTTATCGACAGACATTTGGTGCCTCGCAAGCCCGACAAAAGGTATCCCAAGGACTCTCAATGTAACCCTACAGAATACGTCAGCTCGTTTGACATACCAGGCTAGACAGTTGACCCACCTGCAGCTGATATTGGAAAGCACATCAGGCCAGGAGAATCAGCCTATGAGCCCAAAAGTGCCCGAAGAAAAAGTTATTTGGGAGAACCCATTTTCCCAGACACAGAATATGGACTTCAACGGCATATTCTCACAAACTGTGGAGAATCATTCCGATGAGCCACGCGATATCATCAAAGACTTAGTATGTCGTTTTCCGAATGATACTTGACTTGCGCTTATGCGATGCGCTCCAATGCACACAAATTTACATCCTCGACTTGAGACTCCAGCCTTTTGATTCGTCTGCTACTTCTTCGCAACCACGTCAGCTTCTGTGTTACACGCTGCCCGTTCACACTTCATACATCCGCTGTAGGCCTTGTCCTACTTGCGTACAGTCATGACATGGTATTGTTGAGTTGACATTTTCGTCGTCCTCTTCACCATTTCAAGCGCAGCCAAAACACCGCGTATGGACGACACATGGATCAGCGCACTACGCTCTGCGAACATGCCGGCCGTCTGATTGAGAAGACCTCGCAGACTGAGCATACAACCCGACAATATCTATCGCAGCATGATATTCGCATCCCGGCCTTATTCAACGTGCCGCTGGACGAGCAGGAGACGAGTGAAGGCGATGTGGACAGCCAGAGGCAAATTGAGCATGTGAAGCGCGACCGATGGCTTTTCTGGAAGCTACTGCAATATCCAATTGATCTGAGTCTTCGTCACCTTTGGGACTCCACGGCGATGCATGTGAATCACAGCTCTCCTCAGCACATTGCGCTTTGTCCAGTTGCACCCATCGCTGCAATCGCATCATCTCGCGGGACGCTATCCTTCCATGATACAGAACGTAATCGTTTGTGGTCAAGCAGGGTCTCATTTCCAGGACTTGCACAAGTCACTTCGCTTGCTTGGCATGCTTCGCGTCTAGCCATCACGTATGCAGAAGGCCAAGTCGCGATACTTGAACTAGACTTGAGCAGTCAGCAAGTAAAGCGCTCTCAACTTCTCCCTCTTCTACCTCTATCAACACAGCTTGGTGTTTGTCATCAGGTAGCTTGGCTGGATGTGCGCTTCATCATTGTTGCGAGCAGCTGTGGCCTTTTCCTTGTCGATACAACCAAGCAAGATCCTGCCCAGGCGAGTCTCCGGATCTTTCGATATCCATGTACCTCTCTGTCTATCTCCGCCAGCTTCATTGCTATCGGTGGACCGTATGGCGTGTATGCAATGAGCTACAGGGATCCCATGCAAGTATCCCAAACGGTCCGCTGTACAAAGACTCCACCTACATCGCTTGTCTTTGCCCAAGAGCGTGTTTTGCTCTATGCATCCGCCGACGCTCCAGATGTCAAGGCTGTACAATTGGCTGCTCATGAAGAATTCAAGGCTCCGTCTGTGAGGGTGCTTGAAAAGCTGGTCTTGTCGCACCTCGGTCAGGTTGCCATCACTCACATTGCTATGAGTGGTAGTCGTGTCTTGATGAGTACGGGTGCATGGACTGGATTGGCACAGTTGACAGTGGAACCAAATCGAGCCTTTTGGCAGGAGATTGGACAAGTTTTTGGCCCGAATGAACACAAAGGAGTTGAACATGGCGGCCGAGCAGCCTTATTGGAAGCAGTGCCCATCATGCATGGGAGGGCGAAGGAGGACGGCAGTCGTGGATTTGCTTGCCTTTGGAGCACATCCCAAGCCAGTATTCTACCGATCGTCTAGCTAGTCTAGCCTATCCTCACGACAGATACAGTACGAGCAGGTCTTGTTCAATCAGCGATCTTGGTGATTGTACAAAGCATCATCTTTGGTCGATTGTGAGTCGATCAATACAAGTGTTTACATCACATTGAAGAAGCCCAGTTGCTCGTGTCGTATGTCATGACAATGTTGAGCAGAAGAAGACGCATTGGCGACAGGAACGTGTCGCTGCCTTGTTGACGCGCTCCGTTCCAATGCGTCTCCCACTGACACTCTGCGTCTCGAGGAATGCGCAGTATGGATCAGTCTTGAAGTTGGAATCAGCTACAGTGCCTGCCCTTTCTAGGCCCCGGCAAGGGCAGGCAGACACGCAGAAGGTCATCCGCAAATTACCAATAAACATCATCTCCACTGGAGCCAAGAGACGTGCGTGTAGTCTCGTAACGTGAAGCAATGATCAGATCAGGAGCCTGCTCATTCGCCTCTTTGCCACTTGCTGGTCCATCCTGAGCTGCACCAATTGTACATCCAGTACCAAGTAGCCAAGTAGCCTCAACTATTCTCCACTGAGCACTTCTTGCCCTCAACTTCAAACTTCTCACGCACAAAACTCTACGACCTCCAGCGACACCAAAGATCGATAACCTCCGAACGCATCTACAGGACGCCCAGCACGCTAGACAGCACAATGCCGCTCTCATACCTCTCGACGCGTGGCGCAGACACAGGCCTGTCCTTTGAGCAGGTCGTCCTCAAAGGCCTCGCTTCCGATGGCGGCCTCTATATACCTAGTGAGATCCCGACCATCTCCCCAGAGACGCTCGCCAGCTGGCAGGACTGCTGCTTTGAAGAGCTTGCAGTCAACATCATGTCACTGTACATCCCATCTTCCGAAATACCCGTAGCGGATCTCGAAGATCTGGTCAAGCGAAGCTACGGTACCTTTCGGCATCCGGAACGCACGCCCGTCAAGTCGCTCGGCCTACCAGACTCATCGCAATACCTGCTCGAGCTCTTCCATGGCCCCACATTTGCATTCAAGGATGTAGCTCTGCAGTTTCTTGGTAATCTGTTTGAGTACTTCCTCTCTCGCAAAAACGACAAATTGGAGCATGGTGCCGCCAGGCATCATTTGACAGTGATTGGTGCGACCTCTGGTGACACCGGATCAGCAGCCATCTATGGCCTTCGTGGTAAAAAGGACATTGATGTCTTCATCCTCTTTCCCACCGGTCGAGTCTCGCCTATTCAAGAAGCACAAATGACCACCGTCCCAGATGCCAATGTCCACTGCGTCTCTGTGGAGGGTACTTTTGACGACTGTCAAGATATCGTCAAGTCTCTCTTCAACGATCCAAAGTTCTCCACAGACTTCTCGCTCGGTGCCGTCAACAGTATCAATTGGGCGCGCATCCTCGCTCAAATTACATACTACTTCCACTCCTACTTCAGCCTTCTCAAGCAACTCGGCAAGAAGACTGGAGAAGTGCAAATACGGTACAGTGTGCCGACTGGCAATTTTGGCGATATCCTCGCTGGCTACTATGCCGCTCGCATGGGTCTACCAATCGCGCAGCTGTGCGTCGCTACCAATGAGAATGACATTCTCGACAGATTCTTCGCTTCAGGTGTGTATGCTAAACACGCACTACCTGCACAAGAGGCCGCTGGCGGTATTATAGAAGATGGCGCGAAAGCACATGAAGAGGGTGCCAAGGAGACTCTCTCACCTGCAATGGATATCCTTGTCTCTTCCAACTTTGAGAGATTGCTTTGGTACCTAGCCCTTCAAAATGAAGCGTCATCGCCTGCCGAGGCTAGTAAGATTCTTGCGGGGTGGATGAATGCCCTCAAATCCAACGGCTCCCTTTGTGTTGCCCCAGCCAGTCTGGAAGCTAGCAAAAAGCTCTTTACCTCTGCGCGTGTCTCTGATCAAGATACATTGGACACCATCAAGCAAGTCTATGCCGAGAGCAGTTCCAAGGAGATCATCGATCCACACACAGCTGTAGGTGTCAAAGCTGCCACAATGCTACCGGTTTTGAACGATACCGTCACTATCACCCTGGCGACTGCGCATCCTGCCAAATTCGCCAATGCTGTTGACTTGGCACTCAAGAGCTTTGAAGGCTATAGCTTTGAGAAGGATGTTGAGCCTCAGGAATTCAAAGGCTTGGCAAACTTGGAGCGTCGTGTGAAGCATGTACGTGGTTTGGGCCAGGGACGTAGCCAAGTCATGGCATACGTGGAGCAACTACACCATCAAAAGTAGCAGGCATGTATCTTCTTACAAGAAGGCTATCGCTGCATCTGCAATTGGACCTCGCTGTGCTCAAGATGGTCGAACGCGCTTCTATCGGATTATCTGACATTTCAAGGTTCAGCTTATGGAACTGGGCTAGTCACACGGCTTCAAAGTGGCAATCTTCAAACTTGCTTCGTTTAGCTAGTACGCAACCAAATTCAATCATTTGCTCCCCGGATCTTCAGCTGGATTGCTCCTGCTCAGCACAACTTTTCAATTCTACAGATTGCGAGCATTTGCTATGTAGCCATGTTGGTGCCTAATGAAAGAGTTTTGTAATGACTTGAACTTGTTGTCAATGCTCAAACATCGCAGACATTCAACGCGCAGTGCGCCACGGTAAATTTCCATGAATTGCGGTACTCCTTTGGTATTCCCGCAGCCTGCATTTGGTAGGGAGTTTGAAAATGACATGAAACATGAGCTTTCTTGTTGTCCGGAAGTGGTTTCTTCGTGCGAGACGCACCATAGGAGACCACACCCATTTGGATGAGGAAGTCTTTTGGAAGCCCTTTATATTGACTCGACTCCGGGTAAGAGATATCGCCACAATAAAGGAAATGTTTCTCGCCGTTATCAGGTCCAGACAAGGCCTTTGAGGGGATCTTCGTACTAAGCTCATCATTGTAGGTACCGACCCAGCAGTCTTGGGATTGTTTGAGGTGGATTAAAGTAATGCATGAAACCAATCGCCCATCGTGCACAACATAGCAGTCCTTCAGGTTGATAATCTGAGCGTTTAAATCTCGCGAGCCATGCCCTACAACGCCTTTGAAGGGATAAGGAATTGGTGTGGGCACACACGAGCTCGGTGACGAGACTGCTGCCACGGATGGTGTGGGCAAGACAGAAAAGGCCATGGCCACTGCAAGAAGCACGCTTGTTTTATCGACTTGAACCATGGTTGCAGTTCTTGATGCACGACCTGCGATGTGGTCAAATAAGTTTGAGGCTTCAAAGAACAAGGCTGCTCTCCATTATATAGAGAAGCTCGTATCCAAGACCAACTTTCAACACTCTCCTGAATGTATTTGCCGCAGTCAATACCCTTCGCGAAGGTCCATGGTGGATGCAAACATTTGTCAACTCGCGCGAACCGAAGAAAGAGACTTCGCATAGACAGTATGCCCACATCTATTTCAGCGTGGAAATGGCGATCAGAATATTCCTCTGAGACTCCCTACCTGGAGCCCATTTGTGTCTTTTGTCATTCGCAGATTGTCGTTATTTGACCAATCGCAAATGAACAGCTGAGAAGAACAAACAAGAGACACAGAACCCTGGACTACCAACAAAAGATCGCACATACGCTCTGCCAGCTCCAACACTTGCAAATGAAGAAAACAATGGCTGCGCATTGGCTGAAGACGCTAACTTCGCGCAGATCAGATTCGTATCTCGCATACTTCGCAACGAAAGGTAACCTTGGCTGGGAGCTTAACGGATATCATTGCCCGCTGTGGGCCTTCTTCTCAAAGGGCTGAAATAGAATTCCCCCATCAAGCAGTACCTCGTTAATCCTTGTTTGTCCACACAAGAGCATACACAAACGATCCACGCCAAGACCCCATCCAGCAGTCGGAGGCATCCCCCACTCAAGCACTTTGCAGTAGTTGTCTTCATCGGCCGTCAAGCCTGGTCGACCACCAGCTTTTGCTTGAGCTTCAAACTTGACACGTTGAAGTAGTGGGTCGTTTTCCTCTTCGTATGCATTGATGAGCTCGACACCGTTGACAATCAGCTCGAAGCGATGTGATAGCCCATCTGTCGATTTCGCTAGTGGAGATAGTTCAGCTGGATGATTGACGAGAAAGGTTGGTTGTTGACACAAAGGCTCGAGATAGAGGCCGGCGAGCGTGTCGAGCAGCTCAGGTACAGTTGTTTCAGTTGGTAAAGTCAATTGGTGTCTGGCAAAGAGATCGAGAAGGTCCGATTGTGTACGCGGTAGGGTTTCGCCTAGGCATTGTTCAAGCGTCTTGACAAAGTCGAGCTGTTGAAAGTGTTCAAAGATGGGAGGTGCATCGCTAGGGCTATCCTTCCGGACAATCTGTTCAATGTCACTGAGCATTCCCTGCGTATCACTTATGAGCTTTTTAAGTGTACCAAATGCTTCGTAGTATTCGCATGTGGTGAACTCTGGATTGTGGCGAGAACTCAAGCGCTCATTCCGAAAGCATTTGCCAAGCTCAAACACACGGAGCAGACCGCCCACCACAGCACGCTTCAAGGCCAGCTCGGGCGCAATCTTTAGTTGCAAGTCTCGACCAATTGTTGCTTTTGTTGTGAAAGGTCTGGCTGCAGCACCAGACGCGGATGCTTGTAGTACTGGCGTCTCGACTTCGACAAAGTCACGATCATGCAAGATGCTTCGAATCCTGCGTACAATCTTGCTTCGCATAAGTATCGTTCGCTTGGATTGATCATTGACCATAAAATCTATATGTCTGTGCCGCATGCGCTTTTGAATGTCGGTATAGTGCTCTGGAACTCTATGCTGACAGGTGCTGAGAAGCTTGACGCGGCGTGCCATAAGCTGGAGTCTCCCCTTTGCAGAAAGTCGTGGAATGCCTTCAACTTCGACATAGCTGCCTTTCGTAGCCCCGAAGAGTCCACTTTGCGCTGACTCAAAGGCCTCGTCCGTCTCGAGGAAGTTATGCTCAATACAGGCATGAACAGTATGATCCATAGCCCCGATTTGAACAAAGATCAGCTTCTTTCCTTGTTTTCGGATACTTTGTATCCGACCATGTAGTGTCACCGGAGAGCCATGCTCTGTAGCAGCTGCAGAAGCGTACTTGTCCTGGAATTGAGCGAGTGACAAGGAATTGGTTGGCGGTATGAAGCGACCAGCAGTATTTGACCTGAGAGATACTTGAGCAGTTCTCAGAAGTCTCGTCAGCCGCATGCAGGGCTGCTCTTCGCCTTTAGCTCTGACGGCTTCTTCAGTCAATAATCTTGAGCTTGTGTCTTCGTGAGCTCTTCGGGGTCGCGACAAAATTCAGTCGCGTCGACGTCTTGGCCTGACTTTTGAGCTACAACCACGGCTACAGATATGGCAGACATCGCCGTCTTTGTCGAGAGCCCCGATACATCCTCTGAACGCCGCATTTCGCCTGGCTGGACCATTGCAACACTCAAACAAAAGCTGTGGCCTATCGTTGGCATTCCTCCCTCCAGTCAAATCATTGCGAACGCAGCAGATGTCGATCTCGTCTCTACTCTCGGTCTTCAACCGTTGTCTGTACTCAAGATTGGCGATGCAAGACCACCTGGTATGAGGGAGAACTATACAGATGACAGCAAGGTGGATAAATTTGAGATGCCGCTCGAGCAGTATGAGCAGCGTGACGATACAGTCTTGGCGTATAAAAAGCGGCATGGCATTGGTCGTTTTGATCCAGATGCGGATAGCAAAGCACAGGATAAAGAGGCTCAGGAAGAGGCAGAACTAGCACGACTGCGGCAATCTCATCCAATCGGTTCTCGGTGTCAAGTGGAAGGCGAATCCACACGGCGGGGCAGTCTTCAGTATGTTGGGCGTGTACCGGAGATTCCGGCTGGTGGATTATGGATCGGTATCGCATACGACGAGCCTGTCGGCAAGCATGATGGATCAATCCAGGGGAAACGGTATTTTGACTCAGGCCCGAGCTGCGGTAGTTTCCTCCGACCTGGCAAGGTGATTGCAGGTGACTTTCCCCCGCTTGATGACGGGCTCATGAGTGATGATGAGATGTAGGCCTCTCTCGGGACCACACGTAGTGTCTCTACCATCAAACTTGACCGTGAAGAAGTAAAATTTCGAATTTGGGCCGCGACGAGTCAAAAGAAGCTATCATCACGACTACCAGAAGCTAAAGGACAACGGCTCATGGACATCTTCGGACAGGGAGGAGCGGCTCAACCGCAGCAGGTACCTGCAGATTTTGACGCCGAGAATGCCGGCAACAACGAGGAGATCGAGAAGCAATTTGCCGTCAAGGCAGTACAACACCTCGAGACCTACTGGAAGCTGCTCAGCCTGCGCAAGGGCTCAGAACTCAAGCTGACTTCCATGGATGATGCAATCTATCTGCATTTGTGCAATGCGCTACCGGAGTATACGACAAAAGAAGGTGTCAGTGTGATTGACGAAGACAGAATGAAATCGCCGGGCGGCAAGAAGCTATGGCGCGACTTTATGATGCAATACGAGCATACTGTGGACGACTACAACTTTGGATCCCTCCTGCGTGCAGACGTGAGCAAGGGTTATGATGAGGATAATTCGATTTTCGTGCCAAGGATGCAATTCCTGGCCATAGAGATTGTGCGCAATAGACTTGGCCTGAATGACTGGGTCTGCGAACGATGATGGCGTAAATGCCAAGGCTTCATCTATTTAACGACTACTGGCAACGTATTCTTTCGATTGACATAATATATTACTTCAAGACTCTTCTGAAGCCTGCAACGCCTGCTTGGCTATCCACTTGCCAGCTTCATCAAGCATATCATCCAAGGCTTCACCACCAGCCAAGACACCTTCCAAATCATGACTACTGTACCCACATCGATGATCCGTGACCCGATTCTGCGCAAAGTTGTACGTTCGAATCTTATCGCTGCGGTCACTGCTCGAGATTTGCTGTCTGCGTAATCCAACTTGTACTGCATCTGCCTCATCCTGTCGCAGCGCAGCCAGCTTGGACGTCAATATTGTAATGGCTGCTCGTTTATTTGCGTGTTGTGAGCGCGAGTCTTGCATAGAGATGGATAGGCCTGTTGGGATATGAGTTAAGCGCACCGCTGACTCTGTCCGGTTGACGTGCTGCCCACCTGCCCCACGCGATCGCATCACCTCAAGCTTGACTTCTGACATGTCCAATTTGAAGGCCTGCTCAGCATCATCATCCACCTCTGGCAAGACATGCACACTGACTGTTGATGTATGAGTCCGGCCCTTTGTCTCTGTTGCAGGAGTTCGTTGAACACGATGGACTCCCGCTTCGCCCTGAAGCCTGCCAAAGACCTCACCTTGGCGCTTGCCTGCACTAATACTGAGAACAGCCTCTGTAATGCCATCGCCAATCTCTGTTCTCGAAATACTATAGAGCTGGATCGTCCACCGCTTACTAGCAGCATACTTTTCATACATCCGTAGTAAATCTCCAGCAAATAGATTCGCTTCATCGCCGCCAACACCAGCACGAATCTCAAGAAGTGCAGGCAAGTGTGCTTGCGGATGTTTCGGCATGATGCTCTTTTCCAGTTCATCAGAGCAAGCTTGAAGCGCTTGTCGAGTGATTTCAAGATCTTCTGCAGCAAGAGCTTTCATTTCTGCATCATCAGTCGATTGCATCAACCCTTGCAGCTCCGTCAGATTATCTTGCGAAGCACGCCATGCAGTCCAAGCAGCATTGACTTGCTCGAGCTCACTGAGACGTTTCTGCCGCTGTGCAGTCTCAGGTGTAAAATCAGTATCAGTAGCGGCTTCCTTAGAGAGCTGATTGTATTGATCGGCAAGCCTTTGGGCACGCGCAATGATGGCTTGATCGAGCCCTTGCACAGACTCTGAGGCATAGAAGCGAGCAGAACGAAATGAGGACTTGGTTCTTAGGGAGAGAAAGCAGTGCCTGCATAATGCCCGTCTCATCGAGGCCTTCAAGTGTCAGCTTAACCTCGTTCACACAGGCATGCGATGCAGCAGCTCGCCCTGCAGCTGTTGAGAAAATTGCTTAGCGAGATGGGCAGACAAAAAGAAGTTCCACGTCCGGTGATAGTCTGCTTAACAGGGCTTACACCTCGAGTCACCGGAAACTCTTGAACTTTGCTACCACGATTGTTTGGTATAAAGTGCAGTTTGTATTTAACTTTGTTTGAAGGTAATGTCCTGCAAACATTTCGGAGTATCGTTTCACCAGACATTTCACAAGGTCGCCTAAATTAATCATTGACCGTTCCATATGCACAGGCGATTGTTGTGACAGAAGACATCACCTCACATCATTCGACATTCAGAGTCTCGGCCAATGTACTCGAGGTCTTCTTCGAGTAAAAGGACATTACCCGTCGCAACAGTCGACAAGTACGACATGACCAGCTCTTCTGCATTACTTTTCTCACTGCGTGATTGAATGACTCTGCCAAGCAACTCCTCAACAACGCCGCAAACGATACCACATCCACCAAGACTTCCACTTGCTGTTGTCAAGCCTTGGAGGTCTAGTGAGATTGGCACAAGCACCTGATCTGCTTCAGCACCAAGCAGTTTGTCTGGACCACCAAAGAGTGTCGCGAGAGTCGGCTCGAGAAGTAAAGATGGAGCAGTCTCCGGCGCAACGGTCAAGCTGAAGAAGGTCGGTAATGTCTCCTGCAACAGTACCTGCGTCAGTGTTGGCAAGAGCTCTGACAAGGGTCCACGAAGACCCGTCATGATAAGTTTTATGCTCTTGTATAGCGTGACGGGGACTTGACATTGTCGTAAGAAATCAAGTGTATTGATGCCGGCGTGCGGTACGAGTGCTTCGACACTTTGTTTGAGCAACTCTTCCTCATTGTCAGACTCACCCGTGATGGCCAGGTCAGCGGCGCGACTTGTTGAGCGAGACCGCGTCTTTGGTGTTATGACGGGCGATACAAACGAAGAGAGGAGGCCCGGTGTATGTGAGACAAAGCTCTGCGTCAAGTCTTCGAAGACAAAGTCTGTTTCTAGCAAGACACGCTTGACTTTACTCGCTTCCTGTGCAGCAACCAGAACATAGTCTGCAAAGTAGGTTGTCATAAACAAAATAGACACACCTGCTCGAGCAAGTGGTTGAGTGAGGTCCAGAAGCTTACGGCCATCTGAGATGCCGTCACCGTCTATTTGCATGGCAAGATAGCGTTGTGCTTCGATGGACGCACCAGAAGCCTCAAGTCTCGCCACGATGGGCGCAAACAGCCTTTCTGCTTCATGTTCTGTACATATCACAGAGATACTCGTTGGTGTTAGCGAGAGGTTGAAGAAGGCTGGGCACTGTGTGCAAAGCGATAATATGCCATGCAAGAAGTGAGGAAAAACCGCCGGTGGGATGTGTATGAGACTAAGGTTTGGTTCCAAAAAGCAAATGGCGGTCATGCAGCAGCTAGTCTGTTTCTTGAGCTACAGCGACGTAAAGAACAAGGCCTTACTATCTCGTGCAAGGCTGCTCCTTTGTTTGATGTGATGTCGAGTTTGGCTCCAGCATGAGATAAGAGATAACAAAGCCCAGTCACATATATTCACCAAATATAAGACGGTCGCTACCTAGCTACTCTCTGCCTGCTGACTCTGCTTCTCCTTCCAAGCACGAGCAGCTGCAAGCACACTCATCAAGTTCTTGCTCTTATCGTCCTCCTCCGAGGGGAACAGGTAATCGATGTACTCCTCAAACGAGCCATCCTCCAACTCGCGCCTGCGCTTGACTTGCTTCGGCATGAGTTGAGCCACCTTCTCCTGCGTCTCTTCAGAACCATACTCCTCTTCAAAGGCTCGCCATGATTCAAGCAGCGTTAAACGGTCCTCCTTGATGTCTTTCTCTTTCATGGCTGTATGCGCACGCGAAAAGACACCACGAGCACGCTCAGCAGCAAACTTCCTCGACATATCTTCGTCTTCTTCAGGTTCAGGCACAGACAACTCGAATTGCGCAAACGATGTCCAGACCTTGACATGCATCGTCTGGGCCAATAGCCGCTCATACAACTTGCGCGTCTTGTCAAAGTCTTCGCCCTCAAACTCAAAGTCAATATATGACTTCCAGAGCAATTCAGGCATATCGAGCGAGTCTTGCGAGATGCCGAGCTCGTAGATGGCGCGCGCCCTGTCATCATCGCCTAGCTCTGTTTCCAACGTTGCGAATTGCATCCATGTCGTGCAACTACTTGCATTGTACTCCAGCTGTTTCTGATACAGCACGCGACACCGATCGAATTCCTTCAAGGACATTTCCATTTCGATGTAACTCTTGAAGAGCCGATCTTTTGGACACTTGCCGATCGCTTGGCCAAAGACCTTTCGAGCAGCCATGAGATTGCCCTGGCGCAGCTCAAAGTGACTTAGCATTGCCCAAGCTTTTGCAAATGTGAACTGAACATGTGGAATCAACCCGAGCAGAGCCTTGTAGACTGCTCGACTGCGATCAATGTTGCCTTGTTCTTCTTCAAAGACTGCATAGTTGAGCCAGAGATAGACGTGTCGCCGCCAATACCGCTTTTGCTTGATTGGCACATGTGCAATCGCTCGCTCGTATAAATCACGCACCTTGTCGACTTGATTCGCAGCTTCTTCCATGCGAATGTAATCAAACCAATTGTCCACCGCATCTGGCTCTGCGCCAACAGTCTCTTCGTATGCTATCCGTCGTTTGGCAAGCACGACAGACTCAATGCCTTCGCGGTCGCCGAATTGCTTCTCAAAGGTGGTGTAGTCCCGATGGAGTTGTTTGCTCTTTGACCGTGGCATGCGATCTAGCGCATATTTGTATATCGCTCTCGCTCTGTCATGCTCCTTGAGGGATGTCTCATACTTGGCATAGGCAGAAAAGATTTTTTCATCCATAAAGTCATCCCCGAGCGTGTCGATTGCGAGTGTGAAGACTTCACGGACCTTGTCTGGATCGCCCACCTCTTCCTCAAATCGCGTCCACTTGAGCCAAGTACGTGGTTCAGGATGAACCATGGTGAATCGCTCAAAGACTTGCCGTACCCTGCTGTATTCGCCATAACGCTGCTCCATTTGAACATAGGCGATCCATGCAAACTCGTCTGGTTCCCACGCCATCCATCGCTCAAACACTTGCCTCGTTCCATCGATGTTACCGAGTGTCTCCTCCATCGATACATACTTGAACCAGAACTTGTCAACGCGCGGCATTGTCGTTACTGCGCGATCACACAAGTTTCGCGCATGGTTGATGTTGCGTGTCTTCATTTCGCTCTCAATGTACTTCAGCCAGATTGGTATATGCGTTGCATCTTGATCAATCCCACGTTCAAAGATGGAGCGCGCCCGTGCATACTCCTTCTGTTCAAGTTCCCATAAAGCATACTTGATCCAATTATTCATCTGTAGCCTATTTATCCGTATCCGGTCTTCAAACTGCTTGCGCATACGACCGCGATACTCTTCAAGCTCACCAGCATCGCTAATCTTGTGTTTTGGACCAACGAGACCTGCATCTGAACGATCGAAGGATTCGCGCAAGAGTTGCTCTGCTGTGATTTGTATCGGCGCGATGCCTTTGTTTTTGACGCGCGACATTGTGCAGACGGGCCAACGTAGCAATGAGGGGTACTTCAGGTACTTGCTATACGCCGGCCAGCTGGAATAGTCTGTTGTGCTGGGTGTGTTTCTTGTTCATGGTCTTGACTTTTTGTCTTGTGGTATTCACAGCTGCACGTGTGTGTGTGTTCATCTGAATATGGCCCAGGGGACTGAGCAGTGGTAGTAGTCTACATGTAGTGCTCAGTAGTATCGAGTAGTCTAGATGTAGTAGTGAGCAGCGAGGATAAGGGAGAAAGTGCAGCACTACTTCATGTCTTGCGTAGACAGCTTTTGGTAGCTCAATTGTATCGTTTAACATATACAGCCATATACAAAGAGTGGAGATGTGACGACACGGTCCATCATATCGATAGACTGCGCAGGCCTGATCCATTACTTGTTGAGCGATCATCCCATCAATCTTGATCGATTTTGATCCATAGACGAAGGCAAAGTCAGGCCTTCCCCATTGACCGAGTGAGCATTGCACACCAATGAAGGATGCTGTGCTTGGAGCGATGCGCATGTCGGTGCGGGATGGAGCCTGCGCACCAGCATTGCTGAAACAATCGACAGGCCATTCTCCTGTACTCAAAGCGCTGAACATGACTGCTTCCTCAAAGTGCAAGATCTGCCAATGCTCCAAGCCCTTCCTCAAGCGCAGATTGCAGCCTCTTCACCTCCAACTTCAACGCTTCATTCTCAAGTTGCAAAACAGACATGGAGACATCACCAGGTGACACCTCGCCCGTATACTTCTGTGTACGTGTCGACGCAGGCGTGCTATACGCAGATACTGAAGACTGCCGCGAGAGAGTCGGCGATACTTGGTATGCAAAATTTGACTCTTGCCTGATGGACTGGCCCATGGCTGAGTCACCACTAGTGGAGATACTGCGCGCGCTGAGACTGGGTCGTTGCTTGTCTTGATCCTGCCATGATTGAGCACCATAAGGAAGCCCGAGGCAGGCGACGTCTTCCTCGACAGATGTTAGCAGCGTATCATCCAGTCGTGCAGAGGAATGTGTGTTGCTCAATGCATGCTCAAGAAGCCGCATCTTGCTACGCATCAATTCCATCTCCATAGACAGATCATCGACACGCTCCGATAACATGCTGATGGTCATGTCCTTTGCCATCACGCGGGTACCCAGATCCTCCACCTGTCCACGTAGCATCATTATCTCTCGTTGCTGCTCATCAGTCTGCACAGCTGCCGGCATCACGATGGGATCTGCCGGCTGAGCAATATTAGTGAAGCGCGAAAAGAATATACTCGTAGGCCGTGCCCGTCGCGTCGGTACACGCGCCATGGGCGCTTCTTCAGCCTGCTCGCGACAAGGCTGTAAGGCAAGTTGAAGGGGTAATCTCTCTGCGGTCGTTGCAAGTGATAAAGTCCGTCGATGTTTAGATGCGGGATGAATCGGATCTGCTGCTGCTTCCAGACGAAGTGGCATGAGTGCACCAGCAGACAGAGGTTCTGCTGAGCGGAGAGGCGCGTAGGTACTCGATGTACTGCTTGCGCTGCCATTGCTCGGGATTCGTATACTAGCGGGCCGCCTGTCTGGCCTACCGATACAGATGGAAGATCGCTTACGCGTATGCATGCTTGGCCTTTGTTCAGTAGTAGGGCCCTCCATGAATTGCGCTGTACTATGTACTGGTTGAGTTGTTGCCTGTTGAAAGTCTTGTTTGGTTTGTTTTGGTTGCAAGAATGCGACGAGCATGAAACACGAAATGTTGAATAGCTTGATGGACCGTGTTATAGGCTTAGCTACAGGCTTAGCTACAAGAAAGAAGGCTGTAGAAGACATTTTACATCACTGAATTCTACATCAAGAATGAATCCGGCGTGGTTGATGCCTGCCAGCCAGACGCCAGGTCATCCGTAGATGCCGACGCAAGGCCCTGGTTTCGCTTCTCCGATGCGTTTCCCTGTCTGTCGTCCATGGACTTGGTGGACGGGACAATTTAAACACCGGTATGGTACAGCTGCAGAAATGCCAACTTAATGCTGCGACAGTGCTCGGAGTGTAGTTGTCCATCAGCACACCCTCTCAACCCAGCATAGCCTCAAGTCGGCAATTTCGCCTCTTGCAGACACACATATCCATAGATATGCTTGAGTCATACAAGATGGAAGCAGAGAATGTCTCGCCAGTCGGTGACCGCAATCATCAAAGAAAAGGTAGACGACACGGCCTAATTAAACCGACGAGTGTTGGTCTCCGTCCAACTAATGAAGAACAGTCCACATAAAATGAAGGATAGCAGCTCTTAAAGTGATGCGGACGGGTTGCTCTACGATTGCTCGTAGTTGATAACGCAAAGAGACTGGGAGGATGCTGCCGATGCGCGCTTTTGTAGCAGAATTTGTTCTTCTCACGCTCAACCTCAATGACTCCAGTGAAAATCAGTCTCATCCTCTGCCAGGAGGTCAACTTGGTGAGGCTCTCTAGACTACGGCTGAGAATGTCTGCAAAACCGCTGAGAAGAACCTGGCCATCATGCTCCATGGTGGTCAAGCCTGTCATCTTTGTTTGTGCATATGGTCGATGCTGCTCTTTACATGTCCCTCATGAATTACTCCAATTGAGTGCATCTCGGACGAATTGCTTGATCATTCCAGCTGCCAGAGAGTAACTCTCTCCTTCCACACGGCAGAGGCTACCAGTCGTGGTGCTTCTCGCCATCTCATAAAATACGCCTCAATCAGAGCAATAGCGTGAATATGCATGATACTGCAAGTCACAATCGATATAGACCAGGCAATACGCTTGGGCACCTTACATGATAGTAGACTGGATCTCTCAGTGACTTCTCCTTTGCTACTCGGCGACGGCGCTTTCTGGCTGCCGAATTTTTCAGATGGTCAACTCTTTCACCCCGCAAAATAGCGGAGACGCGATTTGATCATGAAGGCCTTGACAAAGTCGACACTGATTGCTTTGTGCAACGTCCGTTATTTTATCAATTATGTCAGAGCAGCTTGAGCGAGAAGTGGTTCTTACAACGCATCAGTCCCCATCTGGCAAGATCAGTATCATCACACTGAACCGAGAGAGCAAGTACAATGCCTTATCGGGCTTGCACTACATTCGCTTGTCGAACATGATGCGGCAAGTGAGCGATGATGGAGAAACAATTGCTACTATCCTCATTGGAACAGGCAAGTTCTTCAGCGCAGGCGCTGATGTCAATGCGTAAGAGCCCTCTTTCTTCAAGCAAAGCTAACCACAGTGCTGGCTCTATGCCACCCTCTAACGGCGACGTACGAGAATTCTATCTCAGCAAATTCGCCATCGGCAATCTTGATATCACCCGACAATTCTTCTATCACCGTCACCCGTTGTTCGTCTGCCTCAACGGACCCGTCATTGGCCTCTCTGCAGCTATTGTCGCCTTTGCAGACTTTGTCTATGCTACGCTTGATACTTACCTCTTGACTCCATTTGCAAGCCTGGGACTTGCACCGGAGGGTGGTGCTTCCCTCATGTTCCCACTCAAGATGGGCTATGCGTTGGCCAACAGAGCTTTGGTGGCAGGTGAAGCCCTCTCTTGCCAAGAACTCCAAGCTGCTCAATTCATAAGCAAGGTCTTCCCCAAGTCTGGATTTGCAGATGCTACCTTGAAGCATATTGTATCGCTGCTGGAGGATAAGAATGTTGAAAGCATGCATATTGCCAAGGCCTTCCTGCAGGACACCCTCAGGAACCAGCTTGAACAGATGAATGTCAAGGAGATTGTCGCCGCCACTGATCGCTTTACGGCCGGTATTCCTCAAGCCCAGTTTATGCGACTGGCTACTAAGGACAAGAAACATAAATTGTAGGCTTCTTTGTTTTGCTCTGTGTAATTCAGTGTATGTGACTGTTCTTTCCCGTCGCGTCTTTCGCCTCTCTAGACGCGACTTGTCGACTTGAACCAAAGAGCTGTTAGTAAAGCACGTAGATAGAGATGGAGCGCTTCGGAGAGCTCGCTATAGATGTTCGTTCGCTTCTAGAGTCTGCTGTCAAGGTCTACTCCATCTCAGAAGAAGAACTCTTCTTCAAATGGGAAGCATGGTGCTTCAAGATGGGCACCAACCCAGAACTCAACCTCGACAACGCGACGCTCTTCAAGCAGGACATTCAGCATCAGCTAGAAAACAGCAATCAGACGCGTCTCAAAGCTTCTGTTGCAGCAACGCCTGCGTCGAACAAAAAGGCCAGCTTGGCGGGCTACGAAGATTTCCTTGGTGGAGATGTCACACCACAGACGAAGCGTGTCAAGCGTGAATCTGTCAAAAAGGCGAGTCACACTACACCCGCTCGTCCTACTGGAAGTGCGTTGGCGAGTAGTCCGTTGGCGGCCAACCAAACACCGCATCAGCTAGGCACACCGGTCGCCTTTCGCGACCGCAAAGATGCAGGCGTCATTATCACATCTCTCAATCCAACAAACATGGACGCACCCTTGCCGTCTACTTCTACACCAAGTTTGACGGCCAATTTCGATCCTCGCAAATACACATTCCGCCCAATGTACCAGAAATTGTCGGAAGTGTCGGAGATTCTGGATGATCAGATTGATTCCTTTGCTGAATTAGTGCTGGAGAAGCTTGGCTTGGACGATGAGCATCTCGGAGACCCTGCACAGCAGAAACAGACCGATGTTCTCGTGGTCGGTCGGATTGTGTGTGATGCCTTGAATGGAGGTCGGCTCAACGCTGCATCAGTCATGCTTGAGACGTCAAGACGTTTGGGAATTGGTTCACGTACGAAGCTCGATCTATCTGCTGTTGAGAGTTATGCTCTCTTTCCCGGGCAGCTCGTTGCTTGTCGCGGCATCAATGGCACTGGCACTTTCAAGGTCAGTGAATGGGTGACACCTGTAGCACTGCCACCTGCCGCATCCGCGCCTTCAGAATTTCGCAAAGAGACAATGAGCATCGTGGTTGTTTGTGGCCCATACACGACGCAAGCCAATTTGGAGTTTGAGGCTCTCCATGCGCTACGCGAGGTGATTATGGCTGACAAGCCAGATCAAGTCATCTTGCTTGGCCCATTCATTGACCGCCAGCATCCCCTTATTTCAAGTGGTGACTTCGATTGTCCTGGTGGCAGCCTTGACAGTCTCTTCAAGGATCTGATTGCTCCTGTCATTCAAGACTTTCCTGGACTATTGATTGTACCGCACATTGCAGATGTCAACTCGCGCCATCCAGTCTTTCCGCAAGAAGCACTTCAACGCTCCATGACAGGCTTGCCAAAAGGTACAAAACTATTGCCCAATCCTGTCTTGTTCAGTCTAGACGAAGTCTCTTTTGGCATTGCAAGCCCGGATATCATCAAACATATGACAACCTCGGAAGTCGTCAAGAATCCCGCAGAGCGAAATGGTATTACCCGTCAAGCCGCTCACATCATTCAACAACGGCGATTCTATCCCTTGTTTCCACCTCAAATTTCACTGGACGCCGGATTCCTTGGCCTTGCAGAGTTTGGCAATCGTGTCCCAGACGTACTCATCTTGCCGTCCGAACTCTCCAGCTTCGCCAAAGTTGTGGAGAATGTCATGGTCATCAATCCTGGAACCTTGTCGCGACGTGCTGGCCCAGGTTCATTTGCAAGGTTGTCAATTCAGCCAAAGCAAGATTCGTCACAAGAAACGGATCTTTACAGTGATGCTGTGAAGCCTGAGCCATTGGACGACCTTGTGCAGCATGAACTGTGGGCTCGCTCACGTGTAGACATCATCAAGATCTGATAGGAGCCTCTCACTCTAGTGGATCTGTCAGATGTGAAACTGTCCTTCCCGTTCATGGTTCATGCGTCAACGCACCTCATACGTTGATGCAACTTTTGACAACGTGGCGAAACATGCCATGCATGGACTGGGACTTGTTGATCAATGCCATCTATGTTGTATCATGCGAGATTTTCCAAGCATGATACATTACATTTGCACGAGATTAACCGTCCATCAACCTATGGAGGCTCTGAGTCGTTTGATCCCGAAGGACATCAAGAAGGGCTTTGTATCAATAGTAGTTGCAGCCTCTGCTGATGGCAATATGCAAAAAGCTAGCTGCAGACAAGCATCATCACTGCTTGTGCGGATGCTCATAGATACTACCTTCATGCCTCGTGTGGCAATCTCAAAAGCGACGCAGGGCACAACGTGCTTGATTTCCAGTATTGTATCAGAAAATCCCGCTACCCCCTGAAAACCAAAAAAGTCACATGCAGGCCCACGCGCGAGGCAAAATATTACCCGCCCACAAAAAGAACGGACGCATCCACAAATCCAACGACCAAAGATGTCGATATTATTCCACGGCCGAATCAATCTCTTTTGCCTGCTTGCTCTGCGGCGTTACGAAGTCTCATGGATTATGTACCTAATTTTAGTGAACCGCTCCCAGTCCAGGTACAGGGCTTGTATGAACCGCAGGACTTGCGAGGCGCTGAAATGCTCATAGCTGTGGCGCGGAGGTTGTTCGCGCTTCTAGTAATTGATTTCGTGGAAGACTTTTTCTCTAAGCCCAACGACAACGGAAACTTACAAGACCGTCACCTTTGCACAATGCCAACATATCGTCTCTACAAGCCACAGCACCAATGAGCAACGAGGTTCTCCACCACTCTGCATCACGCCGACGTATCATCTGTACACACAGGAAACTTTGAAAGAAGGAAAAGATGCAGCTTGTCGAAGTTTCTGCAATCTATCTGTTCAACAGCACCGAGATACTCTTTTCATTGCGGGTCCTGATAAATGTCAGCCTTTCAGCAAAGGTGAGGAAGACAATCGCTTCATGACATTTGATTAACTCTACTCGATTCTTGTTGCAGATGCAAGAAATGTAACAGCTTCTTTTGACTATGGAATTGTTCTCAACACTTGTATGTGTAATGTTGAGCTGACTGCTCACCGACTCGTCTTAACGGCAATGCCCGAACGACATCGGTCACAGCTGGACGATGGCCGATGGGATTCAGACTGTAGCCTCGGAAGAGTAGGTCAACGTCTTTAAATCAGTGAGTGGGCAAAGTTTAGTTCAAAACGTCACATCTTCCAAATTCAAGCTGAAACATCAGTATTGCGGTTCCAGTGCACTCTCTCCAAATGTAGCAGCCTCTGCAGATGATTGGACTGTCTTGTATGATGTCGAGCGATGAGATCAGTCAAATCTGTTGGATAGCTAATGACTTTCTCTCAATAAAATTTATCATTATCTGCTCCATGGTGTGACCCTGGGGAGTGAAAGAAGATGCTCAACGAGTGGTTTCCTGCACAGAAGATCACCATGCCATCTGAATCTGATCGCGCCTTCCAACGACCGCGACGACCAGAGACCAAGACCAAGACGAAGGCGAAACTCAAACGCGACAGGGCCTAGACGTGCTACATGTCCCTGACTAGCACGCAGCGCTCGCTCATAGCGCAATTTAAAGATCTGTATACTTGGCTTCATGGCAAATCATCCAGCAGACTAACACGGCAGGACCAACTGTAATGACGCCACTGCTCAAAAGTACCTCAAGGCTACGCGCTACAATGTCGAGTCAGCGCTAGATACGTACTTGCGCAAACACGCAGGAAGCAGCCAACCATCCAAGACTGAAACAAAGCAACTCAATGATATCTTTAACACGTACATGGACATGGAAGGCGATGCGTCACCGTCCGATGCACCGCGCAAACCATCAAGAGCAGCAACTGCAAAGACTCCCAAGGATGATGACATCATGCACATTGATGGGACGTTGCAGTATTTGACTGATCTTGGGCTTGACTTGGAAAAGGCGCCCGTCCTTGCAATCTGCATGTTGCTGGGTGCACCGACACAAGGGCAATTTAAACGGAAACCATGGCTAGACGGCTGGCGGCGTTTAGGCGTGACAAAGCTTCAAGCAATGCAAGAGTATGCTGCTTCGTTGGAACAAAAGCTGATGTATGGGGATGCACAGTACGATGAAGCTCTCTTCAAGCGCACTTACCTCTTTACCTATGGATTTGCACTGACACCACCATCACGCACGCTTGACCTAGAGACAGCCCTTGCCTTCTGGGATGTGCTATTCACAGGCACCGTTCAGACATGGGCGCTCTACGCACCCTGGCGTTCCTTTTGCGAGTCCAAAACGCGTGGCGTGTCTCGTGATGTGTGGAATATGATATACGACTTTAATCGGTCAGTCAAGGCGGATTTGAGCGATTATGATGAGATGGGGGCGTGGCCTGTCTTGATTGATGAGTTTGTAGCACACTGCAAGGGACAGAAGCAATAGCTGCTAAGACGAAAGGTTAAGAATGCATGCCAATACGCTACACTACCGCTACGCTTCAATTGAGATGTCCACCGAATGCGTCGATATTGGACAAAGATCCTGCTGATCGAAGTGCACGACGTGTGATGCTCGATGGCGTCTTTGTGTGTCGTGTTGCTCGCTTCGGGGTAAACAAGCCATCCGTCACTGACGAGGGCGTCTCGACGTCCTTTCTCTTCTTCTTTGCCGTCTCGTTTGACTCCTGCGTACTCTGCTGCTGTCCCTCATCGCCATCTTGCGGCGTCAACGTCTCCTCCATCATCAAAGGCTCAGATGTGAAATTCCCCATCGACGGCGGACTCGACATGAAACTCGCCAAATTGAACATCCCAGCTTGCATCCCAGCTGCATGTGTGGGTGACCCTTCCGTCACGCTCAGCAATAAGCCGTTGCGAGAAGGTGATCCGAACATGGCTTGAAAATCAATCATTCCCTGTGCACCTGGACTCGCTGCAACCAATGCAGCAGCGGCAGCAGCCGCTGCTGCAGTACTGGCTGGTGTGCCTGTTCCTGACGCACTTTGCATGGCTAGCTCCTCTAGAAATTTGTCAAATTTTTGTCGAGAAGGTGAGTCTTCTGTGAATGTTGTAAACATGCTTCGCCAGGGAGATGCGGATCCACAGGATAAGAGTTTCGATGCGCTGGAACCCAAACGACGCGGGGTACGGAGCAATGCAGCCAAGTCGCGAGCATTGTCATTCGAGAGCTGTGCAGGCGATGGACTTGGCTGTTGCTGCTGTGTTGGTGTATTAATGGGTAGTTCAGCCAGTGCTTGGGTGGGTGTATGCGAGCGTGGTGGTAGTCGTGCAGGCGACGATTGAATTGCTCTGTAACGTGTGTTGTAGCCATCTGTCTCGACCCTCATTGGCGATGTTCGCGTGAAATGCACAGGCTCAGTGTGATCGCCCACATCACCAGCGCTCGAAGCACCTGTCTGCCTCTCTCGTAATCGTTGTTGCTCCTCTTGCTTCTTCAACCTTGCAGAATGCTGTTGCCACAACTTTTCAGGTCTCATGACATGCTTGTTCTTGAAGTACACGCCACATGGATTACACAAGGTCATTTGTTGGGCATTGACTTCAACACTGCGCCAATAACCACGCGTCTGAATCGCCCCACAATTCCCACAAAACTTGGGTGTTCGTCCCTCCCTCAGTGCAGCCATCATCTCAGCATCCTGTCGTTCTGCAATCGCATCACGAATGGATTGTGTTGCTTCTGCCACGGCCGCTGCACGTGTAGCTGTCGTTGTGCCACTCGCTGCCACCTGTGCAGCAGCCATGGAGCTGGCTGGAAATGGATCCACAGTTTGTTTCGAATCTTTCAGTTCATGCTTTGCGATTTTGGGTGAACGACTTTGTAGGCGGGCACTTGCCTTGCGTTTGTGGTTGGAGTTTTGGCTGGTGGTGCTATTGGAGCGTTGTAGCTCAGGTAAAGCATAATTTGTGTCCGCACCGGTGGATTGCCCACGCACAGAGGTAGCAGTGGATGTGGACGCTGTCGTTGCTAGTGGTGGTGGGGGTGCAAACGTACGCATCTGTGGCGGTGACGACGGTGTCGGCAGAAGGGGTGATGGGAAATCAGAAATCATGGCCTCGCCTTCACTTTGAGTCCTGCTCAATGCGATTCCTTGTTGTTGGCGTTGTGCAGCGACGGCTTGTTGAGCAATACGCTGGGCTTGTAGTTTTTGAGTGACGGACTGCTGGCGAGCTTGGCTGAGCTGGGCAGACATATTTTGCATTGTCGAGCTACTGCGCGCCAATTCACGCGCTTTCTGTTCACGTACTTTGTGCAGCGTCGTGACGCCTGTTGCTTTGGCCTTGCCACCGCTACTGCCACGAGACGCCAAACCAGTAGACGCAACAGATTGCAACCCTTTTGCAGAATCATTTGAATGGCTTGAGCGCGGGTGTGTAGCAAATTGTGCAGGATGGGAGAGGAGCGTCTGGGCGTGTTGCTGGATATGCGGTTGATGGACCAACGTCGCCGCTTGACGCATGAGTTCGCTCCAGTCACTGTGGTCGAATCCGCTTGGCAGCATACGCGCTACAGCATCATAAGTGGCCATATGATGCTTGAATTCTGATTGCGTTGTAGCCGGCGCCCTTTTGAGCTGTAGTTTGACTTCAATCACTTGCACCCCAGCCAAGTTTGTGCGCAGCTTTCCTGTGACTTGTCCTTGCTTCTGTCCATCTGCTAGTGTCCATGACAGCAGTCCCTGGCCTTCGAAGAACTCGCCCGAGTCTTCTGTCGCATCAAGCGTGTAGACAGAGTAGTCTGCTTGTTTATCATTGACCAGCTCTGGTCTGGATTGTTAGCAAGCGCATTGAAGTTTGATCGGCTTACGATCGCTTGATGGCGGCGTGGAGGCACGTATGGAGGTCGAGTCGGCCGACTGTGGTGCCGTCTCCGAGGAGCGATACGGTGACAGGCCCGCTGCCCTTTGCGACACAATTGATGTCGTCTAGGTTATAGAAGACCTTGAGCTCGACTGCCGCTTGGGCCATGGCTGTGCGCCTGTTCTAGCTGGGCTATACAAGCTGAAACGGAGGTAGCAGGCGGATGAGTCGTTGGCCTGTTGCGTCTCCTGTCAAAAGTCGCGAATCTCGAAAATCAAAATTTGGGAAAAGACGCGACGCGACGAGGAAGAAATCGTCATCCAGCTGCACTCCCATGCTTCAGGTCATCTACACGCTCATCATATTCATAAAAGTGGCTAAGCAAGTGAGGACTTCCAGTAGGGACGCCGGGCGGGTGGACTGCCTGTACCTGCAGCAGCCTGCCCATCGCCCTGTCTCCGCTCGTCCTGCTGCTTGTCCTTCTCAATCTGCATCACACTCTCCATCTTCGTCAATGCCAACTCCAGCAGTTCCTTCTTCTCCTGCAGCTCAATGTGTGCCTTGATCTTGGGATCCTCCTTTGCAAAAAGCTCCACCTGCTGCCTGCTCAAATTGTGTATCAAGCGATGATCCAGCTCCCGTGGAAACTGGTAAAAGAACTCCGACAGCAGCTCAACATTGATGAACAGCACCGCCGTTTGCGTCAGCTTCTGTGCAACAGCATCCAAGAATATCTCTGGACAGACATACTTGCCCTCTGTCGTCGCACACGCTTTCGACCGCAGAAACTTGCTTCGCATCAACAAGACTGCTTCTCGATCCGTCAAGAACGATGCTTGCCGGCCCTTCTCGAGTAGTGCTTGGCTGTAGCCCATGCTCTCCTTCGTCTCTCTCCCCGAAGCCGCATACTCCATCACGCGCGCTAGTTGTCTCGCTCCAACGGCATTCGACAATGCTGCATAGCTGCGCCTGCACAATTTGAGTTCCTCCTCCATCAGCTGCGCAGCACGTTGTCGACTCGCCTGCCACTCCTCACGCTCCACATCCACCTCAAACTTGTACGGCTTGATGCAATTCTCAACCTGTTCAGCAGTCCCATGATATCGAGCATTCATGATATCCCGTGCAGCATGACAGATGATTTCCTTTGCAAATGGATGATTGCGCAAGGATCCGGCATTTGCTAGATTCTCCATCTCTGATGCGAGGCGCGATGTCACTAGAGTCGTCGACAACCGGCCAACACCCATTCTCGTCAATGCAGACTGCGTTGCATCCAATTTTCTACTCCAATGCGCATCAGCGTTTGGTTGTGTTGCCCAAGCAATCATCTTTGGATCTGACCAATACCGCTCTGCAACCAACTCCAAGACACGCTGATCTAGTTCTGCCTTCAACATACTGCGCACTTGCAACTTACCGAACGTCGCTGAAAAGGCCTTGAAATCATGCTTAAATGCATCAATCGTTTCTGCAACATACGTCTCTGCCGTCAAGCTGCGATCATTATACTGTACTTTGAACTGGTAGGCCGCCTCTTCGAGTTCCTGACGAATGGCATCAGAGGTGCGTTGCAGACTGGCTGCCATGGAACGTTCAAGAACGCTCATGAGTTTGCTTCGTAGTGTGCTCGTGCCGACATCACAGTCTGCATACTCAATTGATGCACTGAAGAATGCTCGTTCGTTGCGTGACATGATCTCCAACGCCGATTCCCGACGAAAGAGGGAAGTCGACGGTTGTGGAGCCTTACAAACGACACCAATGTATCCGAGAGTCAGTGGGTAATTGGCATCCTTGAGTGTTGCAACGCCACGATCGGGCGTAACGAGATCCATCTTCGTCACGACACCGAGGGTGCGAATGCCGAGTGGGTCTACCTTTCGACTTGCTCGTAAAGCAGGCGAGTTCGCCAAATCAACATCCGCTGCACAGACTGCCAAGATGAGATTGGGCTCTTGAATATACTTGTCGCATAGCTCTGCAATCTTCCATTTGAGATCTGTTGGTTGGTCTTTTGATTGAATTTGGATGTATCCGGGTAAATCAATCAGCGTCAAGTCTGGGACATTAGGTGAGTAGATGTTGAGCTGAATTGGATCATCCGATACGCATTCTTCATCAGACACCGCTTTATTCATGGTTGTCAGCATGGTCTGGATTTGCGAAAAGTCTGTAATCTTGGTCGGTCCCAACGCTGGAAAACTGCCATACTCTGATGCACCAGGCGTATTGATGAGTGTCAACTCAATGGGTCGTCGTGTCACCATATTCGTTCCCTTTGGCAAAAACTCATGTCCGACCAGTGCTTCGAGCACTGAACTCTTGCCTGAACTCTGTGATCCAATTACAACGATACTCGGTAATGTCAGAGCCTCCGTCTGATCTACTTGTTTGAGCAAGTTGCGAATTTCAATCATCTTGCGCGTCAGTACCATCATCTGATCATCACGCGGTGCTTTGCGCGGTGATTCTTCATCACTCGATGTGTACGCTGCTGCTGTTCCGGCAGCAATCACTGCAGCTGCTTCGCCATCATTGTTTGGACCATTGTCGCCACTTCCCTCACCTTGCGCTTTGTCTTTGGGTGATGCAGCTTCCTGAAATCGTAGCGCCTTGGCCATCCAGGACGGCATCTCCAACGCCGGCAATTCAAAATCCGTTGCACCTTCAATGCGAGTCTTGACAAACTCCCAAGTCCCACCGACATACTCTGCGCCTTGCTTGAATAGGTCTTTCCCGTAGCGTGTACCCTCTACTCATCAGCATCAATTCCCGCAACAAGAGTGGCGAACCTTCAACTTTATACTGAACATATACAACAGCCGCCGTGATACCCCCACCAATGAGCGCAGGCACGCGCAAGAGACCCAGCGCCATCCTCGGTACTGATGAAAAGCTCAGCGACCGTACCATGACAAGCGACGTCGGTGCGGTGGCGCGATTGGGTGAAGTACGTGATAGCATGCGTAAAGGTGCAGCAGGACGCCAAGGTAAGCGCGTATATAGCCGATTGGGTGGACGGCGCATGAGTGCCAGACGCGCAACTTGCGCTGTAGAGCGACTGAACATGACAAGATACCAATGTACTTTTAGAGCATGGACTGGTGCTTTGAGAATTGGGTCCATTGGAAATTTTGCGCGTTTGGGGCCAAATTTGACTGTATATAATTTAGCTAGCAATTCCCGGTTCATAAAGCGTTGATGGTCTAGTGGTTATGATTGGCCCTTGCCATGGGCTAGAGCGGGGTTCGATTCCCCGTCAACGCATTTTTTTTGCTGTCTGTCCTCACCTCTCTGCCATTCGCTTTTCAGAACCTGTTCGAAGCTCGCTCACTTTCCTTTCACAGATTAGACGAGTGGAAGAGCTCACATGATCCTCAGCTTCAGGATTGATTCAGGCAGGTAGTCGAATCCTCGTCATGGGGTTTTTTTCTTGTTGAGCGTGCGACTTGTCTGCCCGGTCAGAAATTCGCGTCGTCGCATGAACTTCTTCTTCCTTCAGCCTTTGTCTACACAAGTCAAGGCGGACCACATGATGTGGATCTTGTCAGACTAGTCTCCTGACTAATGGGCTCTTGTCAAGCGCAAGGGAAAGAAACGAGAGCCATCGACAGTCGCCAGCCGGTCAAGAAGGCCCCAGTCCAGCTTAGCGACTATGAAGAAAAATCTTAGGGACATCATACTGCCTACGGGCTGAGTGATGATAAACCGGGAAATTTAATTGATAGTAGATCGGAGTCTCTTTCAGCTGGCTTCTTGCAACGATTGGCGGCTGTATCGCATTCAAATCACGCGACTCTGGTTCTATCTTTTGCGCTTTGCTCCTGCTCGATGACTACTCTGGTTACGTCCTGCTACCCACAAGGCAATTAAGCAGAAGTGAAAGCGATGAAGAGAACAAAACGACATTGCACGTCAGTGCTAGGCCCTGAAAAGCCTCTGTGCGCAATCATTTATACCCAAATTTCCGAGCTTTCTTCTGTTCTTACTCTTCATAAAGACTATCTGCATTCAATATGACACGCTTACACCTTAAAATACATGATGGTGCTCCGACTGCACACAGAGATGGCTGGACCGAACATCGCTATGTCGTCGAGCTACTCGTTGTCGCTTGCTTGCCATCATTCCAGTCCTTTGTCTTGCCTTGCCGTATATTGATAGACTCATGCATCGGCGGCCGATACGGCTGTGGACGAAAGTAGTACATGGCTGTAACAGCGATTAGCTTCGTGTCAACGTCAAGAGATGACACATACCGCCTAGAGTTGGGACGAGCACAGTCATAAAGCCAGTGAAACCGTAACGCGCCATTGCTTATAGGATGATATCGAGGATGTTTGCAGCTGTTTCAGCGCAAGACTGAAGTACGTCCTCGACACTGGTTGCGATGACTTTTGGTCGGTTGAGTGTGGGGAATTTTCCTAGCGCGGGGACGTCGATCGCGACCAGCAACAGCGCAGTCAACTATCACAACACCACATGTCCAGCTAGCTCTTTGCAGATGTAGTCAAGCTGGCAGGGTCAACTCAATTGTCCAAGAAAACTCGCTCGCAATCTTATTGGATGTCTGGAGGGGTGGAAACATCGTCAGCTTCCACACGGCTCTCAATCCAGTTCCCGCCAGCTGAGGCATATGAAGATACGGACACGCTTGTTTTGAATGTCGGCGCTCACTTCATTGATATCCGCTTCAAAGCCGTCTCATCTGATCATGTAGGCATTGAAAGAGAACTTGACTGGGCCTTCATGGGCCAAAAGACTCATCTAGACGAGCAGACGTTTGCATGGAGTCACGATTTAGACTCTAGAGGATTCGAAGGCATCGACCAAGGGTATTGTACACCTCTACCAGACGGAAATGAGCTAGAGCAAGGCATGATGGTCAATCCGACAGATCCTGGCGGGCCACCTGTACCTTACAAGGAGGTGTGGCGCTCACTACCTGTTGAGCCGATTCCTGAAATTGGTTCATTTATTGCTCGCAGCACCACAGATCTTGCCGACATGAATGGCTCCATGCGAATGGTCATCAACGTTGCTATCGTTGGCCAACACTGCCTCATATTGGGCTGTCAAGAGGTCGACCCAACACACCTCACTTGCCAGCGTTGGATCCGCAAGCCAGCCATTGGTACGCCTACTTCAAGCAGCCAAGGTATAGCGTCGTGGCAGCTTATTGCTTCATGCGGTCCTCAAAATGTTCTGAGGCTTCTGCCACGACCTGCAGATGACCTTCTTCATCGTCTCGGCAACGGTAAGTCACCAGGCTGGATGACTCTGGCATATCAGCCACAGTAGCCTGGCGAGGCAGTTCATGATGCTCGACTGGGATATGAACATTTGGCGTTCGTTCGAATTCTTGGCTATCGGGCAGCAACAGCTTTAAAGCACGGTTTTCGATGAAGCTGATGACTCGGCATGGGAAGCAGAAAGACCTGTTCTGATTTGCGTATGTTTGCTAGACGTCGATTTATAATATTGGATATACTCTCGCGGTTAGATGGCCAAGTTCGGCTGCAGCCGCAGAGGCTCTAGGTCAGGCTAGAATCTACTACAGCCAGCTTTAGCCAAAGCCTCGTCAATCGGTAACAATCATTACACTATGAGGAATACGAACGCAAACCATGAAGCTGTTGACGTCCTTGATCGGAACTATAGGCTTTCATTGCCGATAGTTTCATGGCTGATGTTGCTGTCGTGTAACGATTGGACTCCAGATAAACTCGTGTAGGATAGTTCGGAAGCTGAATCGTCAGCAAAAGGTGCCAAGCAGAGGTGGTCAAGTCTTCTTCGGACACACTGAACAACGAGACTGGTAGGCATTGACAATTCTACCTGTGTATGAATTTGGGTGATGAAGAACGAGGCAGTAGAAAGCCATCCTTGTATCTTTATTCGTCTAGAATTGAAAGCTGTAAGATAGGAAATAAGCCCCGGGTCCCAAAGACTGAAAATAGTGTCTAGCCAGACGAGCCAAACACAGCTTGAGGTGTGTATTAGGAATAGGTGTCTGGAGTCAGAAGGAAGCAAGCAACTTGTTGAAGATGCAGAACAGATAAACCCATGATACCGACCAGAGAAGATCGAATCGGTCATTGTGGTTGAGCACACGAGAGTTGCGCAAGATATTACAAAGAATGGGTTTTGGACGTAGCCCAAGTGAAATTTTACCAGATGAAACGTCATATTAGTGTTCCATTGTATTGTTCCTTTGTGCTGGGCCAGCAGAACAGTCCGCTAGATTACAGCGGACTTCGAATGAATCCCTGTTCGCAGTGAACCCGCATTGCGCGTAAGAGAATGGGCCACGGGCACCTACCGAATTCGCGTAAGCTCTCGTGGCTTGACGTAATTCCGGAAAATCTGTAGGAGGTGGACCGTTCCAGCCATGGTAAGGCAAGTTTGTCAGGCAAAAAGTATAAATCGGAAATGCACTGTGGACAAACGCCCTAGGGAGAAGGCCTGCGAATTTATTTGTCACGTCGGCCAGCCAACAAGCTTCGCGCATTTCAGTGGAGTCGAGGCATCGCCGTGCTTGGTAGTTTCTTCCTGCCTGTCCGATAACTCTGCTGAATACCCAACACTGGTCCCTTTTGACAAGTTTGTAGCCATCCTGACTTTTGGCTGAAAATGGCCAATCTAGTCCTTTGGTAGAACAACTAGATTGCACTGTCAACACAAGCTGAAAACCGATGAAGACGAAGGCGAAGAGGTATGGCGTAATTAAGTAGGCTTGCATTACAGTAGTTCGAGTGCGTGTTGCGCGTAATCAATGCTTCAGAAAGGTGGAAGGTTATATAGGAAAAACCCTCTTATGCGATTCTCATCATGTTTGCCACTCGGTTGACGTTATTTTTAGCACTACCAACTGCTCGTATATGTGCTTCATGTTTGTGCGATATCACATGAGGATAAATATAGAATTGTCAATTAGTCAGAGACATGTTCAATCGCAACATTTCTTTTGGACCAGGATCAAGACCTCGTGGCCTTTGCCCAAATCGAGTCTCACTCATACAGTCAGTCTCGGAGACTTTCGCGAATAGCCTTGCAAAGTGGATCCCTAAGTTGTCACCTCGGCTACAGGTAACAAACATATTTCGTTCCAAGGTCAGTATTTGCTGTACCAATTCCGATGGCGAGCGAAGCTGCAGATTTTGTGTACGTGTTTTGGTGCAAACAATCGCACACGTCCCCTGATTGTAACGAACACGCAGCCTTAAACCTCGCATCCGACTTTCCCGCATCACATGCTCTCGCAACTCATCGCGGCTCTTCTACCTTCCGCCCTTCAACGACGCTTAATACCTCAGCACATTGCCTGTGGCCCCGCGCTTAGCGTTGTCGCTTCCAGCAACGCTCTGTCACGTTGTCCTTACTCGCTATCTTACTCGTCGGCGACATTCACCACGTCGTCCCTTGTTCTGCCTCTTCCTTATCCTGCAGCTCGGACATCTCCACTGGGCTCATGCAATCTCGCTTCCCCTCTTCTTTCACTGTTCTCCTGCTGAGAGTCGGCTTCCGAGGGCTCCATCCACATCATCGCCATCCGCTCTCATGCTCGTACCTGGTAGACATGAGTAGGCAGCCTTCCGCTGTCTTGTTCCTTAGCTTACAATTTCTATTCTCGTCACCTACATCTCGCCCAAGTCCTGTCTTCAGCACAAGCATCCGTCCTGTCCTGTTCGCCCTTCGTTACACTGATAATACATTGCTTTATGCCGGATGTAGCTAGACCGTGTGCTTGCACTCCAAAGCCAAAACGTGCTTTCTCTTTGGCTTTGCTGCTTTGACAAATTCATGAACAGCTCGAAACCAAGGCTTGACGAGAACGTCCATTTTTAGAGATTGCATACAGCTACAGAATCTATTTTGGTAGCCACGGCGGCAAATATTTGTTGGCTGAGATCCAAAGTAAATACATGTGCATTGTGTGCGCGTGTAGATAAGGGGCGTTTACGATAACCTTTACTTCTCAGGCTCAAGTCCCGCGAAGAACGACTTGGTCGACATTGTTTGTGTGAATTGCAAATCAAGCAACAAGCGTCTGCCTCGGGTCATTGACGAGCAGCGGATCTTGTGCAAAGTATATAAAGGCTATCAGGGCCTGTTACTACAGGCAAAGCTGCGATGATTGACGACAGATTGACAGTATGAGCGGTGAGGCGTGTCTCGCAATACAATGTCTAGCATTGTAAGATTCTCAATCTAGTTGACTGAGCTGAAGCTTGAGGATGGCCAGCTTCTCTGCTTTGCCGATTGCGCGCACGTGAAGCGCTCGAGACCTGGCCATGACCGAAACGCCACCAGAAGGATGGACGGACACGGTTGAGCTTGAGATGACTGTGATGCTATAGGCTTTGAAGAGGAGACCGATAAGAGATGGAAAACTTGGATAGCCTCGCAGCAAAATCAACACGCATAACAAAAAGATAGAGCAGCAATCACGCACTTGCACTGGCACTCGCAATCGCAATCGCCAGAAAGAACCGCATCACACCACATCGCATCACACTGCATCTCAACAACACATCCCAATGCCAAGCCTTCCCCATCAAGCCTTCAGGAATGTCGTTTTGAGCAGAAAGCGTGGCCTCACACGCGCCACATCATACACGACCAATTCATTCCACGTGAAGGCACTGCACTCCATTTCTCCCAATTCCGCAGCCATGATACTTTTCCCCATGGGTACCAAGACGCCATCTTCCATGGTGACGTGATCTGCTTCATCATGCTGCGTGACACCCACTCCCCAAGTCGATGATTTGCCAGCCTCAAGCGACGATGCCGTGTAATCATCATACAAACGACGCTGAGACGCACCCAAGGCAACTTCACACAACAACATGCATTGATCTGAGGGGTAGGAGGATGCATAGCAGTATTGTTGAGCTTTTTGTAAAGTATTGGTGAAGTAGATGCCCTTGCCGAGACGAAATCCAGAGGAAGGTGCTTCTTTTGGTGCAATACGTAAGCCTTTTGACAAAATACCAGTGAAATTGCCAATACGAGAACAATGCCACAAGAGTTGACGATTGGGTTCGTGTGAGAATGGCATGAAGCGTGCATCCAATTCTGATTGTAGTGAAAAAATGGCATCCACTTGAATCTTATGAGAGGTGCCCCAATCTGGTAGGACGCCGTTGTGGGTGAAATCAACATACTGTTGAATCATCTTGTACCGAATATCCGTTGCTGGGAGTGGATCAATCTTGCACTTGAGCTTTTCATAGTTGGCATCCAGCCTGTGCACCGGTAACGTCGTGGCTTCATCCATTTTCTCCTCCAATAGATCCGTACCAACGCGTAAATCTTCAAGTGATTGCAGCAACGACAACTTCTTCTTCACACACGCAGCCGTACGAATGACAGCCGGTCGAGCGGTACCTTTTGCGCGATGTGGAATCTGACTGTAAAAGCGACTCGACAAATTCAGCAAGTCCGTTTCGTTTGGTTTTGCCTTGATGATTTCATCGCTGATTTCAGCAAGGACCAAGAAACCTTTACGGATTTGTTGTTTTGTGAGACGACCGAGTGGGAGTTCTTGGATATTGACGCCTTGTTCACGCATCTCCTCCTCCATGCGACCGACATCAAACAATAACGTCAAGAGCGATTGTACTGCAGGGTTGAGTCTTGACTGAGCAGCAAGCAGAGCGCCTCGTTTCTTTTCCGGGCTATTCGGTGCGGATGCTGCAGATTTGCGTTGATATTCTCGAGAGATGAAGACGTATCGATTCGCAGCTTGGAAGTGAAGGGGTACATGACGATCTGCCCATGCAATGCGTGTTTTTTCCTTGAATTTTCGACGGAAAAAGTCTTTCGCTTCTTCTACTGAGGAGCAGGTGTGTAGCTGTGATTGACCTCTGATGCCACTCATTGTTAGTTGTTGTGTTGGAAGGAAAAGGCTTACACTCTGCCCCAGCGACTAAAGATGGCAAAGCCACCTTGTGTATTGGATGCACGCTTGATGATTTGGATGGCGTAGTACTTGTTCTTATTGGAAGCAATACTGGGTTGTCAGCGAACAGAGATGAAGAGCAATAGACATACTCAGTCTGGTTGAGCATGGCGTCCCAGATACCACCTTCATCAATCAATACCTGATCCTGCGCAGAACCAAGGTACAGCTCGTCGAGTGGGACAATACAATCATCCAGTGGTCCATCCACGTCATCCGCCGTCAAATCGACTAGAGCAAGGGACTGCGTTAATGGTACGCCCGTATCGTGTAGGACGGTATCTGTCTTGCGTTTCTTTCGCAACGGTGCAGTGGTGGTGAGTTGTGGCGGGGCAGGTTGTTTTGTAAAGAAGGATATCAAGGGTGAGAGACTACCTGATGCACGACGTTTCTTGGCGATTGTTTTGAGGGGTGCTGGTGTGAAGGGTGGTGCTGTTGGACGAAGCGACGAGACGTTGGAGTGTGGTGTCGTTGTTGAGCTTGCGACAGCAGCAGCAGCAGCAGCAGCAGCAGTCGCCGTACTACTCGATCCAGCTTGCACATGGCTTGGTGGTGCCAGTGACAATTTTGTAGACTTGACAGACTTGATGGGTGGAAGGAGTGTATCTTGCGACGATCGCCTGGTGGTACGTCGTGGTTTGAGTCGTTCTTCAAGCCATGCTAGATCTACCCATGTTCCACCGTGTGCTTGAAATGCTTCAGCTTCTTGTAGTCGAGATCCTGGTGCGTCACAGAGTAAGTGTGTTGCGAGGTCCAAGTCCTTCTCGATGAGGCCGCCATGTGAGATGATGCGCTGTGTTAGCGCAGCATGCGTTGTGCCTGTGAATCTGCCCCAGAGGACAAAGACGAGGTCATCCAAGGCAGACATGGTGGCGCGCTTTAATGCGCGGTTCTTCAGCGGCCTGTATACCTATGGATTTGTGTAGGGGGGGAGCGAAGGATGACACGTTATCTTGTAGACGGGATCTCCGTGTTGTGCTGTCTGTGAAGTGAAGGTAGGCTCTGTGGCGATGCGCTGGCTGTGCGCTCTGATGGCGTGTTGAGCGCAGTCCTTCTTTGCCAGGGTGTGCGTTGACACGGGGGGGCAGCCAGGAGGGAAGGGAGTCGCAGTGGTGGGTGCGTGAGTGCGTGAGTGAGTGGTGGTTGCCCGTGTTGCGCTGTGTCAGTGGGGGTTCCTGACAAGTGACTTTTGAGAGACAAGGAGAGAGAGAGAGAGATGAAGAGAGAAGGAGAGCCAGGCAGAGAGGAGATGAGCAGAGCAGAGAGTATCAGGTGTAGCGGGTGGTGGCATGTTTGTGACTGTGCTGTTTCGCAGTAGACCAGTAGTCACAAGACATCTCTCTTATGAGTGGTAGCCTGTGATGGGCCATGGAGGCAGCTGCAGTCTGGAGGATGCGAGTGTCGAGCACCCATCAGCCATGGCCACCTAGCAGCAGCAGCAGGAAGAGCAGGGGCAGCACGGTGTTGTGTGTGTCTTGTTTATTCTTTTTATTTTCCTTCGCGTCTTCTGGTGCCTCCTCAGTGATGAGCCTCATTCGCGTAGAAGCAGCTGCTTTCATGACTGCAGCAGACAAAGCAGACAGAGCAGACAGAGCAGACACGCAGGACATGCACATCTCCTTCTGTATCCTCCCCCTCGTGTCGTCGTAGCGCAACTGACCCCCCGTCCATAGCAAGCAGCACACACAGCCAACCACCACGCTCACCCTCGCCCGTCGCACTCTCGCAGGCCATCCCAGCACGCATCAACCAGTCCCCAGGTGACATACCCGAAGCCACAAAGAACGCAGGCATCTCACGCACAACCTACTTCCGTGTCTTGCGCAACCTCAGAAACCATACAGGTGCAAGACACAGGCACACCCTGCCAAATGGGCGACCCCTCAAGCTCAATGCAGACGCAGATGTCGTATGCTTGCTACTACATAACACACACACACACAAGTTCTGACTCTCTAGGTGATCCGAGAGACCATGACACACAGTCCATGGACAAGTCTCAAGGAGCTCCGTCATATCCTCAGAGAACGCTGCAACGTAGACGTCTCCGTCTCGTCCATCTCCAGACGCCTCAAGAGACTCGGTCTCCAAACAGGTGCCGCTGCACAGTCTGCCACTTTCCAGCAGCCAGATGCATCCTTGACCACTGCTGAGCATGCGAGCCAAGCACACTGAACTGCTAGGGCGTCGTCACACCCACCGTCTCCTGCTCTACCACAGACACTTGCCGTGATCGCTGCCACTCAATGCGCGACTGCAAGGCACCCAACCACTCATCCAACGCTTGCTCACTCACTGCACCAAAGATCCGACTCTCCTCCCGCAAGATGAGTTGCAGCACAAACAACCCGCCGCACTCTCCCTCACTCTCGTGACTCCCGCTCGTCACTGTTTGTCGCAGGGCTTCATGTTCAGGTAACTCCAGATCCATCCAATCCAACATCTCCACCAACGGTATAATATCCACCACTTCATACTCACCAGCATCCGCATACAGGAATAACCCAGAGTGACTACGCAGCACACACCAGTACCGTCGACCACGCATACGACGCGCTTGATGATGTCGTGCTGCAGACGCGGAACGCGATCGATGAGCACTGTGCATAGGGTGCTTCACGTATTGTGCCAAATGACTCAATGTACTCCTGCTAGACCGATCAACCGTACTTGCTGCATGATGATGGTTGTAGTGCTGTAGGTGTGTCAGGTAGCCTTGCATAATCACCTTTTCTGCTTCTGCCATGCCTATCGCTTCATCTTCCGTCTCTGAGAGGCAGTATAAACCGGCATCGGTCGCCCTCGTTGGCGATGCCTGTTGAGTCGTGTGATGCGCCGCTAATGCGCTCTTCAACGCAATCGCCCAACCCTCCGCTTCCTCCTCCGACTCCGCCAACAACTCCAACCGTCGAGACCGTACATACAGCGTCAACAACGGTCGTCCACGTTTAAATTTCGTCGGCGATACACTCATCCCTGCACAACACACAGCGACACCAGAGATGTTATCCAATGACATGACTTTTCGTGTTTCATACTCATCACTGTCTTTATAGTACGAGAGCCCATACGGGCGTAATACAAACCATCGTTTTTGCCAGGTCCGTGTGTGTGCCGCACGTTTACTCAGCGCGCCTGACTTCAAGACCTGTTCGTCGCGTGTCGGTGGCGTGTCTGTGAGTGCGGTGCGTTGGTGTGGGACGAGTGGACTTGTGCCCGGTGGAACGGCCAGTTGTGCCATTTGTCGGATACAGCTGCAGTGTATGTCCTTGTAAGCATCGTCTTGCGCTGATGTCAGAGTTTGAAATTTCAACAACGGAATTCAAGTAGCTTACTCTACCAACGCTACTGGAAAGCTGCTCTATGCACCGCTAGTCTCTAAGAATCTCTGGCACCCATCATGCCCGTCATACCAGCTCAAAAGCTCATTACCTTACAAAATAATCCCGCCAATATCCGCAACTTTTGTCTGCTTGCGCATGTCGATCATGGCAAGACGACACTGGCTGATAATCTCCTTGCCTCCAATGGCATCATCAGTAGTAAACTCGCCGGTACCGTGCGGTATCTCGATAGCAGGGAAGATGAAATGGAACGTGGCATTACCATGAAATCCTCCGCCATCTCACTCTTCTTCCAACTCGTCCATAAACACACAACAAACACACCAGAAGAGTATCTCATCAACCTCATCGATTCACCAGGTCATGTTGATTTCTCCTCTGAAGTCTCAACAGCCTCTCGCTTATGCGATGGTGCACTCGTCCTCGTCGATGCAGTCGAAGGTGTCTGCTCACAAACCATCGCCGTACTCCGCCAAGCCTGGGATGAACGGATAAAAACGGTCTTGGTCATCAATAAAGTCGATCGGCTTATCACTGAACTCAAGCTCACCGCGCGAGAAGCACACACGCATCTCGTACGGCTAGTTGAACAAATCAATGCCGTGATGGGTTCCTTCTTTGCCGGTGAACGCATGGTAGATGATTTACGATGGCGTGAAAAACTGGAAGAACGTCTCGAACACTCCATCGAGTCATTGGCCTCTGACACAACTGTGGAGGATGCGTTTGATGAGAAGGATGATGCGGATATCTACTTTGCACCGGAAAAGGGAAATGTCATTATCGCCTCTGCCGTGGATGGCTGGGCCTTTCGAGTCGACCAATTCGCTGCTTTGTATGAGCAGAAACTCGGCATCAAACGTGCTATGCTCAATAAAGTACTCTGGGGAGACTTTTACCTAGATCCAAAAACAAAAAAGGTCTTGTCGCAAAAACAACTGAAAGGACGAAACCTCAAACCCATGTTTGTGCAATTCGTGCTTGACAATATCTGGGCCGTGTATGATGCTTGCCTGCTCCATCGGAATCAAGAAAAGATTGAAAAGATCATCCACGCACTCGGTTTGAAAGTCCTACCAAGAGACATCAAGAGTAAAGATTACGCAGGTCTCGTCAAGACAATGATGCATGGCTGGCTACCACTCTCATCAGCCATTTTACTCTCTGTTGTAGCATACCTGCCATCACCCCTTGCAGGCCAACACGCTAGACTGCCTCAACTGTTTGATGCACAGAGCCATAAACAGGTCTCTGGGCAAATCAAACAGAGCATGCTTGCGTGTGATTGCACAGACACACAACCAACCGTCTGCTATGTCAGTAAAATGGTCGCTGTACCACGCAGTGATTTACCGCAAAATCAACGACGCCAATTGACAGCGGATGAGATGCGTGAAGCGGCACGGATACGGCGTGAAGGGGGCGACTCGAGTGGTACATCCACACCAGCTCGTCAGGAAGAACAAGTCACGGAAGAGCACACAGCCCCGGAATCAGATGATGTGTTGATTGGATTTAGCCGCATCTACTCGGGTACCATCAAGACTGGCGACACGCTGTACGTCTATGGCCCCAAGTACGATCCTAGCAAACCAGAAAAACATATGGCAAAGGTCGTGATTGAGCAGCTCTACCTCATTATGGGTCGTGAACTCATCAAGTTGGATGCAGTCCCAGCCGGTAATGTCTTCGGTATCGCAGGCTTAGAAGGCAAAATTCTAAAGAATGGTACCCTTTGCAGCGTCAATCCAGGCATCAATCTTGCTGGTGTCAGCATGTCAAGTGCACCCATCGTCAGAATCGCCCTGGAACCGGAGAATCCTACAGACTTGCCGAAGCTGATGGAAGGTCTACGGCTGCTCAACCAAGCTGATCCATGCGTCGAAGTACATTTACAAGAAACAGGTGAGCATGTCATCTTGACTGCGGGTGAATTGCATCTCGAGCGATGCTTGAGAGATCTTCGTGAGCGATTTGCTAAGTGTGGCGTACAGGCTTCTGCGCCCATTGTACCGTTCCGTGAGACTGCCGTGGACCGAGATTTGAGGCAACTAGGTAAGGACAAGCGCCGTGGAGCAGTCACCACCCTTGTGGCAGATGTCATTCACATGACATTGCGCACCAGACCATTGCCGGAGAATGTCACCCAGTTCTTGCTAGACAAAACGGCTGCCATCAAACAGCTACAGCTCAGTCAAGCAGGAACCTTGAATGCTGAACAAGCTGCAGAGCTCGAAGACGATGATGTGGAAGTTGACACTGCATACACTGCAACAGAATTCCACGACGCACTGCAACAAGCATTTGATGAAGCGGAAGATGATGAAGACTGGACAGGTGTGGTGGATCAGATTTGTGCGTTTGGACCTCGACGAATTGGTCCAAATCTGTTGCTTGACGCATCAGGGACGCTGAAACGCATCTTTACTGATTTGTCTGAATCTCAACTTTTACAAAACCCCGAGGATAAAGAATCTTTCACGACCAGAGACTTTGAGGATTACCTCGTTACAGGATTCCAGCTTGCCATGAATCATGGACCATTGTGTGCCGAGCCTGTGCAGGGCATGCTGGTCTGTGTGGAGCACTTTGCAATCAATGTGGCTGAGGGGGAAGAAGATGCATTCCGCTCGCGACTTTCACAGCTCTATGGCCAACTCATCTCTTCTGTGCGCGACACCATCAAGCGAGGCTTTTTGGAATGGTCACCAAGACTCATGCTAGCCATGTACTCTTGTGATGTACAAGCCTCGATGGATGTACTAGGCAAAGTCTACGGCGTCATTAGCAAACGGCGCGGCAAGATTCGAGCAGAAGAAATGAAGGAAGGCACACCCTTCTTCACCATTCGAGCAACGTTACCTGTTGTTGAATCTTTTGGCTTCTCTGACTACATCCGCAAGCAAACATCTGGTGCAGCCTCACCACAGCTCATCTTTATTGGGTATGAGATCCTGGATGAGGATCCATTCTGGGTGCCTACAACAGAGGATGAGATTGAAGAGTTTGGTTCAAAGGGCGATCGTGAGGTTGTCGCCAAGCGGTATATGGACTCAGTCCGCAGACGAAAGGGCTTGTTTGTGGAGACCAAAATTACAAAAGGAGCAGAGAAGCAGAGGACCCTGAAGCGCTAGGTCAGGCCACTTTTGGCTCAAGCTCTCATCTGCTTGCTCCATGTGCATCGAAAAGGCTTGTACTTGACCATGTGTTGTCCCCCCTACTGATTTGACAATTCTTACAGCAGCTGAAGTCAGTGCTGTAGGCTTGAAGCTCGAATCTAGATGTTGGTGGGTCTGTGGTGAGGCTATACCCTGACGAGCCAGTGACGCTTCTTCGGGAAGTCACCTCGATCCACGCTTTACCCGAGATTAGAAGGAGAAGTCACCTCGACCTATGCATTACCGGAAATGAGAAGGAGACACACATCAGGGGCTTCGCAATTTAAAAGGCTGCTGTGTCCTGTTCGCCTTCCTCTTCAATCAACTCCAGGACCACTTTTGCAATAGATCAACGTCAATGTAAGGATCTTACCATGAGACTTGTGAGCCAAGATGCTAACCTCAGTCCGTTACCTTATGATGTACCAACGGCTGCTCGTGTGCATGATTTCTTCCTGGCTTGGCGGTCTGGCAGCAGCAATGCCTGGCAGTGAAGAACTTAAGGATTATTGTTGGAAGTGGCCTGATCTCACCGAGAAAGTGCCCGGTTGTAACAAGAAAACCGACATATGTCACTTTGGTTTGAACGACCCATGCGATTTCGACCAAACGGTTTGCAGCTCCATCAGACTAGGAGACTGCAAGTGTGTTTGTAGATCGTAGGGACACTTCGAGAGAAGCGCAAGTTCGCCTTTTGCTGCTATAGTAAGCTGTTGCCTGCGTTCAAAGCACCGGCATAGATAATCTCGATACACATTGAGATTCTTATTTCGCTTTGATCTCATTTGCAGGTCGGATCCTTGAACTCGTACCTCAACACCGGTCGATTGCGATTTGATTGTGTATGGTTCACTGAGGATTTACAATTGTAGGCGATGCGCTGCAAAAGCAACAGGTCTACAAGATTGAAAACGCTTGGAAAGACTTTCAATATTGTACTTGATTGACTGAAATGCTTGGTATTCAGACTCCGCGAGCTCTGAATGTCCTTGCATTCGAACACCCCTTAACCTTTGACCACTTGCCAATTGGTGACTCCTCCATCTGAAATTATTTCAAAAACAAAAACAAATCAAACGAAACTCAACGCGACGAGAGCTGAGAGAGTCGAGCACGGAAGTGACATGCTGGGTCTTGAGGAAGGCAGCAAGCCCGTGGCTCCTCGACAGAGACAGTCGCGCAAGTCTCCGCCAGCAGCCATCGACACCACTGCACACCTGGAGTCGCATCGAAGGAGATCGCGCAGCACACCACTCGCACATATGTCTGCCGATACTGCGCATGGTCCTGCTGCTCAACTACCGCGTCATGATCCCGACACGCGTCGCGCAGTCTATGTTGGCAACTTACCAATGACGATGGACGAAGACGCGCTGCGCGAGATCTTTGCGGTGGCGGGAGGAATACAATCTGTCAAGCTCGTGGAGAAGGCGACGCTCAATTGTACGCTCAAGTACGCTTTTGTTGAGTATGATGATCCTGCGTCGGCGCAAGTCGCGATAGAGACGCTGAATGGTAAGCTCGCATGCTTGTTTACCCATGACTGATGCTAGGTCGCACTATACGCGGTTGTGTTCTCAGAGTCAACGTTGCATATCAGTCTACCACGATTGCGAATGCTAGGGAGGAGACAGCAACACACTTTACGCTCTTTGTGGGTGATTTGGCGGCAGATGTGCGAGACGCAGAGCTAGCAGAGGCATTCAGTGTCTACAGGAGCGTCTCTGACACGCGCGTTATGTGGTATGCTTGTTCAGCCCATGCGCGAAGCTAATAACAGGGACATGAAGACTGGACACTCACGCGGGTACGGATTTGTCTCCTTTCGCGACCGTAGTGAGGCAGAACGGGCAATGCACGATAAGACTGGCACCTACATCAGTTCACGAGCCATTCGCATCAATTGGGCAAACATGAAGCAAGCGACGTCGGCAGATTCCTTCTTAACGCAGGGTGCACCTGGCAGTCATGTCCTCTTCAACATTGCACCTGCCAATCTACAAGCACTGGGAGTTGCAGAGCAATTTGCGATTGTCGTTTTGCAGACTTCCCTTGCCTGCAGTACAATCTACTTGGGTAATCTCGCAGCAGATACAAACAAGCAGGATCTGACGCCTATGCTTTCTGCATTTGGACTTGTCCTGGAGCTCATGATGTATCCTGAGCGTGGCTTTGCGTTTGCTCGTCTTGATACGCACGAGCATGCTGCACTTGCGATTGTACAGCTTCAAGGTCTGGTTATCAAGGGTAGACCACTGAAGTGCTCGTGGCAAACGAAGGGTGAGCGTGGTCGGCAGGCAAAGCGTTCGGATGTTGAACACCCAATACAGTCTTCATCGTCGACTCAATCCATGCCAACATCACCACAACCCTTCTCGCCCCTTCAAAACAACTACATCGCCAATATGGGCCTTGGCATCATGGATAACCCTTCACTCCAATACCCAGTGGCCAATGCGTATGAAAACCCACGTTCTATTGCAACGCAGTCGTTTTACCCAACATCACCACTCTCGCCGATGATGTTTGGCCTCAACTCACCACAATTCCAAAGCATGCAGCCTTTTGAGATGCAAATGAGGCAACACATGCAACAACAGCAACACCATATACAATATCAAATGGCGGCACAGTACTACCAGTCGCAAGGGATGCAGTCACCTGCAATGTATCGGAATGGGACGATGCAGAGTTTACAGGATCAAATGGGTTATTTAGAATAGGCATTGAGCATATGGACATGATGAATCAAAAAGACAAAGTCTACACTAGGCTCTTTGTGAGCGGAAAGCACGCTTGAAGTGAGCAAAAAACGGCGATCGCTTTGCGGTCGCTCGTTCCGCCACGACGGTGGTCGATGATGCGCTGTTGACATTCCCTGGAAATGGCAGCCCAAATGCTTCGACTTGTTGCTTGAGACTGAGTGCCGGTCCTGTTGCAGCTGCAATAGTCTGTGTCGTTGATGTAGTGACGAGCAATTTGAGTGGTGTCGCTGCGGAGAAGGTACTTCTTGCACTACCAGACAAGAGCGAAGCACGCTCGGATACATCATTGCCGATACTGCTTGCGCGGGAAGTAACATTGAGTGGTTGGAAAGCATTCAAAGTATCACCGTTCGCGCCATCGGTGACAACAAAGCTCGTGCTACTCGCATCTGTTGTATTCTCAGGTGATTTCGCCAATTCAAGCGCCGGCCAGACTTGAAAGCAACCGCCGGCATTGTCAACGGCAGACACACCATCAGAGTCCAAGCAAGAATCTGAAGTCGCAATGAGACTGGCTGCTTCGACGTTGTTGACAATTGCGTCTGCAGTTGGTGTTGCGATGGCTTCGGCTACTGTGCTGGGAATCACCAATTCTGTTGGCAAGGCAAGCTCATTCAGCGTTGCAGTCGTCTCGCTCGTTCCAACAATGAATGCACCAGCCGTGTCGTTTGCCAGTACGACAGCTGTTGCCATGGCAGCTGCACCCTGACTCGCTGCAATTTTGACAAATGTATTCATCGTTTGATTCCTGGCAGCATTCAGCTCAAACACCATTCCCTGCATGCAATGCATACTTTGCTTACAGTAAAAAAATTGCGGGTCCGTGGAAGTGATGTCGTATTGAATGACAGGAGCACCGTCAGTGTTGTCAGTAGACAAGTCATTCGTGCTTGGGAAAAACCCAGAATCAGCACCGACACCATTGAACGTGCATGGATTTTGAAATGACGATTGCGTGACGGTATGATTTGTAGCGCCAAAGATAAAAGTCACTGTGTCACCGATTTGTGCACCTTGTATTTGATTTGGTGAGAAGTTAAGACCATTGCTACCGCCGACGAGAACGTTGAAGTTGCGGTTGTTGGTACTTGCACCTGATTCTGCTGCATTGACGTTGGTATTGATGGCGTTGGAGTTGACGATCGGCGCGCCGACCACCGGCGCAGCTGTATTGGGTGCCGTGTTGATGATCGCCACCACAAGACCACCTGGTGTTGTTCCAGATGCAGCAACGGTACCTTGACCAGAAATAAAGGCAGACCCGGCATCATTGCTCACTGCTGCACCACGACCTTTCGACTCGGCAAATGCATTGGCACCATTGACGGCGGTATTGCCATCAGACGAAGCAGCAGAAGCTTTACCATTCTGGACGGTATTGACGGATAAATCTGGTTGAGGTGCCGCGAGAACCTGTGCGGATGGTGGAGAGGCTGGTGCCGGTGCAGCAACAAGAGATTGGCCTGCGACGAGACTTTGTTCGGTAAAGAGTTGTTGACCTGCAGCGACTTGGTTCTGCTTAATCTGGGCAGTCTTCTTCTGCTGACCTGGTGGGAGTATTGCTTGACGTTTGGTCTTTGTAGTAAGGATGGCAGCAATGGCATCTCCTGGGACGGTCGACTTTGCATTCCACCAGACTGGACTTGTTCCGACATTGGTTACTATGATTAGCGCACATTCAAGTAGAAAGAAGCTTACATATTTCCAACTGCTGGTCGGCAGATGTTTTGACAGACATGGCATTCGCAGCGGGCGGTGCTCCTGCCTGCTGCAAGACTTGCATCATTTCAGTGATTTGCGCAGGCGACAAGACAATACTGTCAGGAATCTGACGTGCGGCAATGCCACGTTTCTCCATTCCAATAGCAGCAGCGTGAACGATACTCGCTAGATATAGAGGCAGCAGCATGTAAGTATGAATGAAAGATCTCGAGCGCAGGGATGTGCACGTCGATCTCTTTAAGCAGAGCATGACATCTCGTAGTGCGCTTTGTATGGGTCCGCGCGCAGCGATCAATGTGCAAGCGTTTCGTACCGCTGCGCTACGATCATGGAGTCCGATAGAATGCTCGTCTACTCGTGCTTTTTGACAGCAGACGGCGTCGTGCTCGTTTCAGACTCACTCGCTGGTACGTCTGTGCTTGGTATCACCTTGCCTTGAGCTTTGGCAATTTCAAGTTCTTGAAGGAACCAAGCAAGACTCAAGACAAGGCCAAAGCTGAGTACGAGGAGCGCCAAGACGTGAATGTTTCGAGTGAAGAAGAGGAGCACAGAGAGCGTAGTGATGAGCATGATGAAGGCGCCGTAGGTTGCTATGAGCAGCGTGGGCGTCACGCCTGGAGTGAAGATGGACTCCCACAAGTCTACGATGAATTGAGACATTTGGCAGAGATTCAGTAGCTGAGCAGGGTAGTAGACGGAGAAGCAACCTTTGAGCTGTGTAATTCCAGTTTCTGAGACTCTTTGAATCTGTTGAATATGTTGAGTATGCTCAACTTGAGTAGAATTATTTTGAGTCTCACGCGAAATTGTTTGCTCTTGGACGAGAACTACTCAAGAGATACCCATGTCGCGCGTCTTTGTAGGCGATGACCTGGGCCCAGAGACACAATACACAGCAGGGCCAGGTACAGTGCTACATAAGGGCCGGATAGCCGCTACTTTAATCGGCACAGTGCATACAGATGCGACCCGGCAACCACCCCTCATCAGCGTCAGTCGCCCGGCAAAGCATCGTGTAGGCCAGGAAGATACAGTCACAGCAGAGACACTGCTGCCGCAGGTCGGCGATATCGTACTGTGTCGCATCACGCGCATTAGCAGACTCCAAGCGACTGCGCAAATCATTGTCATTGGAACAACTGCCCTACAAGATGACTTTACGGGGATCATCCGGGCCGCGGACATCCATCTACATGACAAGGACAAGACACAGGTAGCTGCGAGTTTCAGACCAGGCGATATATGTCGCGCACAAGTCATCTCGCTCGGCGATGCAGGCGCATATTACCTGGCAACGACGCAAAACGAGCTTGGCGTGGTCTTTGCCTGGGATGAGTTTGGTGAGATGATGTATCCAGTCAGTTGGCGAGAGATGCGGTCTGATCGTGGATCCGTTGAGGAACGCAAGGTGGCCAAGCCCTTCCTGCAAGCGTAGCAGCAGCATTGATCTTCTGTACATCCATCTATAGCGCTCATTAGCATTAACATCGACCACCTCAAAACGTCGACCAGGTCCAATCTGTGGGTACAGACTGCGCCGGGAGTCCCCTGCCATCCTCATCCTCTTCCTTCTTGACATTCATTGCAATTCCCCGGCTACCTTCTCCAGCACTCGACGCGCTCGGCCGACGCACTGTCGGTGGGCTGAGGAAGAGTTCAAACTCTCGACGACAATGTGCACATGCCCTCCCCATCTGTCCATCTTGCGGTGCGCCACCAGGCTTCACAAATGTCGCATCAGGCGACAACATGACTGTATAGCTTGAATGCGCACTGCAAAAGATCTTGCCACAACATCGACAATGGTGTTTCCTGTCAAATAGCGTAAAAGCCTTGGCACACGCAGTACAAGCACTCGCAGAAGCATCTGGCTGCCAATGTTCACGGGAGATACCTTGACCTGCAGCAAACGTCGCCGTACTCGCAACGCTCGTCACTGTCCCACTCCGATCTCTGCTAACCGGCTGATTCCTTCGCTGTGAAGACAAAGACGCTTCACTAAGACGTCCCTCGCTGCGTCGACCATCAGGTCCGCGCGTAAAAGGCGATCCAACCAGAGTCGCGTGCTGTGCGAGTCGTGAGGATGAGTTTGTACGGAGTGCTGCAGGCCGATAAGTGGCGCGTTTCTGTCCGCCAGTGACGAAATGAAGGGACGTATCGAGATTTGCCTCGGACGACGCATTCGTTGCTGCGGCCATGCTAGGGAGGTGTTGTCACTTGTGTGAGCTGATGCGCTAGTAAATTGAGTTTGGGCGGTGTTCTTTGGTTGAGTTTGACTTTGACCAGGGACTACAAAACAAACAAGAAAGGCAAAGCAGCTTAGACTGCCAGGCTCGATGCAAGACATGCTCAGACAAGCGAGCAAAACTGTTACTTTTCATAAAACTGGTCAGCAGGTCTTCGATCTCTTGCCATGAGCTTAAGCTGCAATCAGTTCGTGCCCCAACCAAATATGCAACTTGGGCTTCATCTCGTGTTGACGACAGCCCTGGCTAGAAAGAAGGTGGGATAGGGACACAATCTTCCAAGTATATGGTCAGAGCTATAAAACAATTCTGCTAGCGCAATGGCTAAGTCACGATGGAGAGAGATGCTATGCGGACAGAGCTGACAGCTGAGCACCTCCTGCTTGGGCATGAGTACGCATGTCACGTCAAACTGTGTCGCCATGGCCAGTCGAGCTTCTCCTTTTACGGCCGTGTCGAGCTCAACAAAAGAGTTCTGGCATACCGGAATGCTTGCTGCCGCCGGATAGCTATTTTAGCGGCACCAAAGCTGTATCAGTGCAAGCAGAGCCTCAGTCTCGTCGCGATTCAACTCTTCAGCGCATGTCTCAACGGCGGGGGATCAATGATCGTGCTGCCTGGTCACTTGGACTGAGCTTCTGGCCTAAAAAGTTGTTCTACCATACCTTCCTCCTGGCCAAATTTGGTATCAACACGAGACTTTCGTTCTTGACGGCGTACAGCTTGATGTGAGATAGAGCATAGTTGAATTAGTCTAGATGACGTGCTTGATGATACACCTGCATCGAGACAGGCTAGAGAGCGAGGTCTGCGATTGCATCCAGATCGTCGACTCATTTTCAGATGACACTCGCCAAGTTGCAACCCTACACCAAGTTGTCACCAACAGCATTACATAGCTCATAGCCCTCGTTCGCCTGTGGGATATCTCAGGCACTACAAACTAAGCTCATGTCATAACTTGATCATTCCGTCGCTCATGACTCTGCATCAAACGCCCAGTTATTGGCGAATTCAGACTAAACCATGTATGCCGTCTAATCATTCGATCAAATAATATTAGCAGCCGTGATGTTGCCACATTCGGGCATCTTCAGCTTCTGACCAAAAGTATCAGCCGTCCACAGCAATACGCCATTGCTCCAACCAAAGCCTTTCACAACTTCTTTTTCTTGTTAGCAAGAGCAAATCATGTCATAGGAATGTATACCGTATTCGCCACCGCCTCCAACAGCGTCAATAGCAGCGTTGCTGTACTTCTCAAACATCGTTCCATTATCGGCGGGATCGCTTCCGTTGAGCTGTGCAATGGGAGGGTTCAAGTTTGGATGACTGCCGCCCGTAGAACGCCATGTGCAATAAGTCGAGTCGACGTATCGCTGAGCGACAGTCAGTGCAGTTTGTTGAAGTTCCTCGTAGTCTGTATCATTGTCGCCAGATGGAGTGGATGCAAGGGCGCCTTGCATGATGATGTATTGAAGAGGTGGCCAGACATTGGGTGAATCCCATTGTTGACCCGAAGCCACATCAGTCGTTGCAATACCGCCGGGGAACATGGCGAGCTGGTTCCGTACAGGGGCGTAGAGGCGATTCAAGGCCGTGTTGTTGTACTTGAGCTCATCTGGAATCGCTCCTGCCCACAATGGGTAAAACTGTGCAGCAGAGAAGGCCACTTGCTTCGTTGCGTTGAATGGTCCTGTGATTGTTATGGTGTTTTGAGCCTTGCTCGTCAAGTTGTAATCAAAGTAAGCGCCGAGTGAGGCATTGTACATCAAATTGTACATGCCCTGCTGTCGTTTGTATGCGCGTGCTTCCCATGCGCGCGACGCACTCATATTGCCGGTTGTCCTGTAAAAGTCTGAAATGACAATCTCGTTGAAGTACAGGATCGAGTTGAGATCAACGGGAATGATGTTTTGCGTGTTCAGAGTACGCAATGGGACTGCATTGCCGTTTGCAGCAGCAGCTGGGTTTGCGATCCAGCGGGAAGAGTAGTCCCAGCCAGATTCTGCGCCTGCTGCCAAATCAGCATACAACGTTGCCTTTTGAGATTCAGTCAGGTTGACAGAAACGGGGTATTGCGAGCCGTTGCTGCTAAAGTAAGTCAAATTGTTGGCAGTCTCATAGTCTTCACGGTATGATTCTGGACGTGGCTGGTTGTTCAGGACAGAGTAGCGAGAGAGGTTATACATGCCTCGTGTGGTGTTGACGAGGATAGTGTTATTTTGCTGCCAAAAGGCTTGTTCTCGGACGAGCAGCGGCAGCGCACGGTCCAGAAGCGACGTGTCGTTGGTTTGTTCAATATAGACACGCACCATCTGGGTCAAGACGGGCGGCTGGCTTCGATTGAGATAGTAAGCGCGTGCACCATTTGGCACAAAGCCGTATTGCTCAACGAAATCGAGAAAGTTGAGGATGATATCCTTGGAAATGTCCTTGTATGTGCCACCTGATCGGAGCAGACCTTCGACAATCCAGAAAGAGTCCCAGTAGTATGGCTCGAGGAAGCGCCCGACACCTGCAACAACAAAGGTACGATTGACAGGCAAAAAAGATGTCACGCAGCCATCGCAAAGTTGCTTGGGTGCATACTCACGCGTCAAGCTTGGCCAGATGTCAATGACCTGCGAGACAAAGTCTGCCACAATGCTCGAGTTGACCTTTGACAAGAACGTTGCATTGGCAGTGATGGAGCGGTTGGACATCACGAGCTCAGTGCCGGCTTGACCAAAATTCTCACTCAAGAACGTCCGCAGCTCAGTATTGTTGCTCAGCGGCTTGGTCAAATTGGCGAAAGCCGCCAAGACTTCGTCCACTGGTTTGATAGTTGGCAGATCTACAAATGTCTTGGAGTCTGCAAAGGGCCTAGCAAGTTCGACGGCCTGGAGAAGTTCGCCCTGGCAAAAGATGGGACTGTTGCATGGTGCAATGATGGTTGATCCGTTTGTTGAATTCGATGTTCCGAAGTATGTACCTGCGACGGTAGCGACTGATATGGCTGCAAAGGAGCGGAGCAGCATCGTGTAGCAACAGATGAAAGGTGATGCAAGCAGTAGAATAAAGACGGAGAAAAGAGAGTGTGGTGGGCTCGACATCCTTTTAGAGCAAGCCCTCAGCCCGCAGCACTAGGGCTGCTTCTGGTAAGCGATGCAAGTTTGTCTGGGGGTCGGGCGTTCCGAGCCTCATCTGAGACTTGTGCGACTACGAGCGCTCATCTGCTGGTGTCTCTCGAACTTTTTAAGCATGACGTACATGACGTATTCTGCCGTCTGTCAAGTTGTCTGTCAAATGACTCAGAACCAAACGCGGGATTGATTCGGCTAATATGAACAGCCTACTTGAGTCTACTTCATCTCCATGAAGGCAGTCAGACTGGTCAATAGAGATACAATCGCTGCCATGGGCAAACGCGAATCTGATGACTGTCAAGCTTGCTGCACTGAGACTCAGATTTAAAGCTCAAGGTTGCGCTGGTGCTGTAGCTGCCATAAGACGAAGAGCACGACAGGATTGGCACTTGAGTTGCAGCAGCATGGCATTGTTCTCTAGCTTGCCGCGTGTTAAGTGACTTTGGAGCAAAAATTGGCACGTAATGGAAATGCTCGTCTCTGCGTCGCCAAGGAGCGTGATACAGTCCGAGAGGCACATCGCTAGACACCTGAGAGAATGCTAGCTCCTTTACCGCCAAAAGAAATGCCATTTGGTATGCTACAAGGTCTGGTTGGCCGCTTATAAGCACAGACATACATCCCATCTGCAAGTCATTCACATACACTCATGATTACGACATCGTGTTGAAATGTATGTGATGGTGCGCTGGCAGTACCTTGCCGACGGTGCGACTACGAAGCTTTGTCAAGGTATTTGCCAAAGCCTTTTGAAGGTATTTGCCGAAACCTTGCGAAAGAAGTTCGCCATCCCCAAGGTCTTGGTACGCCGCAGAGCACTTTCCTCCTTCTGATGGTGGGGACTTGGAGAAGGCATGCGCTGCTACCTTATCAAAAGTCTATGCCGCATTCGAGCTACTAGGCGCTACTCCCCGACCTCTCGGTTAGCATCTCCGAGCACATGGTCGAATACGAGACAATTATTTGCCCCTTACTTTTGCCTCCTGACTTTATCAATGCTCGAATACAAAAGGAGATCGCAGCCAATTTCTCATCTCTGCCACTAAACCAATTCAATATTATCAAAGAGATCAGACGATGCACATCAGCAAACCATACTTCCTACTCTTGTTCGGCTTTTCTACCTTTTTTGACTCGCTGTATGCAGCTGTCTCTTGTTCGTCCCAGCCATATCCTTACCCTTTCCAATCGATCCCACAGGCAGGTCATCACGACAACGGGCGGCCACCAAACGTTCGTTCTATTCCACCTGCGAAAGTGTCAGTGGCAGCGTGCCGCGTATTGCACTTTGAGGGTGACCGCAAGGGTAGTGGATCATTTCAATTACAACCGTGTAATGTGACGTCAACAAACGACGGCACCGGCGGGCACTGTTTCGTGATTGCTGTAGATCCCGAGACAGAGAGAGTCATCAAGGCTGGTCATCCAGATACGTGGAATGTCTTCAACGTCAAGAGAGGACCTCATGGGGAAGTTCTGCACAAGTTCGCCCACTTTTGTGGCTTTGCCCAGACAGAAAATGATGGTACCTTATTGCCAGCGCTTTCGCTGGAGGGGCATGAGAACACACTGCAGAACGCAGCGCTTGCTATGGGCAAAATGGCGCGCAAAGCGTACACTCCGCCTGCTCCAGATCGCAGTCGTTCTACTCTCACGTGCAGGTGGGGGTATACGCGTAATTTGGCAATCATTCAATGGATTTGCTATGTAACAACGTGTCTTAGCTCCGAGCATATGCGTAGTTGAACTCAACCTTGCGCGAGTAGCACCCTTTCTGCGTACTGTCGGCTTTGGCTCGCTACATATCTGAGGTCTCCCTAGTTATAAATGGATTATTACCCGTCCGATGTGCTCATGTTCTATACCTTGCAAAGGCCAAATTGTGTCGTTGAATGCATTGACACGCCCAAAGAAGTCTGCTCATGGTCAGCTAGCCGTGTCGTTGTGGATCGCTGCAGAACCCCCTTCATTTCTACTTCGAAGACCTCTCAAGAAGTCGAGCAGAATCACAACAGCATTATAAATCTGTGGTACGACTCAGGACATGGAAGCTGTCAAGCTGAACATTGGTGTCTTGATCCTGTTGTTGACAACGTCTTCTGTTGAATGATGCCGTTGCAACCGAAGCATACGAGTTCATGGCCAACTCAGCAGGCGTCTGCTGAGTTTTCACTCAATTGTGCTTCATGACCAGTTCTGCATCGCTCTTGTCTTTGTTTGAAATCGCTCGGTCGTGAAGCAGGCGGGCTTATGGCATGCATATGATATGAGACCAGGAGGTTGGTTCAGTAGACAAATTAAATTCGGCATTTTCACAGCGATCAACTCTATTCTCAATTATTTTATGTTCACCGCGTCGAACAAATTCGAATCTCTGAACTGCCCTATTGGTCATCCTTTGGTAGTTGTAAGGAACGATCTCTCTCTACCTTTGCTTTCTCTGCCTTATCCAATCAATTATTACAGCTCATCGTGTGACCGTTCATGTGGGACCAGGCATACTTGAAAGTTGAACTAATTGATATTACGCGAAGCTTAAGAAATATGAGAAGGCAAGCTTGTCTGTCTTCTAAAGCCGCGTGAAACTTTGTCGACGTCGTGTGACGTATATCAATGATGCTTTTATTTGTCGCAAACATGGCCATCTAAGCTGATGTGGCAATAAGTGTTAGTTGGTACACCGTTTGGGAAAGTGCTGTAGTATGTCAGGACATAACCTCGTTGACCCCTTTTTTCTCCATCCGTAACAACATGCTAAAGTTAGCCTGTAAAGCTCAAGTTGAATGACTGATCACCTTGCCGACATGCGGGCTGTGGCAACTCCAAGCATGTCTCACTTCTTTGGCAGCTCTGAGGTCTGAGGCAAGCTCCTCGTACCCAAAATCCTTACCGCCGATGCATTTCACAGAATTGGGTACTTTGGCAGGAGTGGCTCCATTCGTTACAACAAGCATAGAAACCAATTGAAGAATTGACAGCTGCAGAAAGTGTGGTAGCATTGTTTGGACTGAGTCTCGTAGCTCACGGACACATACCAAGAGACGACGCTTTAAATGCGATTTGAATGATTCAGGGGTATCTTGTCTTGCCAATGGTGAATTTCAATGTTTGCGACAATCTCGGAAACCACGGACGCCCTGCATTCAGCTTCTGGATTGCGAGATCGCGAGCAATTTCAGCCACTAGAAGTGCACGCGATGAACAAACATGCCACGTATGGCATTATTTTCATGCGAGATTGCGGAACAAACGTGATACCGACCTACCAAATAACTGTTATTTAGGCATATGCTACGGCCCATGATGGGGTGATGTTGACCTGTCATCTTTCTCGCACTACAAACGAAACTATTTTTTCAGCAATCACAATTTCGACAAGCACTATAGACATTGCTGGTACTTTGCTGCGACATGTACAAACAGTCAACCACAGTCGCTCTTTTCCAGGATGACAATTGTTGCTGCCATACCGATACACCGTTCTTAGCTTGACCATAATCTACGCATAGCCTTTTCTACTGACGGCTGGCTCGATCCACCGGTTCACAACATTGCTTTTCTCAGTCTTGTCGCTTCTTAGGCCATACTCACGAATCGTCAGGAGGTCGAAGAATTGACCGCCTAATTCAGCTCGCAAATTTCGTCCACGGCAAACTTTGCATAGCACGACGTAGCTTCCTTTTAGCTGAATCCCATCACAGCACAGCAAATAAAGCAAACAAATATTTGTTCGCACAAGAATTTGCCGCAGCTGCAGCTATGACACTTCTGACTATTTTCGGGGTTTGGCGTGTACACTTTCCATGCGAGGAACTTCACGCACTGTCAATGTGTGCCAGTAACGCCAGTATACATCGTTTTGAAGGACGGCGTGCGGCAAATAGAAGAGTAAGCTCCATCGTGCGGTTTAGGTGCATCGAAGCTGCAGATGGAAGCACAACACACTGGCGAGATCACGAATGACGGCAGCTGCATCGTCTCAACAGCGGCGGCAGCTGCAGAGTCAAGTGACACCTTCTGCCGATGGCACTCATTGTGAACCTTCAGTTCTTTCTCGAACGCCCATGTCCCTTGCCTCTAGTCGCGCAACGACACTCTTGGCGCTTGCATGGCAGATCTAGGTCGATTAAATCATTCTTGAGGCTGCAAGCTCAGTTCTAGAAACATGAGCCATGATTACTACAGCAGCAGGAGATACACAGTCCTATCCCTAAGTCTACTCTATCCCTGGCCAAGATTCAACCCTCTGCACGGGACTTAGCCAGCGGCAAGAAGGGGTGGGTTCTTCTACCCCGAGCTGCGTGTTCTATTAATACTTGAATGCCAAAGAATACCGTCGTGATTTCTCGCTCCTCGTTTCTACCTTTGTTACAATTGATCTTTCTCAAGGATAAGGCAATGCGCTTTATGTCACGGACTGACTGATCAAAGTTCTACTCTGGTTTCAGATGTCTCACCACCTGAAACCCCTGATTACATCTCGCGGCTATTCTTCTGTGCACAACCACAGCGACCGATCGAGACCTCCTCGTTCAGCTCATGGAACAAGTCGTTCAGCATCTTCAACAGTTGTTTGCTTTCTTCTGGCTCAAGTTTCTTGTTCTCGCCTGACCTATCTGAGGCATCTCTTTGTCTCTTGGCGCGTCTGGCTGGACCTGCCCACAGTCTTTGGGACTTTGGCCTTGTCTCTTGTCTTACCGTTTTATGGGTTCTACCTCTGGGCAATGAAGATAAAAGGACAGCCTTCTGCTGCCTTGTGCTTCATTCACCAGCTTTGTACTTTGTGTAAAGAACACGCAGCCTTAAACCTCGCATCCGACTTTCCCGCAACTCATCGCGGCTCTTCTACCTTCCGCCCTTCAACGACGCTTACTACCTCAGCACGTTGCCTATCGCCCCGCGCTTAGCGTCCTCGCTTCCGGCAACGCTCTGTCAAGTTGTCCTTACTCGCTATCTTATTCGTCGGCGACATTCACCAAGTCGTCCCTTGTTCTGCCTCTTCCTTATCCTGCAGCTCGAACATCTCCACTGGGCTCATGCAATCTCGCTTCCCCTCTTCTTTCACTGTTCTCCTGCTGAGAGTCGGCTTCCGAGGGCTCCATCCACATCATCGCCATCCGCTCTCATGCTTGTACCTGGTAGACATAAGTAGGCAGCCTTCCGCTGTCGTGTTCCTTAGCTTACACTTTCTATTCTCGTCACCTACATCTCGCCCAAGTCCTGTTTCCAGCACAAGCATCCGTCCTGTCCTGTTCGCCCTTCGTTACACTTTGGTAGATCTCCATCTACCTATTCTGTTGTCTAGTGTCTTCGACGTGGACTCGTCCTGCTCTGCTTAATCACCGCTCCGCCCAGGCGTTACACTTGAGCAAAATGCCACCCCTGCTCTTGTTCCGCTTCTCTAGGCTTAATGAGTGCCACTGCATTCACTTGAATCGTCAAGCGATATTCTTATCCTTTCCAGCCGATTCCAGAGACAGGCCGTAAGGAGAATAGACAGCTACTAGACATTCATGCCATTCAGTCTACGAAAGTGTCATCTTGCACAATTATCTTCAACGATCTCGGCGTCTCACACATCAGCTACTAAGGAGATACTTGAGAACTACTTTCTACGGAAGCTCTGCAAACCGCCAGCTACTTCGGAAGAGCTTTTCCCAATAAAAAGTCAATGCAAGACGTTTTGATGGCGCATTTGGCGCCATAACAAGGAGGCCAAGGAGTACACACTTGTGCACGCGCATACTTAAATGTCAAACTAATACCCTTATCCACGTAGGGTTGAACTTCGTTTGCAGCCATGGCTGTTGAGAATAAGTTTGAGGTTGCAAGCTGCAATACGATGAGTTGGAGCGACTGAAGCAGAGCCAGTGACCATGCGCAAGCTCGCATGGTGTCTTTCTTTGTCAGAAGGACTGATCGTTAGCCTGCGTTAATCTTCTTTGATCATGCTTACAATTGGATTCTTCTTGGCGGGACTTGGACTAGGTATAAAGAGGGACGCTGCGAGCAGGAGGGTTCTTATGCCCACTGCTCAGGGGCCCGGGCATCCTATTGAGCATTGACAGCCTGGCCGCAGCAATGTTGGCTACGTCTTGTATCATGATGTTGCATTTCTGAAAGATGTGTTCAACCCCTTGTTGAGGTGAGTCAGATGACCATGTCGCGCGACGCGCGGATTTTTTGGTGTTTGTCGCTTGGGAGCAATGGGCCATGCTTTTTGAAATGAGCTAGTCTCCTTGCAAGCACTGTCAGCCATATCACTCAACAACTTGTAAGGCGACCTGCAATGAGGGTCAGACACCGGTGCGGTGCTATCTTGTTGCTTCGTTTTTGGCTGGGCGCTTTGTTCTGATTGTGCTGTGCAGCTGACTGCGTGCTTCGGTCGCCAGGATGAGGATCAGTACGAGATGCTGAGAGGCAAAACGAACATGCTAATGTCCTCGCCCGGCTTTTGCGACGATGCCTGGTCCACTGTGACAACGCTAATGTCCACCAAAGCCAGCAACAATAGAGCTGACAAAAAAAATCGCTAGAGCTGCCTCAAAAAGCTGCAAATGGACCATGCTAAAGCCTGTTGGGCACCTTCGTCAGTCACCTTGTGATTCGCGCCAGCAAGAACAAAGCTCTTGTCGAAACAGGGTGCGGCTGTATGTTGCTTCCAGAATGCAACGAGCTGTTCCTTGTCGACATTCTGCGGCACATACTCATCGTTGCCACCGATAATCGCCATGAACGGGATCGTGATCCTGCCAAAGGTGGATTTGATGGTGTCTGCTGACAGCGTACTCGAGAAGTAATCATCTTGACCCAAAGGCGTAGCAACCGAGAGCCAGCGTCGAGCAGTCATGGCCACATCGCCGAATCCGACATTGCGCATCATCTGCCGCGGCAAAAGATCTTCAGGATGCAGGCCATGGGCAAAGCTTGTGACGATAGCTAGTGCTTCTTTGTCACAAATTTCCTCAAATGCCTCACAATCACTGACAGGAGCTTGAAGGATGCCAGCAGAGATTTTGCCATGGTAAGAATGGTTGACCTGAGTGAGAATCGTGTGGATCGTGTCTTGACAGCCTGTGGAGTGTCCGAGGAGGACAACTGATTTGAAACCGTGCTTTGTCACCAAGCACTGGACAGCACACAAGATTTCAGCAGCATCGTCATCTAGAGAAGCAAGACCCCAGCCACTGTAGCTAGAGCTGAGCAAGATTTGTACAATCGTAGCCTCGGTCATTGCTGCGTGAAGCGTGTCTAGATAGGGCAAAGAGAGCAACCCATCGCCCATGCCTGCGATACATAACAGTGCAGTCTCCCTGGTGTTGGGACCATCGGCAATGAACAAGGATAGCGCAGGAGACTCTTGATACAAGACCAGCTCGCCCCGCATCAGATCACTCGGTAATAAGAGGTCGAGACGGCAGCAGCAGCTGGTGAAGATGGATGAAGTGTCTGTTTGTTTCTCCGAGGGCGGCCCCACGCGCATTTCGGCATCGACGCGAAAGATCAATCTATAAGGCTCTGCCCTCGAGCCGGCCCCGTCTGCTTCCATACACGGCTCAGTCATGGGAAAACACCTTATCGATGATTCAAGCTCCCTCATCTTGACGAGCCTTCGCGGCTTGTGTCGCTCTAATCCCCATCTCGTGCTGGACACAACTCACCGAGTCTGCTTCTTCAAGCCAAGCACGAAACGGGTCCACCTAGTCTCTGGTGGGGGTTCAGGCCATGAGCCTGGTATGGCGGGCTATGTTGGTACCAATATGCTTGATTGTGCCGTTGCCGGTGATGTCTTTGCAAGTCCTTCGGCATCAGCCGTCACTGCAGGCGTCGTTGCCATGGGTGACAATCCAGTCTTGATTATCGTCTTCAATTATACGGGAGACCGGCTTCATTTTGGTATGGCAGTAGAGAAGCTTAATCGGCTTGGTGGTCAAGCAGACATGGTTGTGGTGGACGATGATGTTTCTGTTGGCCGCAAGCAAGGTGGTCGTGTTGGTAGGCGTGGCTTGGCGGGTACTGTTCTGGTACACAAGATTGCAGGTGGTGCTGCACAGTCTGGTCAAGCTTTTGCAGCAGTGAAGAAGCAGGCTCAGGAGGTGGTGGCCAATCTGGTGACTGTCGGTGCTAGTCTCACCCATGCCTCTGTGCCAGGCTCGAGTGGCGAAGAATCACAGTTGGCCCAGGATGAGATCGAGATTGGTATGGGTATACACAATGAGCCTGGCTTCCAGAAGATCAAGACACCACCAGCCAAGGAGCTCGTTGAGTTGCTCCTTAGGCAGTTGCTTGACCAGCATGATCATGATCGTGCTTTCGTCCCTTTCAAAGCTAACGACGAGGTCGTTCTTCTCATCAATAACCTGGGTGCCATCTCTAATGTCGAGCTCTACGCATTCACGCAGATTGTGGCCGACCAAGTGGAAAGAGATTGGAAGCTCAAGATCGTACGAACCTACACAGGCAACTTTGTCACGTCGCTTGATGGCGCCGGAGCAAGTATAACCCTACTCAACCTCTCCAACATGCAAGACAGCGACTTGGCCTTGACTTACCTTGACTTGCCAACGACAGCACCAGGATGGAACTGTGCAGCTGGGGCTTCTGCATGGTCAAGTGCATCTCAGGAAGTAGCCACTAAACCACTGCCAAAGGAGAAATCTGGTGCAAACTTGCCAGTCGACGAAGCATTGACGCGCAGATTGATTGATGCTGCCTGCAATGCACTGATTCAAGCAGAACCAGAAATCACAAAGTACGACACGATTGCTGGAGATGGCGATGCAGGCCAAACGCTAAAGTCGGCAAGTCTTGCTGTTCAGGAGGCCGTCAAGAATGACAAAATTTCGTTGACCAATGCTGTGGATGTATTTGGTGACATTGCTGGCGTGCTTGAGGAGAGTATGGGCGGTACTGGCGGTGCGTTGTACACCATCTTCTTTGCTGCCCTCGCTGCTGCCCTTGCATCATCAAAGACATTGGACAGTGCGACCATGGCAAATGCAATCACTGCTGCACTTGAGCGTCTGCAGACCTATACCACCGCCACTATTGGCGACAAGACCATGATGGATGCCTTGATCCCATTTGCTGAAACGCTGAGCAAGACTGCGAGCTTTGACAAGGCTGTGTCTGCGTGTGAGCAAGGCGCATTGAGTACAAAGGGCATGGCGGCTGGACTCGGCCGTGCGTCCTATGTTGAAGCGAGTGAGAGCCAGTCAGTCCCTGATGCCGGCGCGGTGGGTATTGCCAAGTTGGTGCGTGGTCTTCAGAGTGCATTAGCGTAGGATACAAGTTTCGCCATATCTTCGAGGATCTAGCAATTTGACATTTGCAGACTTGGCCTTGCCTTCAAAGATCATTTCACTCATGACTTTGCCTGTGCCCGGACCGAGACAGATGCCCCAGCAGGAATGTCCGGAAGCCACATAAACGCCTTGTTGCAGTTTGCCTACAAGAGGTGTGGGCGAAGTTGGCAGATAGCACGCTTGCTGGACGCCAATCTCTGCATCACGAAAGAAGGGAGACAGTGCGTCGGCGTACTTCTTGAGAGCACCACAGCGCGCCATGTCGACTTGTACGTCGCTTGCCTTGTCTGGCAATGGAACATCTTCATCCCCCTCGCCACAAATGTAAATCTCATCTTGGCGAGCGTAAAACTCTGGGTTGACGTTGAGACCGTCTGCTAGGCGCATATCTGTGAAAAGAGCATGTGGTGTGACGGGCTTTGGAGTCAAGACTGTGATGCTGTGTGCGCGGACGGAGGTAATGGGTACATTGAGCAGGCGTTCAGTCCATGGACCTGCGCAAACAATAATGCAGTCAGAGCTCAGATCCTCGAGCACGCCAGGCGAAGTTTCAACGGTTGCGACACCGGGGTTGACTGCTACGACCTTGGCAACAATCAAGTTGACCCCTTTCGCCTCGCTCAGCAAGCCACGACAAAACTTGCGAGGATGGACTTGCGCGGTTGAATTGGTCGTGCCCAGTACATTCACCTTCTCAACAATACTCTGGTCAAGCCAATCAATCTCTTGTGGTAATTTGACGCCTGCTTTACCCTTGGGTGACGTGCGCACAGAGAGCGTGTCAAGCTTACGATATCCCCACCGATCGGGATATTCTTGTGCCAGAGATTCGTGTAGACGATAGCTGAGTGCAGCAAGCGGACTCGTTTCCTTCTCATGCCAGTCCAAGGCCAGAAGGCCCCCTGCTTTGCCTGAGGCAGCAGCCGCCACCCCGGTGCTATCGATGAGAGTGATGGGTTGGCCTGTGTAGGACGGGTGCTTTGTAAGATAGTAGGCTGTCGAGACGCCAATTATACCGGCACCAACTATAACAATATGCTTTGGGTCCACAGCCATGGTGGACAGACGCCTTGTAGACCTCGAGAGGGCTTGTCAAAAGCGAGAGGCGGCGACAAGAGCTGCTTAACGTCTATCGGGCCGGAATCGATTTTTTGGTTTTGCAAATATATTTTAGCTAGCAATTTCTGTTTCATAAAGCGTTGATGGTCTAGTGGTTATGATTGGCCCTTGCCATGGGCTAGAGCGGGGTTCGATTCCCCGTCAACGCAATCTTTTTTCACTCTACCCCATTTCACTCCACCCCATCTATCGTATGGGACACAAAAGCATATGTTTGCACGACAGCATCTCATTTGTCTACTCCCTTGATCTCAGACCAAGCAGTTTCTCAGGTATGCCATCCTGCACGCAAAAGCGCGGCGCTAATTGACAACCCATCTGAATCAATGCTTCTGCTAGACTCTGCTTCTAAGTAGTCTTCGCATCAACCTCAGCTGCAGGCCACTTTAGCCCATTGTAGGGTCTGCACAATCACGGCATCATACATCCTATCTTGGCTCACGGATAATGGACACCCAGGTTTTCATCAGTCAGCACAAGTGTCTGTATCTATCACGTGGCTCAAGTCCGCATACGGCAACGCTGTGCTTACAAGACAAGCTGCAGCTCACTGCTATACATGAGTCTGAGTCTCTGATCAATGCCTGAGCCATGCTCTCGCGGCGTCTCCTGACATGGAGATTGATCATCGGTCCAGCTGCAGTCGATTCTGAACCAATTGCTTACTTGCGTTTGTTCGAGCATCAACCCCTACATGCATACTCTTGACATGCCTTTTAAAAGAAAGTGTATCGAATCAGCAGTTTGATGGTGAGTCTAAACTCCCGAGGCTTCCAATGAGTCTGTGTGCTTTGGAGAGTTGCCTTCGGTCTCTATACATCCGAGATGACAGGACTGGGCATTTCAGGGGCTTGTTGGCCGCTATATAGGGACGAATTCTCCTCTCTTGTGCTCTCAGTCCTATTGAGATATCTTCAAACACAATCAACGGCTCAAGAATCGATTCATTTGCTAGAGAGGGGTGGAAATGTCAGTGATTCGACAGATATGGTTGGTCACTTGACGCCTGATCAAGACAATCACTTGGGTTCTTTGACTCGGACCCGCGGTGTCAATGACGATACAATAGGACGATCTTGCTTTACGACTGCCAGAGATTACTCCAGAGGAATTCCAAGTGAATGTCACTCCCTCAGCTGTGGATCATCCGCAGAGACTGTCTGAGTGTCAGTCTAAGTGCTAATCCTAGGCATAGAAAGCAAGCATTGCGACTGCACTTGCTCTGATCAGGCGCCGTCGCAACGAGCAACGTGATAAAGCAAGCTCGCCCAAGTACGCTTGTTGAAGCACTTACGAGTCCAGGCTAATGCCTTAGGCCTAGCTCAAGCACAATTTGAGTCATGTATTGCCTAATATGCACTCTTCATTTACGGACTATCAGGTTCATACAATGCCGTCATCACAGCTTTGCGCCGAGTCTTGTACGATCGCATGCGCACTAGATGCAAAGCAATTCGATCCCTCCAATGCTCCAGCAGCTTCTCGGAACTCCCAGCTCGCCTTTCACTGATTTCACGTCTCAGCCGGATAGCATCGTCGCCTCCTTCCTTGATATCTTGAGCCAGCCGCCGTGTGGTCTGATTATGCGTTGCAGACAAGAGTCGCCTAATTTTGCTCAAGACTGATCGTATGATGTGACGCGTCTGATTTGTATTCGACTTGTACGGCGGCAAGTGTCCAGCTTCAATGGTCGCCAGCATCTCTTCAAGCACGTCAAGCGCCTTGTTTGTGTTTTCTTGTTGAAGCTCTGAATTAATGAGCACCGAGTAGATGCTTTGATCTGGCTGTACCCCAAATGCACTCCGAGCGAGGTCAAAAATACGTCGCACTTGTTGACGATCTGTAAAGCCACCAGTGATGGTCGAATCTGCCAACGCAAGCTGCATGAGGTTGGCCGTGACGCGTGTTGTGACTTGAGTATCGTAAACTTTCCTGAATTGCGCAATATACTCGAGCGCAAGGCCAGTCTGATGGTGGATACCCAAAGCAGAGACGACTGCCAATAATGTCTTGTGAGAGGGGAAGAGACTGGAGTTCGCATCGTATTTTGGTTCCGGGAGTGATGTGTCGGTCTTATTGTAGTCCTCGAGTCCTTCTTCATCGTGTTCGTCAGCGACACCTTCAATCTCTGCCATTTGCCAATTACGAGCATCATCGGAGACATACAAACCCCAAGTCTGCTTGATGATAGACCGCAATGCATTCAAGTTCCCAGCACGGCCAAGTGCTAGAATGAGTAATTCAATGGTGTGTGCATTCGGCTGTATGCCACGCTTGACCATCTCTTGGTATAAGATGACGGCTTTCCGAGAAGCATCGTCTGCAGAAGCCTGATACGCCTTGTAGGCCTCGACACGTGCTGTATTATCGTTTCGCTTCTTCAACCGAAATTTATCAAAGATGCGACGAGGCACTGCGATGGTTGCAATGTAGGAATTGTAGCAGCTGCTATCAGGCACAATACCAGCAGTAGACATTGCATCCCAAGTCTGATTCGCCAATTTCCGATCCATGAGAAATCGGGCATGCTCAAGAACGATAAAGTAACTCTCGCGTGACCAGCTGATGTTGGCGGTGCGCATGAGTCGAAGAATGAAACGTTGGCGAGAAACATAGGCAGCTATGTTTGTTGTCTTGAGCAGCTTCTCTGCCTCTTCAAAATTGTCCCTGAATTCATCTTCATGCCATGCCTTGGATCCCTGTATGAGCAGTTTGGGTCGATTGAGCCGCATACCCGCCACGAAATGAAGTTCTCGCAAGGCATACAACTTGCCCTGTGTCTCAAACTGTCTGAGAAGGCGCAGGTAGCCTTGAATATTACGCACATCCATCAAGTTCTTGAGCTGGCAAAGCAAGTTTTTTGTTTCGTTCAAGGAAGCCGTTCCGCTGTCCGTAGTCGCGCCTGTAAACCAGTCCTCGCACATTGATGGGTTTTTCAGCATCGATCTGTTTCGCGGTAGCCGTTGCTCCATCAAGGCTAGTGAGTTGGCTGCAGCACCCGCAGCATCTGTGTGAAGTGCGGTCCTTTGTGGTATCGGTCTCGCGGCCCTGATGGCACGAACAGGGAGAGCTCTCATCCCTGCAAGCAGGCATCGCAGGCATATCATGATCTCTGCTCCCTACACATCCTAGTACGTTCTGGGCCTTCAATAAGGATAGTTGATTGAGCGTATTTCTGGCTTCTTCGTTGAAAATAGATTGCGGGCGTGGGAATATCCAACCACAGCGAAATCAACAAGCTCAGCAAAGGCGACTTGCTCCTTGGCCTACATCTGCTCTTCTCTACTCATCTGATAGCTGCTACTTGCTCAATTAGATGACCGATGCTGAACCTTCTGACTTGACAAACCATTTGCGACCATGTAATCGCTGCTATGCTCGCTCTCTTGCTCAGCTGACAATGCCAGTGGAAGACTCTGTCTTAACAATCCGTGTCATCAAGTCCTTTCCTTATAGAATCACTAAGAATCTTGTCCTGCAGCATGTCGATCTCAGTACGACAACGGTTGCCCAGCTGAAAGATCTGTCCAAGGAGGAAATCAACACAAAGCCAGGCTGGAAAGTGTACAAGCACGTCAAGCTCGACACGCTTAAGCTTTACACCAAAGCTCATGGCAGCAAGACAACCAACCTCATCATCAATCTCGATCATGATGACTGGATCCTAGGTAATGGCATTGCTACGCTTGCCTCGCTTGGCATCGGTACATCTCATTACTGCTTCGATCCTCGCTGACGATAGAAAACGAAACGGAGATTTCCTTTTTCAACAGAGATGACTATGAAGCATTCAAAGCAGATCCTACAGAGAAATGGGTATAACATTTCGATCGGCCTTATGTATGTCGGCCTTGATTGAGTTGATGAAGTCGGTGATTTTGACCCGGCAACGGCGGCGCAAGATGATCGTGCTGTGATGATGCTGAAGGACCCACTGAAGCGCTCCCCTGCATCATGAACGGATTTGGTGTGTGTCCTCGACCGATAATTGTGTGCATTGTCGATAGATCCTCATTGGACGCGCTCGGCTTAGTTTGGTCGTAGGACGGTAGGGAGTTGGGCGGAATGTCATGGTACATGGGTGGAATCTCATTATCCCATGAGATGCCCAGTCCAGAGCGTTCCGTTATGACAATTGGGAACTGCATGCGAAGGACACGCGCGCTGCCAGAAGGAAGGGATTCGTCAAAATTGCCATTCTTCCCAGCAATCATCACTTCAAACACAACTGCTTCAATGACGAGCGCATGGCTGACTATCACGCCAGAGCCGCTGTTGTCTTCCGCTGTATCTTCAACATCGCAGCACGGCTTTGCAGCGATGTGCGTTGAGAACTCAATCTCCATTTCGATGCGGCCGCCTTCATGTGCGCTCCAATCAGCCTTCCAACCTTCCTTAATATCTCCAGCACCCACAATACGCGTGTCTGTGTACTCCATTCCGCCTTTACCCTCAGAGCCAGGTATGCGCTGCAAATGAATCTTGCAAGCAGGAGAGATGACTTTTGCAATCTCATCAATACGCCAGCTGATCTTCTTGAGTTTCCACCGAGCCATTTCTTTTGTTTGTACACCCGTAAAGGACAAGGTGCCCATAAAATGAGAACCAGGATTACAAACCTTGGGAATGACGAGCACAGCATTCAGGCTTGTTGGCGGAAAGACACGCTGTGAGGTCTTGTCAGTGCCTGGCAGGATGCTGCGCGAGAGTTTGAGTGGCCGATTCGCTACCATGGCCTTGTACTGATCAACGCGCGGGAAGATAGTTGCAATAAGCTCGTATTCAATGGTTGCGAGCGCAGAAGACGTCGTTGCCGGGAGAGCACCGTCAAATAAGTAAGAAAATGGATAGAGATGGGTTCCACGCTGTAGCTGCAAGCTCTTTTCAAAAAAAATCCACTTCTTCATGGTTGATGTGCGTGAGCGACATGCTTTGCAGTTTGGATGAATTGGACGACGCGTAGAGATGGTTGCAACGAGCTCCATGGAGATTTGGGTCAATTCGAGGACATCCGCCATGATGGTGATCTTCAAATTGCCAGACATGAGGGCGCCTGAAGACTCGCTGGCAGGTCCGAAGCATACAAGCGGTGGTGATTCAAATGCGAGGTCTGGAGGTCAGTAGGGGATGATTGAGAGCAGCAAGCGTGACTGACCGACAGCAAGATCTTGGCAAGTGGGGAGCGCTTCGTGTTTTGCATTGCTCGATTTTCGCCGTAAATTGAGCTTCTCCGTATGCGTCCGAGAAAGGCCTGGCGCCATGATCGCAGCGTATACTCAAGCACAAAAGGCTGGACAAAAGGTATCCAACTGGATGATGTCTCGAAGACTTTAGTGGCCGGGCTGCGAGATGCGCCTTTACTCTCTTAAAGACACAATATATTAGAACAAATGAGCAAGGCGACGCTAGTACAAGTACCGTAGTCCTCGCTGCCGGCCTGGCAATGGAACAGATGGCGGCGATGTATCCTGTTGAGTGGGCCCTTTCTCTGCTGCAGTTTGCATTTTTCTACGGACAAAGCCGACGACACCCTCGACCAGCTGCTAGGCTGCTACCACATGCAACAATACCGCAACTTCTACAGTGAGTACTACTGCTGCTGCTATATGGCCGAAAGATTACACTAATTAGTAACGCTACTTTGAAATTGGAGACATGCTCAGTCCTTTGTCTCTTTGCTTGAATGTGTGCTCAGCTGCTCCTTGAACCGAGAAGTCGAGCCTCCTCCTCTCTCGCTCGTGGATGGTCCTGTAATTGCTGTAGGCACTGGCTGCTGTGCTGTCGAAATGGCAGGACTACTCTCTGCCGAACATGAATGATCTCCTGAGGAAGGGTCTGTCCTGTTACTTCCATGTTGAGAAGAACTTGTTCTCGCTGGCAATACTACTTGCTGTAGACCAGATGGTCGTGGCCGAAGTTGAAACCGACGAGTGCCACCGTTGCTCAGAATACCGATACTTGAAGGAACGCGTGTACTGCCGCCCATGGAGGATGCTTCTCCAATGGTTTCTGACAAAACAGAGTCTCGGACCGTGCTGGCCAATGCTAATGCCTCGTCTGGTGGATCTGCCTCAAGGTCAGTATTGTCGATGCTCGACAGAGATGTCCTCCTCGTTGAATTCGACATGGACGAACTTGGTCGAGAGTCACGCATCTCATCAAACTCGGCTGCACAAACGCATACAAGAGGAAAGACTTTGGATGGCACGATATCAGCCGTCTTTTCCATGTCTCCCGAGACGGGATCATCAATATTTCGGATCAATCGTCCTTTTGCCCATCGATCTGCATACAGTGCTTCAATGCGGATCAGATCATTTACGCGCAACGGCAGTTCATCGTGCAGCACCGGCTCATATGACCGAAGACAGCGTACCAATGAGCCCGATTTCAGCTGCAGACCAGACCATTGATCCAGCAAGACCAGTGAATCATCTGATGAACCTCTCGCGAGCTCCTCCTCTGGCTCTGCCTGCACTGCTTTATCCTTGAAGCCGCCGCCATAAAAGCCACTGAGTCGATGTTGCTCGCTATCATTGGATGGTGTCTTGGGTGGAAAAATTGGACCCACAGGTGATATGGCACTTCCAAATGATGGTGCGGAAAAAGCACTACCAGCTGTTGGGAGCGGTAAGGTCGGGCTGCGTATCACAACTCTCTTTTCACCGCTTGCACTCCCATTGCCATGAGAAGCTAGTGCATTCAATGTTCGCATGCGATCAGCTCTAGACGCAAACCGTTGTCTTCTCCGCAGAAACAGCCAGATGCTCAGTATAATGGCAAGGACTGCAAGAACCGATGGGATGATGATGCCTGCGAGTGCACCTGTGCTCAGTCTATCATCATGCTCAAGACGAACGACTGTAGTGGGTGTGGGTAAAGGCGCGCCAGTCGGCAACCCTATGCTGACAATCACCTGTGAGATGTTCCCCATTGAATCGCCATCTGTGAAGTATGGTGCGCAGAAGCTTGCATTGGCCTGCGTACAACAACCTTCAACGCTACTTCCAGTCCCATCCGACTGTCTCTGCAACCGTGTACAGTACCGACAATAAGCGGCAATGTTGTCTTCAAATCCACATGTTTTCTCTTGCGTTGCACCTTCCACACAACGTTGTTGTGCATACGCATCCCCTGGTGTCGTACATAACGCATACTCTTGACGCAATGAGTCAAGATTCTTGTCAGTGAGGTTTGACCTGCCACACACCGGACTTTGCAGGATGTCCGCAATTGAGAGCGCATACGCAAGACATGTTTCTGCACAGGCAGTTTGGGCAGCGGCACCTGGACCACGACACAATTGAGCGGATTGTTGAACGAGTGACGCACACCAGATGGTCTTGCTGTATCGGATTTGCAAGGCGTTACGAGTCTGTTTGTCTTGTAAGGTGAAAGATGTCCCCGTGGACCGGTTACATCCATATTGCTCCTTCATCTTGGATTGCAGAAACTCATCCGCTAGGTAGTCATTGACTGTTGTGTCAAAGTCCTGGACTGTACGGACATTTGCAAGAAATGGGAACGCAGAGAGGTCGCTACTGATGGAATCTTCTTGGAACGCGGGACATGTTGTGGATCCATTGAGAGAGATGCAGCTTGCTTGTTGCGTTTGTGCAGCGACGTGAGGATGTTGCGCAACATGAACCAATAGGATGACAAGACGCATGAGTATCTGGAGGTGTTCAGCTGTCGCATGGCTGCAGACGCGTCCTGCTTGTGCCTTTGAGCGTCGACATGCTCTATGTCGTGGCATACGTCTATATGGCCTGATACCACGAGCTGACCTTCTCGTCTTCTGTCTCCCTTTGCTTTGTCGGACGTCGCCTGCAGGTGCCAAGTCTGCCTGAGTCTTTCCTTAGATGTCTACAACTGGAGAGAAGTGCAGTTGCAGAGGTATCCTGGATGACTTTGATCAATACGACTCGTCAGTCGTCAGGGGTGATCCACATCCAAGACAACCAGCTGGGATGTCGCTTGCTTCGACAGTACACGCGACGGTGCTCGTGTACAGACAAAGTCGATGATCAGGGAGAGCTTGTTATCTACGCTACATGTTTGTCTGTACTCGACAAAGACGCTGCACTGTAGATGTCCTTCAACAAGAGCAATGCGTGCATGGAGTCATGGATACGGAGACAAAGTCGCTAATCATTGTTTGTCCAACAAACCTCGCATCATTATGCCAAATGTTTGCCTGCCAGCTTTGCAGCGTCTGGGTAATTCATGGGATTGCAAGGTTCATCTTTCAACCAGTCTGTCGTCTACATAGAGAGCTGACAAGACCTTCTGGACAGCAAAACGTCCCGCCTGTATTCTTGAGCCAACTTCCGCACCGAAAGGATATCTAACTGCCACAGTGCCTCTGGAGCAAGTCAGTCTTGAGCTCAAGCTACAGCTGCGTCTCGTCTGACGACAATCAACGCTGAGTGCGCAAGTCGGTTCATCAAAGCACCGAGGCATCCCTCCTCCCGCTGGCATACACGATGATGGGATTCGACAGGCAAGCTCATCGATTGTGAATGACCATTTGTTGACACAGAGAGCTGAGGCTTCTGAATCAAGTACATTCACAAAAGCACCTTCCACTGCCCTTTCGCACAAAGCGCTCTGATTGCCCATCGTTCCGTGCAGCGCTCATCAATCTCAGCTGCAACAAGTCGCTGCGACAGGAGTTACTTGACTTTCGAATGGCGATAGATCTCAGCTGAACTCTCAGACAGAGCTACTGACACAGACACCGTCTAAATCATGTTGTGACCGACTGTGTCCTCCATGGTCCATTTTAGGCATTCAGTCCGGATTCGCGATACATGGACTTGACGAAACACTGGACAAAATGGACCACACAGTGTGTAGATACATGACACAGACGACGCATGACACAGACGACGTCACGTTCGATGTCTCTCTCAAGATTTCAGCTGAGATATATTATTATTATTGTTACATTGATAGTAATACATGGTTCTATTAGTATACGGAATGATCGCGGCGGACTGTATAAGATGTGTCAAGCCTTACGGCCTAGGCGCTGGCTACGTCGAGCCAGCGGCATGTCAGGCTCCATAGTAGCTGGCAAGACGACCAGCGGCGGCACAATTGGCGCAATATACACTGCTGGTGACGCGGGTGCAATACTTTTACAAGCCTCAATAGCAGATAACCCGAAGCTTGGCGGCGCAGCCATGGGAGGTGACCTGCACGGCATTTGCTTCTTTGCAAGTGGTGAATTGATGAGATACTCAATCCGCATTTCCGCACTTGATCGTTTCTTTGAAGGTGTCGGCAGTTGCCCATTCGCACAAGTACTTTGTGAAGATTGTTCAAGCAGGCAAGGCTCTTCATTCTCTTTGTCGCTTTCTTCACATTGACCTTGACTGAATGGGTTGAAACGTGAAGCAATGGATGAAGGGCACTGAAAGGCTTCTTCTTGACTCGGCGGCGGTGTCGAGCACTGCAAGATTGGAACGGATCGGGTCAGGCAGCTCGCTGTTGGTCTCGCATGCATCAGCCACGGCACAGCTGTCCGGCTCAGCTGACGTGCAGCATACGCTGCTTCTTGCGCTTGAATCTCTTCCTCATCTAGACTTGGTGCTGTTGACAAGGAAGAGAGGGTTGAGCGCCTGCTATCACTGCTGTAGGAACGTTCCATGATGCATGGCATTGCAGAGTCTTCACGTTGTGAGAGACGGTTGAAATCGAGTTCTGTGGGCGTTTGCTCAGATGCTGGCGGTGTCGGGTAGTCTTGCACCACGGGCAACGTCGCATCAGGTTGGGTTGCGGAAGCAGCAACATACTTCTTCTTGGCATGCTTGGTCGCACATCCCATTCTCTTGCCATGCTTGACTTTTGGTACTTTGTCCAATGTCGATTGGTGCTTGAAGAAGGCCGGTCGTTGCTGTTTGAGGAGCTGCACGAAATCGTCTGTTGCCCCTTCAACGTACGTATCAATCACACCTTGCCATTCAGAGGCATTCGGTTGTGTCAAGTTGACGAAAATCACGTTCCCACCAGCTGCGTGGACTTCTTTTGCGAAATCCTTGATGAGTCGCTTCAAGCCTGCAATTTTGAGGGATGTACCAGCGATGATTAAGCAATCGGGTTTTCTGCGTGCATCACTCGCACACGCCTTGGCAATCGCTTCACCGTGCGGATGTGCTTCGCCGTAAAGTACAACATCTGGACGCAAGGTGCCCACTGAAATGGCGCGCTTACCCAGTGATGAGCGAATACTGGCCTTTTCAAGACAATGCGCGCATGACGGCGCTTCACCCCCTCTGAGTAGTTGTTCGTACTCCGGTGTATACTCTGCGCGTCTACTACAAAGGAAGCATTTGAGGATATGCACATTGCCGTGTAGTTGAATTACATCATTTTTGTTGATAGGCGCATCGTGCATACTAAGCACACCCGTACGTCCCTCAAGTCCATCGATATTCTGCGTATAGGCTCGTAACAAGGTGCCATTGTGTTTGAGCGTTTCGAGGAACTTGTGTGTGAGTGTAGGCTTTGCACGTTGCGTGGATTGTCGCAACTCTGCCATGAACTTGTAGAACTGACTTGTTGTTTCGTCGCTATTGAATAGAGAAATGTCAAAAAGATCCTTGCCGCGTGTTTGCGAGGTAGGCCCATTGCCACCGCGTGTATGGCGAGTCTGGTAGAGTCCATGCAGGCTGCGGAAGTCTGGGATGCCTTGGTTTTGGTTAGCTTATTGACCGTTTTACTGAAAGAAGATTTGACGGACCTGCGCTACATGATATGCCGGCGCCAGAAACAAAGAGGACGCGCTTGGCAGCGACGACTTGGTCTACAACTGCGATGAGCTGTTGCTTGTGCAGGCGCTCGTCGAGTTGCAGTTTTATGGTCATGGCTTGTTGCTGTTGTTGTTTGTTGGGTGCTGGCGGGCGGCCCTTGTACTTGGATGGGTAGAGACAGTAGGTTCTCGTCGTGAGTAGCCTTGACACGCCCTGCTAGTGTCGCGCAGACGCGTTCGAGGAGGTTGTAGGAGGTGCGGCCTCCTTGCGTGGTTGGTTGGTTGTCGCTGGTTTTTGTTTTCATGCGAGGAGACGAGACGCAACGAGAGAGCGGCAGGGGAAATATTGATGGAGACGGTCGCTGGTGGTGGTATGGATGAGGTACAGGCTGGGCAGAGGCAGTATGGACATGGAGATCAGATGCTAGGGACGATAGCTAGAGAGAGACCAGAGCAGAGACCAGACAGCCAGCGGAGATATCGATATTAGTCACTAGTATTGACGAGACAGCTACAGACAGCAGTAGCAGAGCCTAGTCATGCAGAGCACTCACCAGCCCGGTGCCCACAGTCTTACCGCCCTCTCTGATGGTGAACCGGCTTCCCTTCTCAATCGCCATCGGGTGCACCAGCTCACAGTCCAAGTCGACATTGTCACCGGGCATAATCAGCTCGCCCTCCGGTGATCCAGCCTTGCGTGTCAGCACAATCGTCACGTCGGCAGTGCGGATGAACATCTGCGGCCGGTAGTGGTCTGCAAAGCCTGTACGCCGACCTCCTTCATCCTTGGTCAAGATGTAGAAGCTCGCAGAGAACTTCTTGTGTGCCTTGACTGTGCCCGGTTGTGCAATCACCATGCCGCGACGGACTTGTTCACGCTTGATGCCACGCAGCAACAGACCACAGTTGTCGCCTGCGGTTGCAGCATCCAATTCCTTCTTGAAGGCCTCGACACCTGTGATGGTCGTTCGGATGGGTGCACCATACCCGACAATCTCAACATCAGCGCCCTTCTTGAGTGATCCACGCTCAACACGGCCCGTGACAACCGTACCACGGCCAGAAATCGAAAATGTATCCTCACACGGCATCAAGAATGGTTTGTCAAGCTCTCGCTTGGGTTGAGGGATATGCTCATCCACGGCATCCATGAGCTTTGCAATCGCCTCGGCGCCAATCTTTGCATCTCGACCTTCCAATGCAGCAAGCGCAGAGCCCATGATGATGGGTGTAGCATCACCATCATACCCATAGGTGCCCAGCAACTCGCGCATCTCCATTTCAACAAGTTCCAGCATCTCCTCATCATCCACCGCATCGACTTTATTGATAAACACCACAAGGTTCGTCACACCCACCTGTTTCGCAAGCAACAAGTGTTCACGCGTCTGTGGCATCTGTCCATCCGTAGCACTCACGACAATGATGGCACCATCCATCTGCGACGCACCGGTAATCATATTCTTGATGTAATCCGCATGCCCAGGACAATCCACATGGGAGTAGTGTCGCTTATCTGTTGAATACTCAACATGCGCCGTTGCAATGGTAATACCACGCGCCTTTTCCTCGGGAGCCTTGTCGATTTGGTTGTAGTCCATAAAACTCGCACCACCTTTTGCAGCAAGGACTTTTGTGATGGCTGCCGTGAGGGTTGTTTTGCCGTGGTCAACATGGCCAATCGTACCAATCTACAGTCGTCAGCTTTTGTTGGAGAGAGTAAGGCAAGCAGCGTACGTTGAGATGAGGCTTCGAGCGATCAAACGTAGCATACGTCCGGGATCCAGCTATACGTGCACAACCAAATGTCACTGCCCTCGTCAGCATTCATATTCTGTAGTAGATACCTGACAGCATACCTGGCTTGGAGGCCTGTGCCAGCTGGCGAACAAGGCCCAAGACTGACCTCGACATGATGTTCTCTTGATGGATGTTCTTTGCTTCAGTTTTCGCCGTAAGAAAAAAGTTCAGAACGGCTTATGTCAGCGACTTGCACCGTGTTGCAGGTGTATGAGGTGTATAGTACTGGATATTCATGATGTGCTATGCTAGGGAGGGCTATGGGAGGGCCGTGACGGACTAGAAGGCGTCGACATACACTCTGAGCAAAAGAACCCATTCGAAATGCTAGAAGAGAGAGAAACAGAACTTGCGATGCGGTCGTCATAAAGCAGAAGGAAGGCTCAAAATCAAGGCCTGGGTGGGAAGGCTGCATACGGCTGCTGCATTTGACCTTGCCAGCCATGTGGGAAGCCATGACTTGGTGGTGTTTGCTGTGGCAAGACACCACGTCCCACTTGACCGTGTGGTTGCATCCCAGCGCCCAAGGTATGATATACCAATTGCTGTGGTGGAACTTGTCCAGCTGTCGCCCACTGTTGCTGTTGTGGTGCAAGTCTGCCCATCTGTACAGCAGGCAGGGGTCGTACGAGTCGTTGAACTTGATAAACAGGTCCATACGGTGAATGCCGATGTTGCATGGCCATCGTTGTTGGTGTTGCAGTACCGCTTGCGTGACCCGTGCCACCATTTTGACCATGATGAAACGCTGCAGAGTCCAAGGAGAAGCGAGATGCACTGCTGCCGGTTGGTGAGGTTGTCGTTCCTGCATGACCGGATCCAGTCCGACTATGTTGCATGGGTGAGAGACGACCGGTATTATACCCAGCGAGATGAAGTGGTGGCAAGGATAACTGCTTCCCGCTGGTCGACAAAGCACGCGGTGCACCACGCAAAAGTTGTTGTTGCTGTGGTGGTTGTTGCTGTAGCATAGGCACCATCAGAGACTGCTGACGACGGTGTGGTGAGCCTTCTTGCATCTTTGAACGAGTCGTCATGGCAAACGTCCGTCTCGGTGTTGTTGGCAATGAAATGACTTTTGCAGGCGGCAGCATCACTGTAAAGTCTTCCTCAAAACTGCGTTTCCGAGCACCAGGCTGAGTTTGCAATGGCGTGAGAAGGGATGGATGCAGTAAGCCGGCCTGTGAGAACTCATAGAGCATGGGTGGTGAAGGCAAACCAACAAGACCTGTGCCCGTATGCAGACTTTGCTGACGTTGCTGGTACTGCACGAAAGCGTTGATCTTGACGAGCCACTCTTGCCATGCATCTACCGTCACGAGCAAACTGTACCGCATATTGGATAAGAACTCCACCTCCATAAGGTGAATCTCCTTGACGTTGATTTGCGTCACTTCCGACCAGGTCTTGTTGGTGTAGGTGTTGTCATCGAGATACTTATTGCCCAGCATCAATGCCACCGTCAGCAAGCGGAACTCACTGCCGGCTTTCCCCTTGACGCCTGGGTTGGCGAGCTTGAGGCGGAAAATGTAGAGCATTGCAAGAATGACAACATTGGTGGAGACTTGTGTCGTGTGCAGTACATTTTTGGTCCACTTGATGAATTCCGGCTTTGCAAAACTGTCTGGTGATGGGATACGTGTATTGGTGAAGCCAATCGTCGCTGCTTCATTGAGTGTTGGGAGTGATTCGAACCAGAGAAAGCACACAGTCTATACACCAGTTAGCCAACACATCTGAAATTGAGAAGAGAAGAACATACCTGCGCGCACAATTCGGCCACTGTCGCGTCTGGATTCGCAGAGGCGGAATAGGCGTCCATCATCTTGCGCTTGACCGGGAAGGAGAGCCCGTCGTCTGCACTATATGGTGGGGTTGATAGGCCAAATCGATGCATCCTGTAGCTTCAACAGCAGGGCGCTCTCAAGACTCAGAAGATGCAAATGTAGACTAGAGGCCCACAATGCAGTGCTGAGGAAGTTGTCTTTGAGAAAGAAGAGAAAAGAGTCCCTGGAAACCCTTGATAAGGAAAAATGTACCTGACTGGTAGAATGCGAAAACCAGCCCGGGCAACGAAATGGACGTGTCTGCTGAGTGACGCGAGTTGGTTGAACTTGTGCTGCGGACCTGCGGCGTTCCGTCGTATCGAGTCGCTTGATTTGTCTCAAAGAAGGAGGTGCTGGGATCTCAATGTGGCAATCCACGAGTGATGAGCCGCAGCCTTGCTGATGCACGAGGCGGCAAAAGTCGCGAGATGAGACCTTTCGCAAAGCAAACCTGCAAGAGATGACAGGGAGAAGATCTCCTATTTGTCACAAAGGGTCGCTTGGAACCACGCTTTGTGCTGCGACGCCAAATAACAGCAAAAAAAGTGTTGACCTGCTGCTGGTGACGTGCTCGGCCGGAATTGACTCTGTGTGCTCGTCTCGGACCAGGCGGAGAGAAGGGGAGCAATCACCACAAGGTCGTGACTCGTGTGTGCGCGTGCGCGCTGCCTTGTGTCGTGTCGCGAAGTAAGAGGTCGTGCGCACCTGCACAGGCAGATCTTCTAGCTGCAGTAAGAAGGTCCAGGCCACGACTGAAACGCAGGGACAACAGGTCAAACGTTACCCGCGTGTATTGACAAACAAACAACCAGCTGCTGCACGTCGCACCTGATGCGATGCTTGGAGCTCAATTTGCGTCGCGCGTTTTCTCGGTGACGATACAATCAGGGATGGCCGATCTGATTGTTTAGTGAGAGTCCGTGTATGGAGCCTAGCTGCAGGGAGGAGGAGGATGAAGGTGAGAGAGAGAGAGAGAAAGCAAGCTAAGGTCGCAAGAGCAGGGAGTGGGCCTGTCTCTATTTTAACCAGACCGAGCCAAGCGGGAAGAGATATTTATTGCTAGCGTGTCATCGGTTGCATGAGATTGAGCAGAGGCCCGCACGAGGAGCTTCAGGTGTGCACTGCGATGGTGCCGCCCACACTGCCCAAGCTTTTTTCCTTTCTCATAAGCGTCTCATCATATTCGATGAGGAGGGAAGCGGAGCGTGCATCTGTGTGTGTCTGCCTGGCTGTGCATTCATGTGCGCAAAGGGACAATCTCAAAGGGCCAAGCCGAAGCATGCGGTGGTAGCTCGAAACAGGAAGCCAGTCTGGACCAGGGCTATGTTCCAATTTGCAAAGAGGCCTCCCTTGCAGGCTCGCACCCGGGCAGCCTCACACGATCCATAGACGCGCATAGGTTGCATCATGATTCGTGATCAGTCAAGTGGCTGCAACAGGCAAATACTCAGACACATCCCTTAGCGAAATGCCATGATGCCCGCAGTGACTGCGGCTTTTTTGTCTAGAACCAGGGCTACTTGCCGTGCTCGGCAGCGAGACTGGAGGACGGAGCAACGGGAGAGGCGCTTCCCATCCAAATTTTGAGCTCCCAAAAGTATTATCGACGTCCGCGCGCCGCGTGTGGAGACTTCCGACCAGCCTGGCCTGCTTTCTTTGCACCCTCGTTCGATTCGTCATACTGGGCGATGGGCATTGGGCATGAACGAGCACCGTGTTCGGTTTAGGCAAGTATGGAGCGACTCACACAAAAGGGCGGAACAAGATTGAATGCATGTGGGAAGTCATAGTTCTCGTCATAAAGGGCAGAGACATTCAGACAAGGACGAGCCTATGATTCATGTTTGCGCGCATGGAGGCCATTTGTGTTTCGCTTGGCATGCGCGCGCAGGGTCAGACACTCCAGCGAGTCGGAGTCGGAGAGATGCAAAGTGTCAGAGCCAGAGACAGAGCTGACAACCAGACGGCCAAGCAAAAACTTTTCAGCAGTGACCGTCGCTGCGGATCGTCTCTTTCTCCTCCATCCAGAAAGCCACCCGAATTTCAGACCGTTCCGCACGGCCAATGGTAGAGCTGCCTTTTACTGCTTTCATCGTAAGATTCGCAACGCCTGAATGCGTAGGACTATCTATGAAAGAATGAGCTCATGATCACAGTCCATCAAACATGTCACTAGTCTCGATTCAGGGACGAAGCTGTCGATGCAACGGATGACTCTTGCGAGCACGGGCCTTGGCTCTGCAAGTCAAGACTGCAACTTGACTGTAGCAGTCTCGCTTACACCGAGTTCCTGCATCGCCAGAGCAATAGACACAGCACGCACGTTGCAACTTGCAATTTGCTACAGCTTACAAGTTACCGCTAGTAGTGTCAGGCTGTCAGCTACTGGGTTATCTGTGACAGCCACCGTCACAAGCAAAATGCCCGCGTCGTTTGCAAGCATCGTCACTTACGATCTTCATAGTCAAGAACAAGGAGTCATTCGTATAATGAGATTTTTAATGAAAGGGCAGCTGGGTTCGGCGCGGCATCTTTGGGACTTCAAACTTCGATGCCGAGATCACAGGCAGCGTCGCCAACGAGGCAGCTTTGGCCCTTTCGCTGGCTGAGCCTGGCTTTCACTTGGCACTATAGTCTAGAGCGACTTCAACTTGGCAAGCTTGGCATGCTTTGTAGGTGTGGCCCGTGGGCATCAAGTAGTGCCATCACAGTCGTGCTCCCTGACTAGTACCCCTTGTTCTTGAGCTTGTGTCCGTACACGGAACGACGGAAAGACCGTTAGAGTGGGAAGACTGTCTACAACTTTACATCCCTTGTATGTCATGCGCACATGGCAATTTGGCAAGATGCTTAGCCTGCCGCACACAGTGGCACACTACGAGATGGACGGATGGACGGCAATATCATATTGAGGTCCCGGCACTGAGCCGGCAGTGGCCCGGCAAGGTCCTTTTATCACTCAGCTCAACAGTACTGGCAACTTATGGGCCAGACTGAACCTCGTTCAATCGGTGACTAGTGCAGTTTTGTCTAGAATATGGACTTCATGTGCTCATTGCCACTGCTTAGGATCATCGACCCTGCGAGCTAGCTATAGCAACGACAGTAACCATCGAGAATCAAGTTGACTCAAGCAACGATACGCGCTTCGCAACATGACCATGGCTAGTGGCCAGACTTCCAACAAAGCTTTTCTACCCATGCAAGTTGCAAGATAGCGACACATTTGCTCAATGCTCATCGCTTCCGGACACGAACCACGAGACTGTGATTTCATCTGAAACCTTATTGCCAAAGGAGGAGCCCCGCCCCCCCGCGCTTGCTGCTCAAGTTTTGCTAAGCGCGGCACGGAGCACAGTGCACACTGACGCGTCGCGTAACGGAATTCGAGAAAGCGGTCGCTAGACTCGCTACGCCTACGAATCTACGGGTGCAATGCGGGTAGGGTCTGGGTCTGGGTCTCACTGGCTTCAGAAGATGAATGCCCGAGACTTGGACAGAGCGTGTTCTTAAGATTACGGAAGGGGCTACTGCTGTAGTACTGCTAAGCCGTGTGCGCACGGATGCCTGAAGCTTGAACCACTTGCACGAGGACTTGAGGTGCATGCGTTGACATGCTACTGCTGTGCGGCTGCTCCGGTCTAGCACTGGCGGTGGCAGACTCTGGCTGGGATGCTAAGGTCAACTAGGCTGAAGATCAACAAGAGATCAGCCATACTGGCCCATACAGCGTGAAGAAGCCGATAGCTGATTTCAGGATGTCGATCGATCTGAACAAGAAATTGCTCCGAAGTGAAGATCCCTCCTGGCATCAAGGACCAGGGACCAAGGACCAAGGTTGTCTCACTGAGTCAATGGGCCAGCAGTTCAGCCTGAGCAGACTAGGAGCACTTCAGATGACACCAGGCACAGAATGCATGAATGCAGCATGACTCCACGTACACCGGATCGAAAGACTTGCTGAAGCGCAGGCGTCTGTATGCCATGTGTGCCATGTTTGATGTTGTCGTACAAGCTAGTCTGTTGCTCATCCATCCATGGCACTGTGCTCCTGCTTCATGTCTCGAGCTGTGTCCAGCTACTGATACCTCCATACACCGTGTCCGTAGCATCAGCACTGAGCCTCATTCTCAGCTGTTTCGACGCTGGATCAGACGCGACCAAAGCAACCCCGAGAAGATCCTCTGACAAGCACACCTTCAGCTGCTTCTCTGCATCACTTCGTCTCCATGATCATCTCTCCGCTTGTTCAGCTATGTCGCGCAGCACCTCTCCCAGTCTGTTTGCTCCTCTCAGACGACAGCGCATCCAGCGTGGTTGGCATTGTACCATCTTGCTATGCACGGAGTGCCCTCTTTGCCAATACCCTTGTCCTTGATGGTCGTAAGCATGTTTCTCTGCTCAACAGGATACACTGACACGTCATCTCCAGCGACCGGCATCTTGCACCTTCTCGTGCTCGGCATCGCCACCCTCATGCTCTCCAACATTCGTCAGAAGTACGCAGCAGTCGGCAGGCGCGAGTTTATGACTGTACTGCTCCTGTACATGATTACCACCTTCCTAACACTCTGCCTTGATGTCGGCGTCTTGACACCATCACACGCTGCTTTCCCATGGGTCGTTGCTGTACAACTTGCTTCAGGCACCATGACAATGGTGTGTCTGGTTGCGAGTGGCATTGTCAGCTTTTGCTGGCTTGAAGATGGCACAGGATGGCTCATGGGTGTGATTCTTGGCGCTGCTGGGCTGTGTGGTGGAGCAGTCTTTGCAGTGACTGTGTGTACAGCACACAGCTGGCTCAATCTGTCTCCCGCAAAGTCATTACCTTTGTTCTTCCTCACTGGTCCATTGAATGCGTTGCTCCTCGTATGCTATGCTGTCATGCAAGTCATCTTGCTCTACACCAAAGTCAAACACTACTGGCCACTCGGCAATTTGCTATTTGGCCTCATCTTTCTGGTCGCAGGACAAGTCACTCTCTTTACAGCATCGATACCGTTGTGTGAGGCAACAGAGCATTACCTCGATGGCACGTTTGTTGCGACAGCTTGTCATCTGCTGGCTGTCATGATGGTATACAAGTACTTTGACTCCATCACCCTGGAGAATTTGGAATTCAGCATCGAGCACAAGCGGCAGATCTATCAGCCTGTGTCCATGACTGGGCCGCACTAGCAAGCAGGCAGTATCACGAGCATGAATCGAGTTGTAGAGCACTTGTTTGTATCAGGTTCACACAAGCTTAAGCTACCGCGTTATAGAGTATCTGTCCTTGCACAGCAGCAGCCAACACACTAGCCATCAGTACAACGCAGGCCAGTATTTGGACATGTAGGTTGAGGTTGAGGTTGAATCCCGCGCTGACTTGATGCATGACGCGTGACCTCTTCGCCCTTACCCGACCGACCACCAGCTACACACCAGAGAAGGCATCCAAGGCATTCATCGCGGATGACACCAGAAACAAGCGAACAGCAGCAGCAAGCACCCACATCCAACCGCTTCTCACGTCGTCTCTCATCCGTCCCGCGCGACTTGCGCAATTCCTTCGAAAACGTCTCTTCGCGTCTCAGCTTCTCAAATGCATCAAGACACGCATCTTCTGGACATCGCAAGACGTTATCAGTCTTGGAAACAGACTCGGCGAGCCATGTCAAGTCACATGAGGGGTTGAATGGTGCAGGACCTCGCAGACCTTCTTCATCCTTGGGCATGCCAGCAGCAGCGTCTTCACACAGTGACCCATTCACAGCAGGCCCACCACAACGCAGTACCAGCGCCATGTCCAATAGTGACGCTGCCTCCATACACTCCTCAACAGGCAGTATTGGGCCCACCTCTGGTCGATGGTTCGAACGGCTTCGTCGCAACTCAAATCGCACAGTCTCCAGAGAAATCGATACGGCCCTTGAAAAGGCCAATGAAGCAGCAGCGCATCGCTCGCATAACCCGTTTCTAAGAAAACGATCTATCGCGTCTGTTGTCTCTGTGACGGCATACCATGAGCCTGGTCGTACTATTTTGGGAGCAACGCCAGCACAAGCTGCAGAGATGGGTGGTGTGGCATCCAGCGCGTCATCTTTGCTGTCAGCATCGTTCATCAGCGAGTCGCGGGGTGTAGAGGTACCGTATGTGGTGGATGCCTGTGTTGCATACCTGCTTCAGCACGATGCAATTTCAATGCCTGGACTATTTCGCGTGAGTGGATCTAATGCTGCGTGTCGGGCACTGGCGGAGTACTTTTCACATTTCTCAAATGAGGCAGCAAGGATACCCCTGAATGAAATTGTATTGCCTGGCGACCAGGTGCTCTCCGTGCATGACGTTGCATCGACCCTCAAAAAATACCTCACATTGCTACCAGGTGGTCTATTCGGTGAGAGTGTGTTTATGGAACTCCAAGAACTCAGTGAAGAAGAACCAGGTCAGCGCAGTGCCCGGCATATCGCTGAAGCACTCACAGAGATGACAGACCCTTTGAAATTGGCAATTTGTCAAATACAGCTCGGTTTGCTTGCAACGATTGCAGAACGGACGGTCACGTTACGTGCAGAATCGGCACAGGCTGAGCATGAAGTGGGATATATGACTGGCAAGACACTTGGTATTGTCTTTGCGCCCGCGTGTCTTGGCGCAACGGCGCCGGGTCATTCTATGCAAAGCACACCTAGCACAACGGGACGCATGAGTAATGACATGCGGCGTTCATCAACCTCACAAAGCGACTATTCCTTCAAATCAGATGCGTCGACACAGATCGAAGAAGCCGTCTTGCAAGCGAAACAAGCTGGTAAAGTGGTGGAAATGCTCATTGCACACTGGCAGGAAGTCGTACCACTCCTAGATCAGCTGACTGGGTCCGGTGCACTTGGTCAGCAACGACCACGCTCATCACGAAGTTCTATGGATTACGTACGGCGAGGGCACGGTGAGTCTGATATTGCGAGACCGTTGGACACGATTATGGACAGTAGTCCACTCAAACTGCCGCCGCCGAAAGATGCACGCCGCAATGAACATGCACGCAATATGAGTGTCGATACCGTCACCCAAGGTTGTACATGTGACAAGGCAAAACATCGTGAAAGTGCCATGGTCAAGGGACTTGAAGTCAAGCTGGCCGCGAGTGAACAGCAGCGGTCACAAGCACTTGAGCAGATTGCGACGCTTGAGCTACAGGTGCAAGCATTGCAGCGAGAACTGGCGCTGGGTAAGCTACAAGTCCATGAGGGTCCTTCTGTTTCAACAGATGCCAGGGAAGGGTAATTACTATTTGATGTTCCATTGTACTTCATATTGCAGTTCCAGAAGCTATCTCGACACGTCTCTTTGACACCCGCGCGATGCCGCGTGTAGTTATGAGCAATTTCAGCTTCACAGACGCTGTATTTGGTCCAGGTCCTCTTGTCAACCATAGGCCTCCTGAGCGGCTCTTTTGCACACGCCGATACTCTGCTCACCTTCTGTACATGACTAGCTGCAATCTTGGTGTCTCATCAGGAGAGCTTCATAGAATGTACAGGAGTCTCATTGAGGCTCCTTACGTCTCGGAAGACCAAAGTAAGGAGAAGATGTAGTTTTGTGCGCTCAATTAAATACAAAGGCTTAAACGAAATGATCTTAGACACTCAGTTTACAACTAAAAATTCTTGTGATTAGGTCCTTCGAGCTGCTGACTGATTGAGATCCGCTGACTTCGTCCAATGCTGGACGGCTTCGTGCCTGTCGCCTACATGTTTTGCTACTAAAGCCGACCAGTTGCTTGTCCAGTCGCTTGACTCGCGCCATCAAAATACGCCATAGTTCTGTTTGTCATGTGCGGCCGCGACTACCTGCAGCTACAGCTGCATCTGCGCAGTTCTGGACGACGCCCATGCACAGGTGGCAGACAGAATTGAGAGATCGACAAGAAATAATGTTACAAATAACCACGCAACGCGGCCACAGTGCATACGATGACCCATTGCATTTCGTGGAGGTAGAAATGAGAACTATAGACGAACCAGATGATGTGTGATTGATCATTAGCTGATTAAGGAATGCTCTATGATAATTGTAAGTCAACCGACATTTCCAGCCTCAACAGGCTTCGATTTCAGACCTTCAATATTGCTTATTGTTCATAATAGCAATCCGATTTCGTATGCATGTTTCATACTACGACCCTTTGCTACTCTAAGGAGTCGACAGAAACGTACATAAAAATAGTTGCAAAATTACATGTGCACAGACATCGAAAGCACCAAGCATTCATCAAAGGGGATCAATCCTGAGCTTTCACGTGCAGTCTGCCGTGAAAAATTTAAGTCCTGCAGGCTTCTTGACAAGCTTAAGGTACATTGCAATTGTCGCCGCTATCTTTTCAAATCAACCAATCGGCTTCCATTTCAATCTATGATACATTATCTGAAGACAATGATTTGTCCCATACTCTTTGTCATGGGTTTTTGGACATTGGCTATAGCTATCGATGAGCTCACAACAAGAACACCAATCAATACTTGTGTACAACCAACGCTTACGCTTCGCAAGATCCTCCTTCATACAGGCTACTACGGAGCTGGGCAACTTCAAGGTCAAATTGCACAGGCCACTTGTGCCAAGAAATGCGAGAATGAAATGGCCAGCTATCACTTTGCACGTATTCAAGCTCATTCCAGCGCAGATATTTGTCATGCTGGTGAAAATGTCTGCTCTTGCTTGAGTGAGGCTGTGCATATACCGACGGCTGCAGCTGAAGGAACATCAAAAACTAAACCCGGCAATGACAATACCGCAGGTACTTCTTTCGTGGGATTCTTGCCATATGGCATTCCATATTGGGACAGACCATATTGGGCTTCTCATGTCACTGATTCCAATTCAATGACTAACCCAAATTCCATTAGAATTGGAATGCTCGGCGGAGCGAACTTGCGCAACTCAAACAAAGCCAACTACATGCAACTGCAACCACAGCTACAATCAATACAGTGCCATTGTTCCATACAAGTTCAATACCTCAAAATGCGCATTCAAAGGATCAACTTAGAATTGCAACTGGACGGAGCTGAAGGTATCTGTGGATTTAGCACAATAGTAAAGAGACACCAAATCAATGGCTGGCAATCTCTCGATTCAATGTCTAGACTGCCAATATTCCCGTGCAACGGTCATATCGAAGATCAGCGTTCTTGTTCCGGTGTGATGCCCACACAATGCCAATTGTATCCATCGGCAATCAATTTGGAAATCCCAACGGCCTTCAGCTAAGTCTTTCCTTTCAATCGGAAATTCTCAACACTCAAAGTTGCTTGATTTTATTGCAACTTTTTTTCCGAACAGAACCAACTTTTCGCTGTTGAGCCTTTTTAGCTACCACCCAATTTAATCATACGCTCATTTTCACTTCGCATTTTCCTGTCTCAATTTGTGCACTTTGTGTCTAAGCCTATATGCTAAGAGTAGCTTTGATCAGCTGCAGGGTATCTGCATTGATATATGCATGTACAATACAATGTTTTAGCATCTATGTGAATCCGGGAAGAGGTTCCACTCATGACCCACTCTCGATCGATGGCCGAGTATCTATCACGCGGGATTCGTTGTTCAAACGTCGGCGATTGTGCCACTAGTGATAAGCAGGGACTGACGATTACCCACTGGCGGACGGCGGCAAGTCTCAAATCGACAAGTATCACTGTCGTCAAGTCAGGTCAAGTTCAATTGGGCTCAAAGGGAGACACTGCGTTTCGCTAAAGCCATTTACTTGTTGTTCTTGAGTTTGAGCATTCTCACCTGACCTCACATACTTTATGCTGCTGAACAAATGTTTCATCCCGCGGCATCTTGCAACTGGGTTTGGCTGTGAAGCACGATCGGCCTGTAGGTATTCTTGTCATCAGATACCGCAAGCGTAATGGTGCTCACAGCAGATCACATCTTTTTGCAAGCAGACTGAAGACACTATCTCCAATGTCCAGCTGCAGATAACTGCTCATGGCGCCGGGGGCACAAGATGTCCTTTTGAATTGCAGCAGCAGGGGTGGCCGAGTGCTGAGGTCTCAGATGGAATGAGGGAGACCTGCCACTGGAGCCACTCGGATGTGTCTCTGCCCAATTGATGTAGATTGAGCGCCCTATAGGTAATCTTGTCAGTAAGTGTCGCAAGCGTGATGATCATTCCAGCGTATTTCAAGCAGACTGAATAACGCTGTCTCCAAGATCCATTTCTGAATGACTGATTATGGCGTCGTGGGCACATGAGGTCCCTGCAGTGCAGCAGCATCGGTAGACGAGTGCTGTGATGCTCAACTGCAATGAGGGGGAGCTGCCGCTTCAGAAGCTCCAGTGTATCTGAGGATGATTGAAACCTGATGTCAGAAAGTCACACACAGAGCACTCTTGTCGCCTTGAGCAGATCTATGCCCTCCTATGTCTGTTGGTGTTTGCACGGCGCTTCGATTGTACAATCATCCTTGTTGTGACAAAGACATGACTGATTCGCTGGTCATCGAAAAGTCTCTGTCCTTGCTATCAACATCTGCCTAGAAGCGCGATCCAGTATCCTCGCGATCGTGTGCAGGAACCCAGTCATCGGCCAGTGCTGTGCACCACGTATCTGCTGATATCTCTGTTTCGGCAATTTCAGAGCCTTGCCGCGACCAAGGTGTTTCGCAGAGGACTAAACACGGTGCGCTTGCAGTCACGAGGTGGTACTTCTGCTTGAGTCGCGGTTTGCGAGTCGTGGCGGGCTCAATCGTCCTGCGGCCTCACGAAAAGAACATCACCAACAGTCAAATAATCATCCGATGAGAGTGTGTAGGACATTGGTTTTTCACACGACGTGAGCTCGCCATGTTCAACTGCAATTGCAAGCCTCCATAGTTTCTACAGATCTGAAGTTTCATCAGCGACACATGGCAGTTATGATCACGCAAGGTCGTGTACAGGCACATGGTGCATGAATTCAAACACTTCAGCAAACAAGTCGCACCATGCGGACATGAATGGATCTGAATTTACGGTCAATAGCCTGGGGTGGACCACGCCATCTCATGCCAAATTAACGGAACAAATAGTTGCAGGTGGCTTTGTATATCTCGCCTACGCTGTTGCATTCGATTCTCGCTCAGGTGGTGGCTCACCTCAATCGCTAGGTTGAAGTCAAATGCTCATAACTTTTGGGCCGCATTAGACGACATAATGATAATTTCAAGTAGTAAGTCGCACGATCAGGAGAAATGACAAACATAGCCGCGTTTCGGATACCACCTTCAGCAAGGGATATGATATTATAAAGGCTGGAAGAGGAGCAGCTGTCGTATCCTTCCTCAACCCTTGCACTATCTTGCCACTGCCGCTCTTTTTGACTCGTCAAATCGTTATCAGAAGTACAGTATGATTTGGATCGCATGGTTCAATCTATTTGCATCATTTATGAAGCCCGCCTTGTCTATGGAGAAAGGTAATGATGTTTCCACAGCTACATCGAACGGTGATGACTGTGCGCCACTGGTATTTGAATTGCATAATCTAGTTCAGGCTGAGGGACCGGATGGACACTTGGCTTGCCTCAACGCTTGCGTAAATGCAGTTGATCATTATAAAAGGGACTATCTGATGGGAGACCGACGATTTGCAGACGTCTGTAATCTGGGTGATGATGTTTGCATTTGTCTGAACGCTCACTCTTGGGAAAGAACGAAGTGGGCAGAGACCAAAGGCGAAGCTGAAAGAGCTTCTTCATGCATGGGTCCGATGCCATTAGGTGTAGAATTTGATGACAAAATGCCATGGGCGAGCATGATCACTTCGATCCAGGCGTCCAACACCTTGTCTCTCTTTCCAGGAGCAGTGGTCGGAAATGCTGCCAACGTGTGGAAAGCATCACGATCAACTTCGACTGCGGCCAAATCGGGCAACACCGGGGGCCGGGTGCAGCTCAATTTGTGGGTATGCAAGTGTACTATGTCAGTTGGTTTCCACAAATTGCGCATCCATTCGCCACCTAATCTAGAACTGGAGTTGGGTTCATCTTCAGCTTCGAACCGCTACAGCTGCTTTGCTCTTGATGTGCATGACAGGCTTCAATCGAATATTTGGCAAATTCGTTCAGGTGCGAAGATTGTCCAGCTGCAACCAGGTACCAAATGCGCTGATTATGATAGTGTTGATGATACTCGCCCATGTATACAACCCGTTCCGGGCGCACACCGTTTCTGTCAGCTGATACCACAGCGCCCATGGCACGAACAGCCGGAAACAGGACAATATTGGTAGATGGGCAGTCTTCAATGACACCTAGGGAGCTTCCCATATATTGTCAGAGGCAGTCTAGCGATGCGAACGTTCGCACATCTATAGCCACAAAGCTTTTATCCCATTTTTTGGTCTATCTCTCTTTAGAGAGTGTAGTTTCCTGCATGTAAACTGTGCTCGGGGCCGCCGGCGAAGTTTGTTTGAATATTAAGGCAAAAGAATTGAGAGTGAATTGCGCTCCCAATCTTCGATACGGTTGTCTACACATCCTTGGCAGGATATGTCAGCATCAAAGCATCTGATCGCGAGCCTTATCGAGATGTGCTTCTTTGTCGGAAGATACAAAGATTTTACACACCCTTTTTGATTGGAGAGCTTATAGTACAGCGTAAGATGAGATATTCACCAGCTACAACGGGACTTGTGCATCATAGCTATAGCGCTGGCTTCTTGTGCTCTCTATCTGCAGCTGTGCTGTCTTTCTCTTTGAGACCAGGGGCACGCATCCTGGGTCCATGAGCAGGTCCTGCAGCTGTCAGCAAAACATTTGACTTAGTCGCAGATGTTGAAGCTAGTTTATGCTCGTACGTCAGCTCATAGCTAGTGCAATAGCTGTATAGATGTAGTCTTGTAAACATTTGTGTCTTCCTGGCATGGTCCAGATGATGAGTGCGCTCGCGCACATACAACAATGCGTTTTGTAATGATTGGGCCGAGGGATAAGTAGGCAGAGCAGAGCGAGTCCAGATCGAAGACACTGGGCAACAGTAGAGACAAATAGAGATGAACCTACCAACGAGCAAAGTTGATGCATGAAAATACGCAGCAGAAAGAGATTTTTCTTTCATTTTCATTCAACTAGAGGTAAAAACAGTGAGATAAAAAACAAGGTCCAAGCCCCAAAGATTGTGAGTAACGTCAAGCCAGACGAGCCAAATACAAAGAGATGCGACTAGCACACTCCTTGTACTTGTCCTGTGCATCTGTCATGTGGACCTCGATCTCGTCGTGAACATACTTCAAATGAGCAGCCATGTCATAACTTGCGGGAATAGTGCGAGGACCAAGATGAACAGTGAAGCGAGGGTGTCAACTGCGCTCACCGAAGCAGGGAGACGTCTCGATGGTGAACTGTCAAGTATTGTTGTAGCAGACTTGACTTGAGGATGAAGGGAACGCCGATTGTCTTGGGCTTGGTTGATGTAACATCGCAGATACTGTTCGAGCATCGAGTTGACACGTTTTGTCTGACCATCAATTTGAGGGCGATAGGCTAGAGACAACCAAAACTTGACTCGTGATTCAAATTGGAGAAACAGTGACTGCCACAACTTGGACGTGAAGATGAGGTCACGGCGAGAGAGTGTAGACGTTGGGAGGTCATAATTCGAGACAATGCGATCCATGAAGGTCTTGGCGAAGGTAAATGCACCAGTAACCTCAACGCAAGGGATGAATTGAGCTTTCTTGCTGAGACGGTCAACAACAGCCAGCTGCAGAATAGAATCATAGTCGTTGGACAAAGAAAGCTAGGTGATCAAGTCCAGGGAGATAGCAGAACATAGCTAGCGTTGTGAGTCGGGAGCGGATTGAGTTCACCATAGAACTTGTGTCGAGCCGCCTTGGTGCGTGCACAAGTGCCACAAGTGCGCACGTATCGCTTCACCGCGATAGATCGTGCCATTGGCCAGAGAGTACCTTTCATTTCTGTTGCCCCGCAAGGCACTTTTGGGCCTGCTGGTCTCTGTCGGCGGTCTTTGAGTTGGTGTCTGGGCTCACCACAATAGAGACAGAGTCGGTCGGCAAACTTTTTACTGACGGATTGCCGCACGATACTTGCTGGGTGCCACAGTGTCACTTTGCACTAGCTGTAAGAAAGTTGTTGTAGGATGAGCGCTGGCATTGAAACGGGTCCAAATAGAAGAGAGCGTGCTGGCGTGGGCACGCACAGTACGGCTCAATGTCAGAGTGCAGTGCCTACCCGAGCGCTTATACGCTCTCCAATACGACATAAAAGAGTGAAGTCAGACTTTGTCTATTCCAAAGATTGAGCGAGGACATTCTTGACCTCCTGGTTGATCGAATGGCGCAAGGACAAGATCTTGGACCCCTCAGCCATCTTCCAAGGAACGACGATCAGATTGAAGGTAGCAATGTGCCGCAGTGCTGTTTTCATGCCCTGACAAAGACGCTCGAGCTGCTGTGTTGCTCTAGACTGCTCGGTGCCCAACTGGAAGGCACGAGTCCGCTCGGCAAGCATCTGGTTTGCTGTATTGAATTCAAATTCTGTGCCTCCAAGGTGGAAGTCCGTTTTGAATTATTGCCCAGGCTAGCGGCCTCGTCTGGCAGACTGCAGACACACAAAATCTTTGTCGGATTTAGGTGCCTGGCAGTAGGATGAGCTGGCGAGACAGATACGGCAGACTGCCACAAAGTATCGAACATTGGAGTCCGGCATTTTCGCGAAGGTCTCAAGTTCTTTGCCTTCAGGCGAGTTTGCGATGAGGGGCAAGGGCGAAGATGGTGCCGGAAGGCCTCGGACAGCCAGAGCTTGAGCAGCGAGAAGTTCTGGTTGGAGGTTCTGCAGCTCGAGTTGATGAGCATGGTGGAGCTGAGCCATGTCGTTGGCCAAGGCGTCGACCTGACCATGAATTTGGTTCTGGATCAAAGGCCAAGGCCTGAATGGTTTCTTCGAGGGTCATACCCATAAGAATGATTGAGCGAATGACATGAATCGTACTGGTGTTGTTGTCCTAACGTGGTAGACCCTGGTATAGTTTCCATAAGTGTAGCAATTGTGCCGAGAGCTGGATGAACAGAGCAGAGCGACTTGACGTCGAAAGCACTAGACAGGAGAGGTAGATATAGATGATTTCGCAAAAGTACAAAGTTGGTAAGTGAGATTCAAGGCAACAGAAGGCTGTCTTTTTACCTTCATTTGACTAAGAGTAAAAGCGGTAAGGCAAGGGACAGGGTCTGAACCCTGAAAGTTATGTGCGACATCAAGCCAGAGGCATTAAACGACGAATAGATGTCTCAGCTTGATAAGGCGAGAAGAAGATGCTTGGGTCAGAAGGAAGCAAGTATCCGTTGAAGATACTGAACGCCTAATTCCACGAACTAGGTGGGCAGATCTCAATTCGCAAGGCTAGTCGATGTGGTTGTGTATAGATCAATAGCTGAGAGTTGCAATCAGGAGTCTCAGGTGATGAGGTATTTGGAGTCAATAAAGACTGGGACTTATTCGCTCGGTCCATATGCATGCATTTTATCACCGTAAATCACGCAATGAGTCTGTTTGTCGTGTTCGGCCGCAAACACCTGCAGCTGCAGCTGCGCAGTCCTTAAGGACGATGCAACCATGCACAGGTGGCAGACAGAACTGAGAGATCGACAAAGAATGATGTCACAAATGACCACGCGACGGTGCCCCAGTGCAAACGATGACCCATTGCATTTCATGGAGGTACAAGTGAGAGCTATAGACGAGCCAGATGATGTGTGATTGATCATTAGCTGACTAAGGAATGCTCTATGACAATTGTAAGTCAATCGACAGTTACAGCCGCAACAGGCTACGATCTCGAATCTTCAATATTGCTCATTGTTCATAATAGCAATCCGATGTCTTATGCATATTTCATACTGCTACCCTTTGCTACTCTAAGGAGTCGACAGAAACGTACATAAAAATAGCTGCAAAATTACGTGTGCACAGAAATCGAAAGCACCATGCTTTTATCAAAGGGGATCAATCAAGAGCTTTCACGTGCGGCCTGCCGTGAAAAGTTTAAGTCCTGCAGGCCTCTCAACGAGATCGATTGCAATTATCGCCGACAAGTTTGAAGTTCAAGCAATTGAGTTCCAGTTTACGCATCATCTCATGCCGACAATGTATCCGATTCTCTTGCTCATTGGCTCATGCCCGATGGTGAAAGCCATGAATGCGGGCACAAGAGCTCCGCCCGTCAAAACTTGTGGACAGGCGTCGTTTAAGCTTCAGAAGCTGATCTCTCATGGAGGAATCTATAAAATTGGAGAACTCCAAGGTCAATTTGCACAAGATCTTTGTTCCACTGAATGCATGACCGAAATGGTCAGCTATCACAGTTCTCGTCTTCGAGCACATTCCAGCGCAGACGTTTGTCATGCTGGTGATGAAGTTTGCTATTGCTTGGAAACGGACATACCTGAATCTCTCCATGAAAAGCAGGTATCGGCAGCTGGAAAAGAAACACCGACAGGTCAGTACGACTATAGAGCCGCTGGTTTCGTGGGATCTTTGCCGCTTAATCTTATCACATGGCCAACTTTTGTGAACCCGCCTTGGGCCACTTTGGTTACCCAGGCCAGCAGCTCGACTCACCCATTTCTCGTATCAACTCCAGTGCCCAATGAACAGAATTTCCGCAATTCAGGCACAGGTAAGACCAAACCACAGCCCCACAGACAGACTAAAGAGGTGTGGTACCAATCGATACAGTGCCGATGTTCCATGCTAGTTGAATATCTCAAAATGCGTATTCAGCACGAGCATGCTATAGAGTTACAGCTGGACGAGCCTGGAGCTGGACGTATCTGTCAGCTCAGAGACATAGCAGCAAGACACCAGATCAATAATTGGCATGCACGTTTTCCTTACTACTCTGACCCATCTTACAACTGGCTAGTGGTAGATGAGTATTTGTGCGACGATCCCATCCAAATCCCCGACCGCCGCTCCTGCAGTGCCCCTTTGGCCCACCAGCAATGCAAAATGTATGAATTGCCTTCCCAATCTCAACTCCAACGGCCTTCAGCTAAAACGTTTCTTTAATTCGGAAGTTTTCAAGTAGAGAAGCTGCCGAATCTCAATAGAATTATGTCCTATCAAGATTTAGCTCTCCAACTTCTAGCTCTAAATCAAATTAATCAAATGCTCAGTCTTACTTGCCAGTAGCCTGTCTCGATCTGTACACTAAGATCTGAGGTGCTGAAATAGTCACGGTCAGCTACAGAATGTTTACGTTTGTATATGCATGAATATTATCAACTTTTGGCATCTACGTGGTCCCAGGGGGATTTCACTGACGATTCACTCAAGATATGGTTGTCCAGGTGCTTCTTATCTGTGATTCGTTAACGAGAATTCAGCAATGATGCTTCCATTGATAAGCAGGTGATAACGGAGGCCCGATGACGGACGGCAAGCTAGTGCCAGATTGACAAATATCGCTAGCATCAAGTCAGATCAAGGTCAGCTGAGGTCAAAAGGACGCCTCGGGGTTTAGTATAGCTGTTGTACTTGTCATTATTGAGCTTGGGCATGCTCGTCTGTCCCTACATTCTGTATGCTGCTGAGCAAATGTTCTTGCTCTTGTCGACGTCTTGCATCATTTCCCATTTGTGTTTGGCTGTGTAGCTTGAGCGGCCTATGGCTATCGTTACCAGCAAGTTTCACAAGCGTGATGGTGATTACAGCGTACTTCAAGCAGACTGAAGGACACTCTCTCCAAGGCACAGCTGTGAATGACTGATTATGGCTTTGTGTGCACAAGAGGTTCTTGAAATGCAGCAGCAACGGGAGATGAGTATTGTGATACTCACCCGCGATGGAGGCTAGCCGCTGCTACAATCCCTCAAGTGCGCCTGAGATTAATCGATACTTGATATCAGATAAAACATACACAGAACACTCTTGTCATCTTGAGAAGACCTATTCATCCCCATGTGATGAGGGGCGAACAGGACAGGACGAATGCTTGTGCTGAGGACAGGACTTGAGCGAGATGTAAGTGACGAGAATAGAAATTGTAAACTAAGGAACAAGACAGCAGAAGGCTGCCTACTTGTGTCTACCAGGTACGAGTATGAGAGCGGATGGCGATGATGTGGGTAGAAGATCCGCGATGAGTTCCCAGAGCATGTGGTGCTGAATGGTCGGATGCGAGGTTGAAGGCTGCGTGTTCGTCACATCCCGTCCGTTGCCGAGTTTGCAGGGCGCTTTGGATACACAATTTCCTGATTGTACTGAAGACAAGACTGATTCGCTGGTCCTCAATGAGTCTCTGTCCTTGCAATTTACCTAGAAGCAAGGACAAACTCTAGTATCCTTGTGATCGTGTAAAGGTAACTCAGTCAACAGTCAGTGCTGCGGATCACAGTATCTACTGAAGTCTCTGAAATAGGAATCATTCAGAGTCCTGCCATGTCCATGGTGATTTGCAAAGGACTGAATACGGTGTTTGTGAAGACGCAAGTTTGGTGTTTCTGTTTGAGTCGCGATTGTCTACACGTCATGAGATTAGTGGGCTTGGCAATTCTGCAGTTTCACAAAACGCACGTCAACTTAGGCAAATGATCATCCGGTGATTGACTGTAGGATAGCGAGCTCCGCACGATGTCAGATCGCCATACATAGCTGCAGTTGCAACTTGCAAGCAACCATAGCCTGATCTGCGACACATGATAGCCATCCCATGACTATAATCATATAGTCAATGATCACGTATGGTGCATGCGTGAAATCCAGCATTTCAGTGAATGATTCGCACCATGCGGACATAAATCCACGGCCAACATCCTAAAGTGGACTATGCCAGTTTGTGGCAAACCAACGAGACAGATAGCTGCAAAGAACTTGTTCATCTCCTCCACGCTGTTGCTTTCGATTCCTACTTGAGTAGTGGCTCACTTAAACCACCTGCTTGAAGTCAAATAGCCATCAGTGTTGGAGCGACATTGGACGGCGAAGTCATGTGTATCGAGTAGTAGGCCGCAGGAGTATTGAAGGAAACAGCCACGTGTCAGAGACAACCTTCAGAAGTCGTAATCGGCACATGGCGCATGTGAAAAATTCAAGCAGTTCAGCAAACAATTCGCCTCATGCGGACATTAATCCACGGCAAACAACTTGAAATGGACTATACCAATGCATGCCAAAGCCAACGAAACGAACAGATACAGGCGGACTGTTCATATCGCCCGCACTGTTGCTTTCGATTCAAACTTACGTGGTGACTCACTTCAGTCGCTAGGTCGAGGTCACATGTTCCTCAATGTGGAATCGGCATTGGACGACAGAGACATATGTATCATGTAGTAAGTCGCATAGTCAGGAGTATTGAAGAACATAGCCACGTTCCAGAGACACTCGTCAACAAAAATTTCAGATCATAAAAGCCGGCCGAGTAGTAGTTGTCTTGTTCTTCCTTATCCCTACGCTCTTCTACCATTGCCACTTCTTTTGGCTCGTCAAATTGTTGTCAAAAGGGAAGCATGACATTGTCTGCGCGGCTCACTCTATTTGCATCATGTGTGCAGCTCGCCTGGACTATGCATAGAGGCAATGATATCTCGACGGCTGATTCGCATGACATTGACTGCGGGCAGCTATCGTTCAAGTTGGACAAAGTCATTGAGGTCGTAGGATCTGATGTCGACTCACCCTGTAGCAGCCCTTGCTTGCGTGAGGTTCAAGCTTATCAAAATGAATATGGGAGTCACGGCAATCGACAGTGTGCAGACGTGTGTAATTTGAGTGAGGATATCTGCATTTGCCTGCAGGAAAGCAGTGTGTTGTCAAAGCAGAAGGAGCAGGATTACACTGGATTTGGAATGACTTCTCAACACATGGGATCGATGCCAAGCTGGGCAGGTGGGATCACTTCGACCGGCGCATCCAACACCTTATTGCTCTTTTCAGGTGCAGTAATTGACGATAGGGCCAACAGCAACATTGGGCGCAAGGAGGGGCTCACTCGATTGGTGTGCCAGTGTAGTATGGTGGTTCAGTTCTACAAATTGCGCGTTGCTTCAACAGCGTCTTCGGATCCCGCTCGCTACAGCTGCCGGCCTTCTGCTGTGTACGACAGGCTTCTTTCAGGCACCTGGCTAAGGTGGCGATCGGCGGAAGATGAAGCAGCAGGTATAGTAGACCTGCAACCAAGGCGCAAATGCCTGGCTTATCTTCACGAACATGATCCTGTTATAGACCGTCGCTTATGTCGACGTTCTGACAGGCAAAATGTCTGTTCGCTGATTGATCAGCCTCCATGGTATGAGCCATTTGGAATAGGAACATCAACAATGAATGTGCGTTGGTAGCTATAGATGAATAAACTTCACCGACACTTAGACAGCTTTCGAGAGGCAAACTAGAGATGCAAGCGTTCTGACCTTCATAGCCACATACAAAGCTCTTGTTCCATTTTTCAATCTATGTCTCTCTACAAAGTGTACTCCGCCGTACACAGAGTGTGCTCGGAGACGAAGGCGAAGAATCATTTTGATATCAGCAAGAGCTCGAAAGTGGGTCGTGATCTCAATACTTTGACATGATTATTCTTGCCAATATCAAGAGACGACGACTTTCTCGACATGGGTCGCGTCCTGGGCTGTCAATGCCCTCCTTGGCTACAGAGCTTATAGTGAAGCGCAAGACACGACATCCACAAGCTGCAGCTGAGCTTGTGCTTCATAGATATAACGCTAGATTGCTGTCCTCTCTGTCATTCCAATGCAAGAGGCACGGAAATCAACGAGAAGTTCTTTGTAACACGGCGCGGCTCATGAGCAATGCCAGTGCCCTGTCAGCGTGACATCTGGCTAGGTTGCAGATATTGAAGCTACCGTGTGCGCGCAACTTGATGCGTAGCTAAAGCAGTAGCTGTATGGATGCATTCTAGGAGACGTTTGCAGTTGCACCTGGAACGGCACAGATGGAAGATCCAATCGCACGCTCTCCAATAGTTCTAGTTCTAATGCATTTGCCGCCGCGCGACGCAACAGCTAGCAATAGTGGTAGCTGCATCTGCTACAGCAGCGGTCTCCATAGTCCTCTACCACGACTATAGCAAGAACTGATAGCAACAGCGAACACATCTGATGCCAATACATCTGCTTTTGTTTAACTCTTTTCTCAATCACGCTTTCAGGCTTAAGACTTGATGGCATTCACTATTGCTATATATTACCGCTGCAGTCCTAGCTTCTCTGCGCTCCAGCCTGGTTAAGCAGCGACACTGGCTCTCTTCGATGCTCGCTTGCTCTAGAGCCGTCAGCGCATGATCAAATGCCCGTGAGCCTTGAGACATCGCGAGGCGAAATGATTTTACCACGCTTGGCTCAGCAGCTCGAAGACGACTGTTACTGTCTGGTACCCTGTCGTGTTGAACGACGCACTAGATCTGCCAGCGACACCTCAAGTCTGGTCGCAATTGCCTTTATCGCCATCATTAGAAGCCAGTCATCACGGTGTACGAGGCCGGAGGAGTGTGCTACGCAAGCGCAGATCCGTGTCTTTGCAGTTGCCATTCTTAAGGCCGTTGTCAACACTGCGTCAATGCTACTTTCGTCGTCTCACCTCGTCTCACCTTAATCATCGCCAGCACGTCCGGCATTGCTTCCAATGATGTTGCCATCGTCATTAAAATGTCGTTGTGCTCCAGAAGGCGGTCCAAGCATGGCAAGCATTTCCTCGGCCAAGGTGTTAAAACTCGTCGTTCTCGGAGAATACCGGCAATTCTTAGTCTTCATAAGCAGTGGAAGGGTAGTTGGCTAGACTGTTCAGGCCGTATTTGACTAGCCATATGGATTCAAGACGCATTGAGCAAAATCAGTCAATGTGCAGGATCATATACATGAGTTGCAGCAGCCTTTTTCATTTGAAAAGACTGTTCCATTTGAAAGACTATTCCATTTGAGATGATATCATAGCAGACTTGAATGGCAGTCCTCTTTCAGAAATGTCTTCAGAAGCAGAGAAAGTGAATCGAATGTCTTAGCACTTCCATAGCCATCAAGGCAGCAACTCGAGGCGTCAGGACGACGCCGCCGGCGGTCATTTCCATCTTTACAAAGTAGCTTGGGCATGCGACAGCTGTGCCATAGCGCACATATCGGCCAGAGTCCATTGCCAGAGACTAGATCGCGGCTGTCGCTGATGAATGGCTTATTTCGCCTAGCTCGTAGTCATCTCGGTATGTCCGCTGCGATATCGCTTGTGCGTTCATTGCGGTCATATATAGCAGCACAAGATGGTGCTCAAGCCGGTGTAAGCGTGCTGATTCAGCACTTTTATATTTGGGCAGTCTCGAATTCAGGATGACAATGGCAACCCACTTGTGTGGTAGGCTGGTAGCACAGGAGCGTGTTTCTGGAGCAATCGTAGTTCTAACGGCAATTTGTAAGGATGATGTGAGCGTGCGTCGCTGGCCAAGGAAGCGTTCTCAGTCTCTGCAGCTGGCTGCTGCTGCCCAAGGCCACCTCATGAGCGCCAGCTGAGCCAGGTAGAGCAGTCCCGGCAGAGTCTCGAGCAACTTGAGCAGCAGTGAAATGAAATCGAGCAACGGCTGCACTATCTGCTGCAGACTGCTGGTGGACGGCCAATCAGAGCAGGGGCAGCCAAGAAATTCGCGCTCAATTTCAGCAAAGACGCGCTCAACTTCCACTGGCGTCGAGCAGCAAACGCGCCGAGCTCGCGCACAACGCCGTCGTCTGCCTCGGTCGCATTTGTCTTATTGGAAGCTTGGCCGGCCTGTAGCCTGTAGCCTGTAAGCCTGTGACCTGCTTCAACTTGCAGAGTTGCACTTGCAAGTTGCAAATTGCAAAGCTGCGGGTGCTGATGGCGTCTGCCTGATTAGCAAAGTTGAAGGCAGCTGTCACCAACGGTCTCGAATGCATAATCTCCTTCTCGATGACCGATTACCTTCATGGACCATGGAAGAGATTGATCATATCCACAGAGCAAGCAATCGCCATATCCTCACTGGACCGACCTGATGTCGGGCACCTCGGCGGGCATTTCTTTGACCATATCCACTACATGAGGCTACCTAAGAGGCTAAGCATCGATCCATACCACATAGAACCGAGGAGTAGCAAAGACATGACGGCCTACCCAGTCTCGCCATTTTTTTTTAACCTTATTCAGCTAGCAAACGACTTGACAACAGCGGCAAGAAAAGCCCTCCCAGAGGCTCCCACATCTTCGGGTCGGCCTCCTCCTCCCTCACACCCCTCAAGCGTCATTTGCAACAATCAAGTGTCTGAGTTCCTGACCAGGGCCTACATCTACAGCGCCCAGTCTTTCCCTTTCATCAAGCAGCCTCCTCTCATTCGTTCCTTTTGTCAGTCGGTCTTTTGTCCAGCATCTTGAAGAAACAGATGTCTGACTCATTCGCTTCACCCTGGACCTACCAACTGGATGGTCGCTCGACAGCATCAATACCAGTCAAGACACTCCCTGCAGTCACTCGCTCAACACGACAGCGATCAAAAGCGGGCAGCAACGCTGCAACAGCCTCAACAACTCGGCCTGTACAGGGAACAGTAGGAGGAGGTAGCAAGCTGGGCGGTCGACCACGTTCCATCACGTTGCCGGGTCCTTATCGCATGCAGCAATCTGCTAGTCCCTTGTCATCGCCCATCTTTGCTTTACCAACACCAGGTCTCTCATGGACCAACACGAGTCTCGATGGCCGCTTACTATCGCCTGCCGAGTCTGGCCCAACGCAACAATTCAGTGCCAGAGACCGTGAAGGATCTATTCTATCGTCTGGATCCTCGTCAGACGGCAGGATAGTACCAGCACGGCCCATATTACAGCCGCGTTCGCAATCTGCCCGGTCCACAACGACGTTGGCATCGATGACAGGTCGGCCTGGTCTCACACCTGCATCTCGAGCACGCGGGCTTTCCCTTTCCCTCGTTGTTGGCGCCGAGGGTCAAGCTGCATTGCACACAGAAACCCGTGCTATGATGGAGGAAGACCCTGGGATGCGCGGTGAGGCGATGCGTCGTATGGCGTCGTTTGCAGGGAGTGATGTATCCGTCACTCGTCCGCTTGGTGGCTTAACACTCGCCACAGGTGGACGCAGTGAGACGCTGATGCGATCAATTTCCCAGCATGCAGAGTATAGCCCGACGATGCCACTTACGCCGCTGACTGCTGGGTATGATCAGAAATACATTTCGCCCTCACAAATGCGTCGGCCGTCGCTGATGCAGACGCCAGAGTCAATCTGGGATAGTCAGGAGAGCAATACAGATGAGATGCACAGTCCATTTTCTGCACTGGAGGAGAATCTGCCGCAGAGAGAGGATGCTCGTGCGGCACTACAGCAAGTCTATGATCGTCGTCGAGGGGGTACACAAATGCCGCTCAGTACGAGTCTCCCTGCTCCCTCTGACTTTTTCGTCAATATGATGCCGACATCGCCACAAGCACCGTTGCAGCGTGCTCGGCATCGTCATCCATTGACGTGTGGTGCGTGTCGTATGGTCTTTCGAACAGCGCGCGCACATCAGGTGCATACCTCTGGTGGGTGTGGTGTCAAGCAGGCACCCTTCTTGGCAAGTGATTTTTTGGAAGCGCTCGATGCTGGTTCATCGGGTGGGTTCTTTGACTTTGCACATGCAACAGCAGGGTCGTCGCCGCCTGGTGTGCAAGCATTTCAGGAAGAGGCGAGGTTTTCTGGTGCAAGCCGAGCTCATGGGAGTTTACTGGCGAGTCCGCTGCTGAATGGTGATGAGGATTTGTTCTCAACACCAGTTGCTGCGTCCTCAGAGCCGAAGAAGCGGTCGTTGGTAGGTGGCGTGGTACTGCCGCAGCAGGAGAGTTCGTCGCAGGTCCGGACGAGCAAGCGGGCTAGATAGAATTAATTTGTGTCTATAGATGTTTTTAATTGCAGCGATGGCCTGACTATGTCTTTGCCAACATATGTGCAAAACATAGATGAATATAAGTGAATATATATATGTAACTAGCTAAATAATGTATTTGTTCCTGATCCATCTCGTCTCCCTTCACGTGCAAAAAATAAAATTCGAAATTTGAAGCAGCAGCAGCAGCAGCAACTACTCACCAGCTCTACCTCTTCTCCCTCTACTCACCAAGGCCCATCATGCTTCTCTACAAGGACGTCATCTCCGGCGACGAACTCATCTCCGACGCATACGACCTCGAACTCAAGGACGGTATTGTCTACGAGGCAGACTGCGCCATGGTCGAGGTCGGCGGCGAGAATGTCGATATCGGTGCAAACGCCTCTGCTGAAGAGGCCGATGAGGGCACAGACGACACGAAGGAGAAGGTCAACAACATCGTCTACTCCTTCAAGTTGACTCCTACTTCGTTCGACAAGAAGTCCTACATGACCTACATCAAGGGCTACATGAAGAAGGTCAAGGCCCACCTCCAAGAGAATGACCCAGACTCCGTTGCTGAGTTTGAGAAGGGTGCCGCGACGTTTGTCAAGAAGGTGCTCGGCAACTTCAACGACTACGAGTTCTACACGGGCGAATCCATGAACCCGGACGGCATGGTTGCGCTCCTCAACTACCGCGAGGACGGTACCACCCCATACTTTTCTTTCTGTATGTTCCTTGCTTGGTTGTATGTCCTTGCTAATCTCTCCAGTCAAGCACGCTCTCAAGGAGGAGAAGCTTTAAAATGTCGGTTGGATCATAGATTTATACAAAAAGCCATTTGCTCCAATTCCCAACGACATCTAGTCATAGTCGCTGCTGGTCTCAGCCCACGGCCCATGCTGGCAAGTCACGATGAAGATTCAAGCTTGAAATCTGCTAGGAGTCAAGCTCCTCCACACATTGCTGTCCTCTCTGGTGGTTCAGGCGGTAACAGCCTTGTTCAACCGCTCGCTCGCATCACAGATACAGTAAGCTACATCCTGCCCATTAGTGACAACGGCGGCAGTACTTCTGAGATCCTTCGCGTTCTTGGCTCTGTCAGCGTCGGAGACCTACGATCCAGGCTTGTCCGTCTCATACCAGATACTGACCGCAACGGTCGTCCAAACCCCACAAAGACGTTGCTAGCGTACCGTTTGCCGGTCGATACGCATGCAGCACGTCACGACTGGCTTGACTTGCTCGATGGACGACATACACTATGGAAATACGTGCATGTCGATGTCCAACGCTCCCTGATTGCCTACCTGCGCGTTTTTTACAGCGAAATCCTCAAACGCACCGCAGGCCTCGCTCGAGACTTCAACTTTAGCACAGCAGCATTCGGCAACCTCGTCCTGTCCGGCATGGTTCTCTTCTTCGGTCATATGGAAACAGCGATTTTTACATTCTGCAGACTTACCCACATCAATGAGCATACCCGGGTGTTGCCTATATTGAGTACACGCTTCACCACGCCCATCGCAGCAGTCTTGCAAGATGGTACCGTCATTGCTGGTCAAAATGCAATTTCTCATCCGGCAGCCTACAGTGCAATTGAGTCAAATTTGCCATCGCCTGAAGACGACGATGCAAATCTCCCTGGCTCACTCGCCTCACTACGTGCGCCGGGCATCATTTTCGATAAACGAGTCGCGGTACCGTTACCGTCCCCAATCGAACGCATCTACTATATCAACCCATATGGCCAAGAGATGCATCCACAAGCGAATCCAAATGTCCTCCAAGAACTCGCTCAAGCAGATGCATTGGTGTATGCGCCTGGCTCTCTGTATACCTCCCTAGCACCTTTACTCCTGCCAGCTGGGATAGGCAAAGCCATTCAACAACTACAAGTACAGCGTAGACCGCGTATCTTTCTGCTGAATGGATCGCTTGATCGAGAAACACCAGGATATTCTTGTTGGGAGTTCCTGGTGGCAGCAGCCAAAGCAGCAGGGTTGACAGATGGCTTGGACAACGCTACGACTGAGTCTGGTATTCAAGCACTTTGTTCGCATCTCGTCTATATACGACAAGGAGACAGTATAAAGCCTGGTAAGAGCCCAGAAATCGACTTGACACAGCTTCGCGCACTAGGTATCGCCACGATTTCTTGTGCAGGACGTTGGGAGGGTCAGGCGCGTGTGTATGACGCCGATGCACTTGCGCGTGTGCTCAAGACGCTCTTGACGACGCAGATACCAGCTAGGCGATCGACCCTCCATCATCTTGGTCGCGTACCTGCGTCCGAAAGCTAGGAATAAGTGGCATTGGCTGTATGGAATGCGAATGGTAAGGGACCTCACGTCCATACCAGTTTTCCAAGACCACGCATTGCAGTCCAAGGCTCTCTGCAGCTAGCGCCATCGGACCATATCATCCTAGGGCTGCACATCATGAAGCAGGCTTGCTCGCTCACATGGACGTCTAGAGTGATTCTGTCTTTCACTCCTACCGCGTCCACCAGTAATTGACACGTATAAATTACGTGCGCTTTGATATCTGCTGTATGGAGAAGCCTATTGGTCTGCAAGTGGTCCAAGCTTCTCACTGCTCGAAGGACTTTGCTCATCTTCGTTGTTTTTGGCAAATGCAGGTGTAGTCCGCTGCCCCTGTGGACTGCAGACACTGCAGCGTACCTGCTGGAGTTGAGCCATTTGTCTTCAGACACTTGGAGATTCTGCCAATGTTGAAGAGGCACCAAGAATCTACCGTACATCCTGTACCGAGAATTGCGCCTTCGTCTGTTTTCATTGCCTCGCATGAGCGCAGCTCTGGCTCCTCTGTCACAGTCACAGCTGCAACGCGTCCAAGCAAAACTAACCAGGATGCGGTCACGATAAAGGGTAGGGCGACCATATCTTGAGCAATGTGCTGCTATCAGCGTAAAAGTCTATCGGTAAAGCAGCTTTTACACCGATAATTGAATTTGAAAGTCCTCTCGAGTGGTGCGAGAGCAAAAGAGAGGAGAAGGTGCGAAGCTCCTCTTTATGGCATGGCCTCAAAAGCCCCTGATATACATCTCACTGGTGACCGTGGACCCGGACCAATGAGACTCGTTGCAACTTTCCGACCTTGCAGAGTCCAAAAAATGGCAAACCCAACTGTTTGTTCCTATGCTTGTCCAATTGCTGCTTGTGGACATGCCAGTGTTAATGAGACTTTAGAGGCAATGGATCTTTGGCGGGCGAGTCCCGACCAGCAGAGGCAAGCGAGTCGTTGAAGCGACGCATAAAGCTGACAACGATGCGCGATTGTGTAGCGTCTCTCGACAGGGAGATGGCTCACAAAACGGGATCAGCCCAGAGATGAATGGGTGGTGGTGGTTGCAGCATGAGGAGTAGGAAAGATTGCCTGCACAGGACCTTGTGGATCAAATAATGTTGCTGATGCACTCGCGCGTATAACGCTGCTGACGACATAGATATTAGTTCGTAGATCACGCCTGCACGCAGAAATCAGGCAGCTAGTGTCGTTCTTTGTACCGCTGGTGCTTGATCCATGCTTTGTGGCCCTTGTAGAAGACTCGATTTGGTTCTTTACGGTCAGCAATGTCTGATAAGAGAAGAAGAGTGACAGACCAAAGACGCAGCCTCTTTTGTAGAGCGCAAGACAAATACGTGCAATGTTCTTGGTGTCATCGAGGCCACTGTGTGCTTGTCCTTCCATTGTCACTTCAAGAGCTTGACCTTGTTCTGCGAGCGTGCAGCGTTTCTGCTTCATGAATGCAGCAAAGAGACCACGCGTATCGACATATGGGCCGTAGAAGTAGCTCGGAATCGGCAACTTGCTCTGCCGCGCTTGCAACCAGATAAACTTTTCGACATCTGCAACCCCATCCGTTGCGAATGCCCAGTTGCGGAAGTGTCGTTGCAACCGATGATCGTTACCGATACTGGTGCGTGGAAACCAAGTGGATGGTTTGCTGAAACTGAGGTCGTGCAAGGGTGGATCAAACAATATTTGAGTGTGTTGTTCAAGCCACGCCGTCAAATCAGACAAGACGACGTCAAACGGGTCTGCAGCGTCGACTACTTGCTGAGAGATTCCTGTCAGCTCTGTACAAAAGCGGGTCAGTGCTTTGCGCGGCTTGACAAAGCGATGAAAGGTGGCCAAGACTTTAGCCTGCTCCAGGTCAAGCAACAGTACGGGCAGCTCAATGATTTCATGCGCAAAGAGCTCAGATCCAGCATCACATGTGGCCTCGACGTCCATGACGAGGAGATAGCGTAGCGGTCGCTGTTGGGTTGCTAGGCCAGCGCGTGGTCTGGGTGGCGTCCACCTGTGATCATCTTGTAGCGTGGTAGCTTTGAGCAGATCCAGCATGGCATCAATCCCATCGGATGCAGATGACATTGTAGCGGGATATAGTACAATTGATCAGGGAGAGGAAGCTTGCTCAAACTAATCACTGGAAGAGTGGATCGCAGCCGATGAACCATATTCTGCAGCTGGCGTGGAGGTCGCCGAACAATGAGATGGACCGCGCTCAGGCACAAAAAACTAGAAAGTCTAAGTGCTATACCGCCAGGGTCTCGTTATGAAGGTCAAAAATCGAAAGTGCTCCCTGAATCATGCATTAGCATGCTGCTCCTTATGGGACTTCCTGTGTTTGTGCGCTGGGTGCTTCGAGAATTGCTCTGAAGTCTTCCCATGCTCGAGACCAATCTTCTTCGGATCCAATGCCTCCGTTCGGGGAATGAGCCACTCCTTGGGAAATGCTGGAGACACTTTGACACGAGATGCTGGCATTTGGGACAAGTGGACTTTGGGGTAGACTGGAGGTTTGTATGAGGTCTTGCTGAGTTTGAAGTCTGAGGGTAGTCCCTGTGCGAGCCGCCCATTTGACCCTGGCTGGAGACAACCAGCTGGAGTCTTTGGAACACCATCCAAATAACCGAGAGGACGGTCTCGTGGCTTGGGTGCAAAGTAAGGTACTGGGGTGCTATCGACAGCGTACTTCGCGCGTTCAAGGTAACATCCATTTGGCAAAGACAAAGCGTAGAGCCCAATGTCAGCTGGTGCCCCAGTCAAAATACTTGGAGGTACGCCGACAGTATTAAGTACTGAGGTGGTGCCAACGCCACTTGCAGTGTCGACGGCAGTGGCCATGATAACGTTGTTGATTTTGATGTTTTGACACTTGCTGGGGTTCGAGCACAGCACATTGCCGAAAGAACCAGTTGGACTTGTGCCGTAGATACCATCGATAGTGACATCCGTGATTGTCCCCAAGGAAGGGTATCCATAGCAGTTGGAGTTTGCCCTGCCCAGACTATAGCAGGTGTCAATGTACAGCACTTGGGAATTGTCTGAGGTGTGAATGCGAGAGGCTGTAATGTTGTGGACCTCGGCAAGACCACCACCGCCCCATAACTCTTTTGATTTGACACGGTTGCCCGGCCAGAGCTTGATGCGAATACCACCACGGGGTGTGCCAGAGATGAGTACATCCTGAATCACCACATCTTTGACAAATTCATTGACGCCAACAATGTTGCCGAGAGATCCAATGGCGACACCCGCTGTCTCGGAGCCACACATGATGTCGTGGACGTAGATGTTTGAACACATGCCCTTGATAGACACGCAATCATCCTGATGTTAGCGTTTTCTGTTGTCAAGGATGCATACAGTATTGTCAATATAGTTGTTGTGGAACTCCACATTTGTAGAATTGCGAATGTCAATGCCATCCGTATTCTTGGCGCTAATGGAACCACCGATTGACTGGATCATCATATCGTGGATATTGACATGATCACAGTCTGTCACATACAAGGCCCATTTGGGTGTATCCAAAAATCGCAAGTTGCTGATCTCGCAATTCGTGCATCGTTGAAGCGTGACCAAGTTCGGTCGCATGATGGTATTGTCAGCAAGGTACGCAGACCAGAACGGTGCACCATTGCCAATAATGGTCGAACCAGTCTTGAAGACCTCAGCTCCACCAAACTTGAGGCCTTTGCAGTCGCGGAAGAGAATCGCAGCAGAGCTGTTTTGGAAGTTGACGAGATCATGCTTGTAGGCGTTTTGGGCCCAGAAGACTGGGTCTGCCTTGAGATGCAGCGTACCTTGAATAGAAATGGTCACATCCTTCAAGTCGGCCATGACTACGACATTGTCAATGAGGGAATCGCCAGTCTCAATGATAATGTGACCATTGCTTTTGCAGGCCTGGGCAGCATGCAGAAGATCCTTGGTGATGCCATTCATGTTCGCCTTGATTGAGCATACTTTGGGCGCTACTTTCGCTTGTGTAGGATTGGGCTTGATCGCTGCATTGCTTGTTAGCAGGTGAGATGATGAGATTGACAAACCCTGCGCAGTCGCATAGCCTAATGAGAGTACTTGAAGCCAGGCTGCAGCGATGGCACAGTGCTGCGGAAGCATCGATCGTAGCTTATCGAATGATGAAGGCAGGAGACGCTGCCACGTACTTATACTCCTCTTCGCTTTACTCCTGAATATGCTCAGGAGCAGCGAACCAATCATTTCACACAGACAAAGCTTGTTAGACTCAGGGCCACGAGAGCATATTAGTGGTCCTCATCTTTCGAAAACCCCTGAATTTCGCGTTTTGTAATTTGCGAGGCAAACACAACAATCGCATCCTCTGTTGAATAGGGTCGCAGTCTTGGGGTATGAGCTCATTAGAAGCGAATTTTCCGTGTCTGCTAGTTGAAGGCGACTCAATAGTCTGATGCGGGTCGCCAGAGCAAATATATTCCCTGGACTTTGGGCCGGAAGCATGAGAGAAGTCAAGCTGCCAATCGATGTGCTATCATGACCACAGTCTCGTGACTGAGCACTCAGTGACAGTCCGTGGTAGTCCGTGGGTCGCGACAATTAGAAGTGCACGGCAAAAATCAGCTGCCTCAGTTCAGTTGCCAGGCTCAACCCGCTTCCTTCTGCAGCGTGAAATGCTTGACGCAGCGCGCACAGACGTACACCTGTTTGGGACAAAAGAGTCTTGATTAGTCTATGGTAGTGTAGCCTTTGATATTGACAGAAGTTTTGGATTTGTATGCTCGCAAAACAACACGATTGTGTAGGAAGTAAAAACAAGGCCCCATTCGAGTCAGAAGAAAGCCCACAGTGAAAGAAGAGAAAGAAGAGACGCGCGACAACGTCTGTATTACAACGAGCAGTCTATTGTGTTCGTGAAGACCCTGATGAGCGAGAGGAGAAGCTATCGCGTCTACTGCCAAGTGGCGTTCCGCGATGACTTTGTTGACCTTCTTCCATTTGCTTGAGTGCTCTGTATGCGTCAAGTTTGGCAGGTCTGCTTGGATTCCTGCGTTGTTTGAGTCGTTGCATGAATACATACATGCCTGCAATCACAGACAGACCAATGATCCAACCAACAACAAAGAGCAGGAACCAATGCGACTTCATCCAAAAGATGAGACCCGAGTCGCCGTCGTGCCAGGAAGATCCTTCATAGTGCAAGAAGAAGGACCATGGCCGATACATATACTCGTCTGGCATGATGATGCGTACGCGGTCTTCATCTAGTACAGTACCACGTTTGTAGGAGAGCCAAACGAGTGACAGAAAGAGCGGGCCTGTGGAGGCCATGACGGTGAGGTACGGCAGTTTCCAATCTCTCGCCATGGGTCGTAGATTCTCAATGACATCTTTAAAGAAGGGATGTTGCGGGACGGAGCCCATGATGTCGTTGGAAATGCCTGTTGGTTTTGTCTTTCGTACAAATGCACTGAATGACAGAAGTGGATCGAGTTTGCGATTGCAGCCGTCGTCCAGGTCAATGTAGATCCCACCATAGTGACTTAGGATGAAGTAGCGAATAACGTCCGCGCGCTGGATGTTATACGGGTAGTCGTCAAATTGTTCAAGGAACCACGGGTACTCGCGCTTGATGAATTCCCTGCCCATGGCGTCTGTCCAGAGGATATGCTTGTAATCTGGATGCAGTGCTTTGCACGTCTCATGCGGTTCAACCCAGTGTGCGGGTATTGTCTCGTTCTTCCATGTTTGGTGGAAGATCTTTGGGACGAGTTGCGGGCGTGCCTCAATGAGCTGTGAGCCCATGCCTGGGATATCAATGGAGCGGATGACATCTGACGCACCGGTGTCTACGAGCAAGACAAAGAGCCAACGACATGACCAGCAGAGGGAGCCTAGGATGATGAATTGGCAAAGGCAGAAGATGGCGACTGAGCGGCGCATTCTTCTTTGTGATGTTGGGACTGGGCCGTTGCGCTCAATGCACGGCGGCTTGGGTTGTTCAGTGACGGTGTGCTCAGTGCCTGCTTCCTTGCGCGATGTATCCTGGTTGTGCTAGAGACGAGGAGAGGGAGTCGCTGGGCTGTAAGGAGCGTGGTTTGGGGGCTGTCGCCTTTTTGTTTGTGTGGGTGGGCTTGTAAGTTGCTGGCTCATGGCCGAGGCCCGACCCGAGATAAGGTCTATTTCCGTCACGGTGTCAATTTTATACACAGGCATCAAGTCGTCTATCGTCAATGCTTAGGAAGTTAGGCTAGAAGAGGATAGAAGCTAGGGCTGGCTATAGACCCAAGCAGCCGCTCGGTCATGACGTCTGCACTCTGGACTCTGGCCTCTGATGCTTGGCCGCTTCTCCTTCTCGGCCGTAATCTTGGCGAACTCGGGTCCATTGTCTCGGGATCTCCCTCGCAGGGAAAGATCCAGCGGGAAGTTGGGAACACATGGATCGGGTGCAGACTGGTGGACGGTGAATTGCCCTCGTTGGCGAGCAACATGGTTGTCATGACAGCATTGACAATGTGATGTTAGTTTGACAGGCCTAGACATACATGTTCCTGCACTACTTCCACCTTGCAACCAGCAATTCTGTCAAGCACATTGATATCAGCTCTGGCATCACCCATATGTTAAGTCATCCAGCTACAGCGTCCTTGAACAACTGCAATTGCTCTCAGAAGGGCTTTTTTCAATTATAAGACGCGAAGTGAATGACAAGCGATGAAGCATGCCTTGAGCGATCCTAGGGCCAACTGAGACTCGGCAAGTCGGAAAGAAGCTTCTAACTGCTTTCGAACGTGATGTCCTCTCTTGCGCGTGCCCATCACAGTCAAAACCTTCGCGTCGCGTCTTTGCAAGGCCCTAACATGGAATACGTCACAAGCAGCGGTGTCAGCCAGATAGCATCCTTGATCACCTCATCGTCCTTCTCGTGGTCTCGACTGCATCGGAATCATTGTGCAATAGACGCAGGGCACCTACAGTGGTCCTATATAATTGTAGCTTGCGAGAAGGTCAATCTTGCCTGTACTTGCCACCATGACCTTAACAAGAACATGGCACTGTAGTAGTCACATGCGCCAGACGGCCAAAGAGGACTTGTGGCCATCTAAGACCTCCAATGGAAAGCATATTGAACAGCGTTCCAGCATTGCCAGCAGTGAAGAACGAGCAATGATGGGATGAGAGCCATCGCAGGCCTCCCATGACTAGACAGCCAACAGTTAGTCAGGCAGAGATACCGCCGGCAAACGGGAAGACAAGCAGAGCATAGCCCTAGCAAACAAGCAGTAATATAAATGTTTGTCCACTGTCCAATCTCTTAGTCGCGGCTCGTCTCCCGAACTGCAGCGACACAAAAAGAACACTCCAGACGACACCCTGACAACCTTCCCCTTCTCTCTTCTCCAGGCTTCCTCCTGACTAGCCGCAACAGGGCTCCAGTCTAGCTGCATTCGCCAGTCTCACGCGCCTTCATTCTCTTCTTCTCCATCCATGGGCATCTGCTCTTCCTGCTGCGGAGGTATGTCCACCCTCGCTCCTATGACGCGACTTGGCCTCTCCGCCACAACGCACCTACAGGCGCACACTCAATCTTCTCCAAAATCGCTAACAGTCTTTCAGCACAGGCGCAAAATGGACTGTATGAGCCGCTGCTGGAAGACCGCGAGCGTGAAGCAGTCTCTGATCTTCTCCAGTTTCTTGAAAATGTATAACCTATCCTTTCCATGCTCATTTCTCAGGACTAGCTAACACATTCCGCAGAGGAATGATGTCGACTTTTATGCCAACGAACCCTTACGCGCACTAACAACGCTCGTTTACAGTGATAATGTCGATCTGCAGCGTAGCGCCGCCCTTGCCTTTGCTGAAATCACTGAGAAGGATGTGCGCGAGGTTTACAAGGAAGCGCTGGAACCCATCTTATTTTTACTACAGTCGCAAGACTATGAAGTGCAGCGTGCTGCAGGTGCGGCACTTGGTAATCTCGCCGTCAACAGTACGTTCTGTTCTCTATCAAATCTAATCGCAATGCTAACAAGCTAGCTGAAAATAAGGTCAGTATCGTCAATCTCGGTGGCCTTGAACCGCTCATTCGGCAAATGATGTCGCCGAATGTGGAAGTCCAGTGTAACGCTGTGGGTTGCATCACAAACCTCGCCACACACGATGACAACAAGGCGCGTATTGCGCGATCTGGAGCGCTTGTACCATTGACGCGGTTGGCTAAATCCAAAGATATGCGTGTTCAGCGAAATGCGACCGGTGCACTGCTCAATATGACACACTCGGATGAGAATCGTCAGCAGTTGGTCAATGCCGGTGCCATGCCGGTGCTTGTGGCTTTGCTATCCTCAACAGATACAGATGTTCAGTACTACTGTACCACGGCACTCTCCAACATTGCAGTGGATGCAACAAATCGTAAAAAATTGGCAGCGACGGAGCCACGTTTGATTCAATCGCTCGTCAACCTCATGGATTCAAGCTCGCCCAAGGTCCAATGTCAAGCAGCGCTGGCTTTGCGCAATTTGGCTTCTGATGACAAGTATCAGCTTGAAATTGTGCGCGCGAATGGATTGGCACCGCTGTATCGGCTCTTGCAATCCACCTACTTGCCTCTCATCTTATCCAGTGTTGCGTGTATTCGCAATGTCTCGATTCACCCACTCAACGAATCTCCTATTGTCGACTTCAACTTTGTCCCACCACTTATTGAATTGCTCGTTTCAACAGAACACGAAGAAGTGCAATGTCATGCTGCTTCGACATTACGCAACTTGGCAGCCACGAGTGAGCGCAATAAACGCATCATCGTGGAGTTTGGCGTGATTCAAAAATGCAAGGAAAAGATTCTGGATGTACCGCTTACTGTGCAATCTGAGATGACTGCGTGTATCGCCGTATTGGCACTGAGTGATGAGCTCAAAACGCATCTTCTCAATCTGGGCATTGCAGAAGTATTGATTCCACTGACACGCAGCAGTAGTATTGAAGTTCAAGGCAATGCTGCAGCGGCACTCGGTAACCTCAGCTCCAAAGTGGAAGATTATAGCCACTTCCACAAATGCTGGAAACAGCCCGAAGGCGGGATGAATGGCTACCTCAAACGTTTCATACAGAGCGACGATCCAACATTCCAGCATATTGCTGTATGGACCTTGTTGCAGTTGTTGGAAGCGCAAGATGCGAAATTGGCGAGGTTAATTGGGGAATCCGAGGAGACGATGCAGGCATTGCAGACCTTGTCGAGCTTGCCTGTGGATGAAACGGCGTCTACGGAGGATGCAGAGGGGGATGCGGAAGTGGTGACACTCAGCAAGAAGTGTCTTGAGTTGCTCGGCAAGTAAAGGTCAAGTCATGGCCAAGGGTCTTTATTCTTTAGTATTGAAAGTGAGAAATAATTTGACTGACGACGAGAGCAAAGTACTGTACCTCTACTGCTTCTACTACCCCTGCCACTAGCTCTGACGTGTCTGCTATGGAGAAGTATACAAAGTGGAGGGATGCAGGCACAGGCATTGCCCCCTTCCTACCTGTCGCACCGCCAGATTTGACGCCTGCAACAGCTCTGCCACGCATCATGCTCGCCCTCCTCAAAGCATCTCTCCTTTGCTTCTACCTGCTCTTCTTCTTGCTTGCAGACAGCTTTCTGCGCTTGACGCTTGGACTTGCACATCCTCCCTCATTTCGCACCCTCAGATCTGCGTGGGCGCGTGGTCTGCTCTTTGTCCTAGGCTTCCCGCAAGTCTCAATCACTTATGATGGACGCAAGTGGAAGCCTATTCAGCGCGGTGATCTTGTGGTTTCCAACTGGAGTAGCCCAGTGGATGTCTTGCTACTAGTCTACTTGATTCCTGATGCACTCTTTGTTCAGTGTACGGACGCCTCAGAGATGCTCTACAAGACACGTTCAGCACTTGACATGGGAATCGATGCATTGAGCGTGCCGACTTTGACGCATCGTTCAAAGGGTCAATCACTCGCTGAGCTCAGGCGTGTTTACAAGGACCGTGTCTTTGTCCTTTTCCCAGAAGCAACACCTACCAACAATCGGGGACTTTTGGCATTCCAGCCAGTGATTGCAGATGAGGCTTACGTTGTGGGGATACGCTACGGTACACCGGCCTGTCTCACTTCGCCAATTCCCAACACCGTCAAACTTCTATGGGCTTGCTGTTCAGTCTTACGGCATGAAGTACGGCTCAAAGTATCAGCGGGGCCTGTGTTGCAGGCAGATTGGGAGGAGACGATGGCGAGGTGTGCACGTATTTCACGAACGAGACTGGCTGTGGCGGATAAGCTTGCCTTTCTGGATGCTTGGGAGAAGAGATAGTAGGTATCAGCATAGCAATGACCAGACCAAGTCTCCTGCGAGAATCTACCTTGTTCCTTGTATAAGCTGGATCTGTGACCTGGGTGGTTTCAATCTCGCTGCAGAAAGTTGAGCGACGACGACGACACAAAGGACAGACAGTCTTCCTCGCTGCTACTTCCTCAAAGCAGGCTTCAAGCTACTCAAGGCCGCTCGCCGCTGCAGCTCCATCAACCAATTATCCATACCTGGCGTTTGTGTGTCTTCGCCGCACACACAGGCCATGCCACACGACCATGGCGTCAAAAAACCAGCAACAGATCCACGCGCACGCGTCCTAGAACGCGCCTTTGACGTCGAACCCTATGAATGGCTCGAACATGATTACCCACTCATCCCTATCGTTCTTGGCAAGTATGATCCCGAGCGACAATTTTGCACTGTAGCGTGTCCCTTTGAGGAGTTTGCGAGTAAATGCTCGTGTCCTAATCCAAAGCATCGTGAAGTGACGCCCGCGACGCATAAGGGGAGCATCATGGTGCATATCAAGGGACTTTGCAGGCATGCGTGGACAACGGACGCACAGTGTTCGTATGGGCTCTGGTTTGGGCCTGGATCGAAGCACAATGCATCGCATCGCATACCCTCCAGGCGTGTCAATACCACGCAAAAGGCAGAGAGTCAGTCAACAAAGTCAATGCTAGTATTGCTAACTTCAGTATTTGCGGCAATGCAAGCCTTGACCTATATACACAACAAGATACAGCAAAAGGAAGTCTTGCGCTCAAATAGACTCCAACAGATTGTGTTGGTATGCGACTCGGAGTATCTTCTTGAAGCCATCACGCATAATGTTTTACACTGGCGCGCTGCCGATTGGCGTACAGAGCGTGGTGGTAAACTGGTGCGTAATTCACGATTAATGCAAAAGCTGGATGACTTGGTCTCTCAATTCGAGGAGGAAGGCGTGGCTGTTGAGTTTTGGGAAGTGGAGAGAGAGTTGAATGAGGATGCAACTGAGTTTGCCGCTCGAGCACTACGAGGTAAGGCAACTTGATCGTCTTGAACAACAAAAGCTGACAGCAGATCGCAACGATGAGCTCATGTCGATGTTTGCACAACTTGCTATTGAGCACAAGAATAAAGCTCGACGGCAACGACATCATGCACACGAGCAGCGTCACAAAGCAGTCGATTTCTGATGTTTCAATTTTCACTCTCCCTTGCGTAGCGCTAGCATTCATTTCGAGATACCCAAGCCGTCACAGCGAGAAAGTCTGATAATGCTTGAGAATGTACAGAAATTGGTGAAATCTACCGGACAATACTAAAAGGTCTACCCAATGGTAGCGTAGTGCGCCCGTCCCTGCGCCCATCGCCACAGTGCAGTACCGAGGTACATGGCAAACGCATCTGCAAAGGGTGTCCAAGCCGCCACAGCCAGTGCAAGGACCACATAACTTGTTGTGAAGGTAATGAGCTGGTTCGCCCAGTATGGCAACCCATGTCCTGACAAGAGCACCGTCATCCAAGCACCATACGACCAAAAGACCACACCGTGAAGGAGGTAAATGGAGTAAGAATAGAAGCCAAGGACACGCAAAAACTTGAGACGCAATACTGCCTGGAACCAGCTGGACAGATCGCAGAGAAGAAGAAGAGCCGTTGCGGCAAAGAGGGAGTGGACTTGTGGATATTGGAATTCTGGGAAACCGTAACGCTCTGTTTGGCCAATTGGTAATCCTGTCAAGACGTCTGGGTGAATGGCGTGCTCAAAGGTTGGCAAGTTGAAGTATGAGACTTGCATGATGTACTGCGTCGACATGAACAGAGCAAAGATGCCAAGGAGCACAGTAATGGCCAGGTACGAGCGAGCAGGCCTAGCAAACCACTGTCGGTACTTGTAGTTGGTGTCCAAATCGGAAATAGCCAGACCAAGCCAAAAATAGGCTCCCCAATTGTGTGCGTACCACGAAAGCAGCATACAAACAAAGTAGTAACCAAATCGCTTCCAAGGCGTACGAATCTCGCGAATGACAATGACGCCAAGGAAGATGAGCCAAGAACCTTGGACCTGAACAGGAATAGTCCAGAGCACACCGGTGCAGTAGTTGTAGATGATTTTCGGCAACTCTGGCGGCGAAACGTAGAACAGTGCAATTGTCTCATTGATGAACCAGCCGACATTCTTGAATTGTACAGCATATGCCCATGTAGACCAAGTGACGGAGGCCAGGTACTGTAGCCAGTGTGTAGCACCAACGCCGAGCAAAAAGTACTCGAGCACAACAGCGCAGAGGACAGGGAAACCGAGACGCGGGATACGACGGAAAGTAGAACCTGCCAAGTCGGAGAAGGAACCGGTCTTGAAGTACCGCACACCAATGAGCCTGGAGGACAGAACAAAGAAGACACCGATACCAAAGTTGGCATTGAAAAATAGTGGTGTGATGGTGTATCGCAGGTAAGGAAGCCAAGAGTAGTGGTCACCAGTCGGGGAATAGTCTGTTGAGATGATGCCGTGGTAAAAGGTGAGACAGTAGTGCACGAGCGACACGAGTAAACAACACAGACCACGCAGACCATCAAGATAGTCTAAACGAGAGCTGACGCGCATGATCGGTTGTTCTTTGGATTCGCCCATTGGAGCAGCTGGCTTCTTCGAGAAGATGCGTTGCCACCAACGAGCAGGAGCAGCAAAGGCAGCAGCCGCCATAGACTTCTTGCGGTCCATGACGGGCTGCTTGAAGGCCACTTCCTCACGACGATTGACCTCAACTGAGTCACGCTGGTTGAGTGAGCCGTACTCTTCGCCCTCTTCCTCCTCTTCAGCATCAGAGTTGCCTTCGTAGTCTTCATACTCTTCTTCGTGCTCCTCGTCATCATCATCAGCATCAGTCTGAGCCAGTCTGGACCGCGCGCGAGATGAGCCTTCGCCGCCTGGACGATTGTAGTACATCTTGGGCATGGCTGCAGCAATGGCTTTGGCGTTCTTGTTGGAAGCAAGGGACTTGAATCCACGAATAGAATTTGCTCGAGAATCAGGTCGCTCAATATCCTCTTGCGTATTCAAACTTGCCGTCTCTGGGTCAATCTCGCGAGAACGAATGATGGGTGTTTCACCACGCTTGAGGGCCTTCTTATCGGCCCTGTCTTGCTTCTTCTTCTCGCTCTTCATGGAGTGTGTCAATTCACCGTGGAGCTCAAAGCGATCCATCTTGTAGGCGTATGCTGGTGGGATAATGGGTCGATCTTCCTTTGGCACCGAGTAGTACTTGACGGAACGACGCACCAGAGCATGGATGAGGAGAAGCACGAAAAGAGTGAAAGTCGACCAGCCACCATACACGGCCCATCGAGGTGCGCGGTACTTCGGCTCAATGTTGACCCATCTCAGAGCGGAGGAAGGATCAAACTCGGACGAAGTACGCAGGGTGTCGTCGTCGGTCGAGCAAGTTGGCAAACCCAAAATCCGGCACTGAGCGCCAAAAACATCGTCACCAGAACTGATGGTGGAGTTGTAAAAGAGACGAATGTAGCCAACGAAACCGTATGACACGCTTGTTGGGGGACCACGCATATACGAAGGCGCACCGTTGGACCAGTGCTTGAAATAGACGGCGCCAGGAACACTTGGACCGGGCAGGAATCGATCCGTGAAAGTGACATTATGCTGTGCTGATGCATTGACGTTGTTGCTAAACTTTGCGTAATTCTTGACCCAGTCGATACGCCATTCATTCATCTCATAGAGCTGATCGGGCGTTTCTGTGCTGATCTCGGTAAAGTTGTAGACAGAGGGTGTCAAGTACTGCTGAGGTGCAGAAATGCGGTACTGCGACTGAGCAAGACCGATTGGGTCGCCAGTGAGCAAATCAATCTCGAGCGTGTGTGACTCGTTGTAGCGGTAAAACATGGAGAGAGCGGCACCGCCCTGACCGTGCATGCCAGCAGGCTGCAAGTAAGAACGGAAAGAACCAAACTGAATATCTTGTCGAGCGGTACGAATACCACCACCAGCGACAACACGCCGACGTCCTGGTGCTTCGACCCGGAGCGCCAGCGCTTCACCTGTGCCGTTGTAGCCGACATTGACTGGGTCGGCGCCTTGCTTGTAGACGACATCAAAGCCTTGCTCATACTTGTTTTCAAAGTCAAGCGACACCCAGTCGTTGTTGCTTTCGAAAGCTTCGGGTGTGGTTTCGTTGAAGTAGATGATTGTTGTATCTGTCCAGAGATGGCCCGTAATGGGGTCCAAGTAGCCGCATGGACAAACGGTATCGCGGGCATTCGCGAATGACACCAGTATCGCTAGCGCGCTGAGGGAAACCAGTTGCAGATGCATGCTGATGCCTCAATCTTAAGAGCGACGCGATAGAAGAGCAGAAGCAGCACGACTTCTTGGTGGAAGATGTTGTTGTCAAGAGGAAGGGAAGATGTAGTGTTGGTCTCAGAAGGAGAGTATAGCACAATGATAGAGAAAGACGCGCGCCCCGTGTGCACTAGCTAGGCAACAAGCAGGACTACTGATGCGTGGCATCCAGCCCATTTGCATTGGTTTCTAGCTAACGGCGAGCAGTACCCGTTTTCGGCCTAGGCCTGGAGTCCGGCATAGTAGCAATGGCTCAGCGGCCTACCAGACAATACCAGCCAGCTGGCGCCTTGTGGATTGATTGCTGTACTGGGCTACTCATGGTGTCTTGGTCGTTGCGGTTTTTGAGACATCCGGAAATCAGGATTCCAGCCACGCAACTGGGAAAATAGAAGTCGGTGCAGGAAAAGTGAGAACTGGCTGGGACGGAGTAGAAGAGGTCTGAATAAGGTCTATCTGTGCTTGGAACAGGTGCTTGGAGGATGAACAAGTCTGTGCTGGTGCGATACAATGGTACATGTGCGGGTTACGTCGCGAACGTGGTTCGGTAGACGACCACCTGGCGGCCCAGGTTCATGGACGAGATGACCGTGAATTGACCCGGGACTATGGTCTAGTGCCAGAGCAAAGAGACGGTCAAGCTGGCTGTCTGTCCGCTGAAGTCGAGTGCTCCAGAGTCCACGCTGCCCAGAGGGCTTGCTGCTGCTTCCCTCATCCGGAGCCCCTGTGGACCATGACTGACGCAGGCGGGTGCCGATCTGTCTCTCGTTGCGGCCAGATGCAGGGCCCATTCAGCATCGTCTCGCTGGCGTATACATGTATCTTGTAAGCTGGCTCGTGTCTGCGACGTGTGCGACATTGCCATCTTCCGGCCCCTCCCATCATAGCCTCCGTCCTCTTGTGCAACCAATATCTCCAGCGAGTAACATACAACCTATTGGTGACACACAAGGAAAGACATACACCTTCCTACTACACCATCACTCAACATGCTCCGACTTGCGGACCAAGTGCGCGAGCTTGCAGTCGGGTATGCAGATGTCCACACTCATGCCCGGCGACCGCGCGCCATGTGTGAGTTTGACGGAGAGCGCTGGACGCCTATAGACCCAGCAGATGATGTTGCGCCTGGCTCAGCAGCAGCAATGCAACCGCGCAAGCAGAGTATCTTTGCGGAGACGTATGCCGGTGATCATCGCCAGCAGCAGCAACACTTGCAATCAACGTCGCCAGTCTTGCAACAGAAACAACAGCCTGGACATCAGGCTTGGCCATTGCCGACAGATTCGGCGTACTCCTCGGCGCCACCTTCTGCCTTGGACACAAGCTCCTCTGGCAACTCATTGCGCTCAACTCGAGCGCAAGATTTCAATCGAGAAGAGCATCGTCGCAGTTCTGTGTACTACGAGGAAGATAATCGCTCCGATGGAGAAGACTGGTTGGACGACGAGCAAGATGATGTCGTGCATGATTTGGCAATGCGTCATGAAATGCAAGGCAGCGTCGACAATGGCCGTCGCGTGAGCATGTACGCGTCGCCTTCGTTCCAGCGAAACCTCATTTCCTTTGCAGACCTCAGTGTCTCCGAGGTTGACTTGTCTGGAGAAGACGCCGAGTGCGACTTGCAAATGGCGCGTCTCCAGATCGTCTCTGCCTTCCCCAAACAGTTTGCGCAAGAACTCAGCTCACCTAAACCCCTCACAACGTTCTCGCTGTATACACGCTCTGAGGATACATGCGAGATGCTGCACGTGGTGCTTGTGCTCGAACACCGTAAAGCATTCTGGAAATTGCTGGGTACCTCGGACCGACCTCTCGACAAGGTGACACGCCTGCCTTACATCTGGGCAGCTGATTTGGATTTGCCTCCACTCTCGCTCGATGAACCACGCATTGAAAGCGAGCATGCTTGCATGATTATGGGTGAACCAACCTTCTCCACCATCCCCTGTGACAATCACAACGACGAATGCCGTCGCTGCAAAGGGCTCGCTTCAGAAGACGACTGTTTTGCGTGCGAAGGCAGTGGTATCTTCAAGAAGAAGCCCTGCGTCATGTGTACCGGCAAAGGCAGGTATTTCTGCAAGACGTGCAGTAATACGGGACATCTCGCTTGTGCCACCTGTGGCAGTAGTTCTGGACCACGCCCTATTTTACGACAGGCATTTATTCACTGTGCGCGCGAGACACTTGTCAGTCCAACAATGGAGGTGGATGGGAGTGACAAGATGACTTTGCTGTCAACAGCCAAAGCGCTTGCCAAGGATGTGATTGAAGGTGAGAATTTCGGTGAAGGCACACTACCCGTTGCTGCATGTGGTGTCGTTATTCGACAGCGTGGCCATATCGTTTGTGCAACAGACATTGCATCCGGTGCGAGGGGTTTGTTTGAGGTTGTGGATGGCACAGAGCGTGTCACCTTCAAGGGTCAACTCAAACCAATCGCCCAATCCATTGCAGGTGGCAGTATCCGTTCGCAGCACTCCAGCAGGCCTGCCAGTATCCTGAGCGGCTTCAGCAGACGCAAGAAAGATGAGGACAACAACTCGGATGATGGAGCAAGTATACGCTCCACTGCATCGTCTCGTGCCAAGAAGCTGTTGACTTTTTGGAAGAAGTAGTTTCCATTGCTTGCACTTGCTTATACTGTAAAATAGCGCGCCTTCACATCAACTTGCTTGTACACACATCTCTATGGAAGAATGGCAGGAGAATCGAAGACGTGTACAACAATAAGATGCCATCATGGCGGTATTGAACAGTAGAATAACAGGTGAGCTTGGATGTATATACTATGTTTATGCCTTCTTTGCAGCTGTCCTGGCCGTTGGGTTCCAGCTAGAGTACGCAATAAGCTCTCGGAAGTGTGCAAAGATACCCATCATGGCCAAAATGGTAAAGTAGAATGGCATGAAGCAACCATAGATGCAAATAATCCACACTGAGGTGAATTCGGAACGGTTGCGAATGGTGTAACCCGTAATAACGATCAACGTCAGGATATTGTAGGCCAAGAGCCACGTTGTTAGCGGGAAACCGAACAGCGAGTGGTAGACGGCAGCGATATCCTTGGGCGGCTGCAGCAAGAAGTTGCCGAGAAGAAGAGAAGAGAACTGAGTGAGGATGTAGAAGAAGAGCTCCCTGAAGACGAGCAGCATAAAGATACCAATGCGAGACTTGATGTTGGCGCCAGGAGCACCTTGTTCAAGGGCGAGCAAAGCATGGCGAATGGTCACTTGGGTCCAGCCCTGTGCCCATCGCAAACGCTGCTTGGTGAAGGCTTGAACGGTTGCTGGAGCCTGCTCATAGGAAACTGTATTGAGCTCGTGGACCATCTTGGCGCCGGCAGCGAAAGCACGCAATGTCGAGTCGATATCCTCCGTGAGCATGTGACCTTGCATCTTGAGCTCCTTGAGCAAGGAAGCACGCCAGTAACCATTCGCACCACCAAACAAGCCGAAACCTTGTTCGTGTGCACGACCTGGGTGGAAGACTGCGTAAATCATGTCAAATTCGGCGGAAATAAGCTTGGTGACCCAAGACTCGTCATAGTTGTACACAACGCAACGGCCTTGGACAATATCGGTACCATCGCCGCGGCAGAATCGCTCAATAGCCCATCGAGGTCCGTGAGGGTGCGGGTAGTGGTCTGTGTCATAGATACCAATGACATCGGCCTTGCCCTCGTACGTCAAAAAGTGATTCAAGTTGTGTGCCTTCGAAGTCGACTCTGTCACCTTGATGACCTTGAGGTTGGTGTAGCGTTGTTGCAGCTCTTGAAGCTCAGTCTCAAGCGGCTCAATAGGCTTGGGCGTGTTGTAGACGACGTTGATGGTGATCTTTTCCTTTGGGTATACAATCTCACGCAGAGCATATCGAATCTGCTGCTTGATGATGTCTTGTTCATTGGGCAAGTAGGCAACAATGACGAGATCAAGGGTGGGAAGCTTCTCATCCGGTGTTGGGAACTGTCCAGTCTCGCGCAAACGACGAATAGCACGGCGTGCGTCCTTCGAGGGTGTCAGACAGTGCGACGCTTCGATCGTGACCATGGTTGAGACGGCAAATGCCAAGAAGAGGTAAAAGTACCAGAAGATCTTTGTCGCTTCACGTGGTAGTGAGATGTAAAAGAAGATGGAGACGGCCTGGTAGAGGATGAGGAGCGCCCAAGGTGTCCACTCCTCCACCCACAAGGAAGCACGCAGCATTCTGCGCACAAAACCTTCGTTGACGCGCGACAGGCCCTTTTTCCTGGGAATGACTTCTGTGTCTGCTTCAAGATCTTCGTCGTGCTCCAGAGCAACTGTTTCATGGTGCCCGCCGATATTCTCCTGCATCTCGATACCGTGTTCGTGTGCAGCAAAAAGTGTTTCCTGGACGCCGCCGTCTGATTCAATGGCGCGCTGTTGGGCGTCCTGGTCTGGGCTCATTGACCGGAGATCCATGCTTGCAGTGAGCTAGGTACTAGAGCAACAGCTGCTGTGCTGAGGGGTTTGAAGAGTAGTTTGGTTGGAAAGAAGGTGGTATTAGGTGGTTACTTGTCGTTCTTTTGCTGAACAACCACGCGCAAGTCACACTGGGTGCAAAGCAGTGACTGCAGGCTGGTATACTAGCTGTGTCATGCCTAGGCCCCGCGCTATTCACGGTCGGTAGCGCGTATCTTTGTCCTGTTCGTTCATGTCGTTGCGGGTGGCTGGCCCTTGCATCTGAATCTGGATCAGGCAACGTGCGACTGTCTCTTGATGCCATCGAGCCTTCTGATTGGCTGGGCTGATTCAGATGGCACAGCCCAGACAAAAAGGGGAAAGCAAGTTGCCGCATTCGGACAAATCTCCCGGATATCCTGATAGTCTAGAAATTTATCTCACGGACCAGCCAGCCAGGAACACCGCAATCTGCATCTACAGAGAACCACGCTACTAGAGAGGACCCGGCCTTTGTCAGGCATAGACGCAGAGAGTAGGGAGAGCGAGAACAGGCTGGGGAGGCAGGTCGGCTGCATGGGAAATGGGCGCGTCGAGCCAGCACGGCGAAATGCATGTCCCTGATAGAAGTCATCCTCAATACTTCTACTAGTACCAACAACGCGCCATAGCATTGCGGCCATCTTCCAACAACTATGGCTGAGGGACGCACACTCATGACTCCTGGCCTGGACGAGCAGCTCGATGAGACTGACTACGTCGGCGCAGACCTTACAAGCCCATCGCCGCGCGAAAAGATGGCAGCAATCCTCGGCACAGTCGACAATGTCTACCAACCGTTGCAGCCGCGCGAGACCATTACCTACATCGAGGGGCTCAAGGGTCTCATTGCATTTGAGGCCTTCCTTTGGGTTTTCATGCGTACTATCGTGCCTGGCGCATCGTTCGAGAGTATTGCAGCCAATCCGTACCCACCGCGCTACCAATCTGTTCTGCGCGAGATCTTCAGTCCTCTCTTCTGGGATGGAAACCTGCAAGCCTCTTTCTTCATCATTCTCTCTGCACGGCTGGTCTGTGTGAGATTTTTGCGCAACCCAGATGCAACAGCCATGGCTGGTTCGCTCTTCAGGCGCGGACTGCGTCTCTTCTTCCCCTGCGCAGTGGCACTTGCCATCTGCATGGGTCTCAGCTACGGCAATGGCTTTGCCCTTGTCGAAGCAACTGCGGGTGCACTCGATAACCGCATCCCAGAGACACCTTACAAGATTCCCCATGCGCTTGCTTGGTTCAACTCGGTCTTTGATCTCTTCTGGCACATTACAGGCACACAAGCTGGTGTGCGCGCTTTCCCCACAGGTCAACTGTGGATTGTGTCGGTCGTTTACCAAGAGTCCTTCACTGTCTACATGGTCATGCTCTGTCTGCCGTTCATGACGAAGCGATGGGCCTTCTGGTCTATGGGCGTTTTCTCTCTGCTGGGCTACTGGGTCTCGAGCTGGGCATGGTACGGCGGTACTGGTCTGATGATTGCACATGCCGTGCACAACATGAACATTGCTGACTCTGCCAAGCATGGTATCTCTGTGCCTCGCTTGAAGCAAAAAGTATCTGCATACGTCATTCCTGCGGTGTTCTTGTCGATTGGTGTAATTCTCAAGTATGTCTACCAAGTCGCTGAACCCAACAAGATCAACGACGAGCTGGTTTTCCGAACACCCGTCTACGGTGGAGGTCTCAGTAGGGACATCTCCATCAATGAGCCTACCCAGCGCATCTCCTCCTGGTTCGTGGTGGTTGGTTGTCTGATGTTTCTCGAGATGAACACACTCCTCCAAAAGATCTTCAGCAACCCTCTCTTCAGGTACCTCGGCCGTATCTCATTCAGTTGGTTCCTACTGCAAGGATGCATCATTTACACTCTTGGCCTGCGTATCAACTTTGACCTGCAAATACAAAAGGAGTGGGCTGCGCCACTTGCTCAGCTTGTTGTCTTTTTGATCACGCTGCCGTTGTCGATTGTGTGCGCTGATGTGTTTACTCGGCTTGTAGACAACCCTAGCAAATGGTTGGCCGACTATCTGTTTGATTGGATTAGAAAGTAGCTTTTTAGCGCAAATAACTTCTTACCATTGTACATAAGACATTGAGTTCCTTGAGCAGTAGCCTCCATCGAACCAGGGTCTGTCAGCTCGAAGACTCAGTAGAGGCTTCAGAATGCTCAGGGGAAGTCTTTTCAGATGGTCTATCATTTTAGTCGCCGTGTCGGCTCAGCTACTATCTCCTGAACAGCAAAAGGCCATTCTTGTCAGCAGAGTCCAAGAAGCCATCAGTTCTTACCTTGTCGTCAATCTACTTCCTAGTTTGCGTGACCAAGGCCGCTTGCAAACACGAGACGTCGCTACGCCGCCAAAACCCGACTTATTAGCATCGCTCAAAGCCATCAATGCCACACTCTCAACACTACCATCCGATCAAGATATCAAGGAGAATCCAATAGCAGTCAAATCACAAGTCGGTCATCTAGCTTCTGTTGCTGCAGCCCAGGGACTTGGCAAATCAGAATTGAAACAAGTCTTGGATAAATTAACGAGTGATGCGCGCTGGCAGGCGGTGATGAATGGCATGGTGGACGAGACGTATGCGCAAGGCGCAGCACCAAAGGATGATAAGAGTAGTGTAGCGGCACACATGATCATTCAAGCAGCCATGCAAGGGCTCAGTAAGGATGCTTCAACACCAACGTCAACAGTAGTGAGCTTATCAAGTGCAAGCAAGCAGCAGCTAAGCATCACAGCATTGTGGATATGCTTTGCTCTGTTGCCATGGATGTGAGAATCGTGAGGACGCAGTGAATTGAGTGTCTAACGCTTCAAGAAAAGTGGCGTGCTCTAAATGGCTACCAGCCTTCTGTCTGTGTTGCTTCTATTCCATAAGATGTAGCTGAAACGAAGGAAGAGACTGCTTTGCGGCGGTAGCAGTCTATGACCGTCTGTTGATTGACTTGGAGCCGATCAATCAGTGTGTGGAAAGCAGATGCAGAACACAATGACTGGTACTGAGTCTCGAGTAAGCGAGTGTGATGACCGGCACCGGCCAAAGAGGATAGATGAACGGTCTGTCGATGTCCCATAGTCTCAGCTGACGAGCTTCTTCATCCACAACTTGAATGAACTCTGCCTTTTGAACTCTTCCCTGAAACGCGATCGCATGACCTTCCCATCCGTCGAAGCAAAGGTACCAGTCGTCAAGCGAGGCAGCAGTCCCGAGATCTCGCTACTCATAGACTCTGAGGGTGATTCTGGCAGGGCAGGCGTGATGTTGATCTCCCCAACAAGCTTGTTCATGCTTTCTATTCTGTGTATGTTGACCGGAATTCAAGAAAGGGACACACAAAGTCCCTTTTAAGCTGGTCACGACTTGAGATCTAGACGGATGCCGCGATCGCGTGGCCTACTACTCAGGAGCCTTCCTCGTGATGCAGTGCGCGAGCGCGAGTGTGCAAGCTAACGCTGAGATACGACGTCAAGGTATTCCCCCTCGAAGGTTCAACGGCAAATAGAGCGTGAATGCGAGACAACGCGCTGGGACTTGAGCTCGATGGATTTGTTTGTTGAGAGCTGCCTTGTTTGCTATTGGTTTCTCTACTATTGATGAGCGAGAGAAGATAAGCAAGAGGATAGAAAGTACTCGAAGCTCGCTATCAAGAGTCACTCGCGAATCGTTGGAAAAAGGACCCGCGGGAGCATGTCGTCATATGGAAGATCGATCGTCGGCCCGGCGAGATGTACAACACGAAGGTAAACATTGTCCAGTTTGTCTATAAAACCAAGGCCCTATACCGTTTCCATGTATCGCGAGACTTCCCAGTCCGTTACCGTCATCTCCCACTGCTTGATTTCCTGCTGTCTCGTAAATTCAAAATGCTCAACAAACGCATCCCCCAGCACCTCGCGCGCTAGTGACCCAGGCGCCATGAACTTGACCGTCGCTTCCTTCAAGTCCTTGGCAAGTCGGATTGAAGACTTGGCTGGGGTGCCTGGTTCTGGTGTATGGCCTAGTGGTGGCATGGAAAACGCCAGCTTCTTTTCAATACCACGCAATCCGAGCCCCAACAAAGCAGCCATAGCATAGTGAGGAACAATATCTGCACCCGGTACACGAATCTCGATGCGTGTTGCCTTGGGAGCGCAAGTCGGTGGGGCAATCAATCTGACGCTCGCCAGACGATGTTCGAGTCCCCACGAGACGTCCACAGGGGCCCAGTAGTTCTCCACAAGTCGTTTGTAGCTGTTTATATTTGGTGCAAGCAGGGGCATGATATCTGGTAGACCTTCAAGGACACCCGCCGTAAAGTAGCGACCAATGTCGGAAAAGTCTTTGACGTCTAGGAAAGGTGAAGCTTCGTCTGTGCTGCTTCGTGCGAAGAGGTTGTTCCCATCTGGGCCTGCGAGGGACATGTGAATGTGTCCGCTATTGCCAGACATACCAGCAACCGGTTTCGCCATAAAACACGGGGTGATACCATGCTTGAGGCCGAGACTTTTGCATAGAAACTTGAACAGGGTACCATTATCCGCCATACGTGTCACTTCGTCAAATGCAAGCGCTGCTTCATACACACCAGGACCCGTCTCGGTATGCCAACCTTCAATGGGACATTCTAACTCGATGGCTTGTTCGTAAATTTCCTTGAAGTAGTCACGCGTGTGCTTTGCCATAGGTCTGAGCATACTGTAACCAAAGTTACCGGGCGTTAGGTGTGTTAGGCCACGACCGGCTTTGCTGCCAAGGGACGCCGGATCCTCGTGAAAGTTGAAGAATTCGAGTTCCAAGCCAGCCATACATTTGAAGCCCATGTCTTTTGCCTTGTCGGCTTGTGCTGCAAGGAGAGAGCGAGGACACGGTGGAATAGGTGACCCCGAGATGTCATGAAACGTGAGTAGGAAGAAGGGCTGTTGGTCATCCCAAGGCAACAGCCGCTTCGAATCAACATCCACTTTAGCAGTGATATCGGTAAAGCCATTCTCGGTATTTGAGATACTCGAGACACCATCGTATGTCTTATCGTGCATATCCCAGCCAAACGTCACTGAACAGAAGCCAAACCCGTCATTCTTGAGTGCTGAGAAGAACTTGCTTGGTTGCATCACTTTTCCTCGGAGGATACCATCGCAATCAATGCCGGCTACTTTGATGCCCTTTGCTCCACTCAGTTTGTGTTTGAGGTCTTCCACCTGTTCATCCGACGTCCCGGCCATCCTTCCTAATAGTCTATCGAGAGGTTGAGTGGGATTGAGGTGTGGAGTCGCTTCTTGTTCGCTTATCTTTGGCGTCATTCAGCAACGACTCAGCAACAGCAACGACACGCTGACAACTGCTGGAAGCTCAATTCTATAGATGAAGATTGCCATTCTCGAATGCGACGAGCCGCTGGAGGAGCTGCAGAGTGAGTATGGACAATACACAGACTACTTTGCACGACTCCTTCGTGCTGCGAATCCCTCGGAAGCAGACAAGCTCGTCTTTACCACCTTCAAGGCCTACAACGGCGAGCCTCTGCCTACCTCTACACGCCAGCTCGGGGAGTTTGATGGTTGCTTACTGACGGGCAGCAAGACGAGTGCGTATGAGCCAGTTGAATGGATCAAGGCACTCGAAGACTTTGTTCGACTTGCATACGGTGAGATACCCATTGCAGCGATATGTTTTGGTCATCAGGTGGTTGCACAGGCGCTGGGTGGCTCTGTTGCCAAGAATCCTGAGGGATGGGAGATTGCCGTTACGGCGCTCGATACGTTTGATTGTCCATTGATGCCGGCATATCAGGGCAAGTTGCGATTACAACAGATGCATCAGGATATCGTCACGATTGCACCACCTGGACCGCGCGTGGTTGGGAGTAATGCCATTTGCGACATACAAGCATTGTATGAGCCTAAACGGCTGTTTTCAGTACAGGGACACCCTGAATTTAATGAAAAGACGGTCAAGTTACTCGTTGAGAAGCGTGTGGCTCAAGGCATTGTCCCGGAAGCGTATGGCAAGGATGCGTGGAGTCGAGCGGGTGATGAACATGATGGATTGGCAGTGGGTAGAGCCATCTTGCTGTTCTTCAAAGAATAACGCATGGAATTGAAAGAGTACAAATGGGCCATAATGGCGGATAAGCGTTATCCGGTGCTGCTAGCGGTCATTCCCGGAGCTGTGGGTACCGGTGATCAATTTCTTTACTCTGTCTTGTCAGCTGTGTATGACGAGGCAGCGGGAAGCACGATACCTCTTGGGTAAGTGCACACGTTGTGCAGCAGAAGTGTGCACAAAAGTCTTCGAGGGCGTCGCCCTCCACACCCATTTGCGATCTGTGTTGAATACGCGTGAACGCACCCAAGCAGCACTGCAAACCGAAGCAGCCGAGGAAGTAGTAGAAGAAACAAGGGACGTTGATGGGGAAGTCGTCTGGGTCGGCTGGGTTTTGCATTCTTGTGACATTACGTCCGTAGACGACGCAGGGACACCAGAAGGCAGTCAAGCAGAGGTGACAGGGTGACATGCAATCGTAGAAGGAGGTGTGCCATGTGCGTGGGTCCATGTCGAGGCCAGTAGCATCCTGCTTCTCTGTGGAAGGTGCGGGTTCAGCTTGAGACATAGCAGGCACAGGTGCTGGCTGGTCTGTGATGGATGGTGTTTCAAAGGACTGCTGCTTCTCTGTCTGTGTAGTCACAGTCTCTTGAGACACGCTGGGACTGCGCTCTGGAGCATGCGTAATGGAGTCTACCTCTGTCTTGGTAGGGAGTGTCTCCTGGGAGCTTGGGAGAGGTGCTGAGGAGTCTGCGCTGAATACTGCTCCAAGCGAGTGATCTACGGTAGTCTGGATAGCAGGAAGCATGATGAACCGACTGAAGAGAGAGGAGAGAAAGGGCGTGCTGGGTGTTGCAGTCTCGAGTATGTCGCTGCCCCTGAGTGTGCGCGTACTGTGCTCATTCACGGACTACACCACGTACAAGGGGCAGCAGTAAGAGAGTATTATAGACAACCACTAGGGAAACTAGGAAGAATCAAGCTATTAGTAAAGTAGAAGTAGAAGTTTGGCAAAAGCAGCGAAAGCAAAGAGCAAATCAGCCCTCGAGCTGGCCGTATCGGTAGTCCATCTCCTTTGTCTAGAGCTGTTAGCCATGCTCAACCAAGCAAGCGAACCTACCTCTTGGATGAGTGCGCAGCAGGAGCAGCAGAAGTGCGAGGCACAGTCCATGCCTGTCGAGCCTTCAATACCCATCCTCTCGCGATGAGCAGTACGTCCCATGCATCCCAAGACCCACTGGAAGCCAGCACAGCACAAGAGTGCACCGTACAAGCCGCACTGTGCATTGACCATTTCTGGTTGCTGTCGAGAGGTTGGGTTTGCTGAGCGTTCCTGCAACCTGCCATAGGTGATGCAGGGACAGAAGAAGGTGGTGACACACAAATCAACAGGGTTCAAGCACTCGCAGAATCCCTGTGTCCAGTCAGATCCTGCAGCCGTGCCTGCGCCGCCATGTGGCAGGGGCGCGGCGTGGGCTGACTTTTCGGTGTAGCTTGGGTTTGCTGCTGCCTGGGACATGGGTGCGACGGGTGCGGGTGCAGCAGCTACGGGCGCTGCTGGGTCATGGACTGCGGCTGGGATGAGCATGGGGTCTTGGTGTTGTGCGGTGTTCATGTTGTAGGGGTTTCAGTAGGTAGGTAGCTAGCTGGTGGATGGGGATGCGGTGTCTATATAGAGGAGGAGGAGACGGGCAGTCCGCTTAGCGCGTCGCATGAGTGCGGCGGCATGAGGGAGCGAGTAGACTGGCTACCGATGTTGACTATCATCACGGTGAGAGTCAGTAGAGATGATTAGACTGGGTCACTGAGTCGGTTGTGTGTCTCTGAATTGTCGCTTCTCATTCGCCCGCAGTTAAGCGCACGAATCATGCGCAATCTCGCCATCATCTCCTGCTTCTTGCTGGCTGGCTGGCTCGTGACTGATAGGGGTAGACTGGTGGTAGACAGTGGTAGAGTAGTGCTGCTGTAGTGCTTTGTAGGCTAGACAGTGACAGTGTTAGAACGTAGACAGTGACAGTACCAGCCAGTGGATTCACAGTCATCCAATACACCCTCCATCACTACTGCCCATGAAGACAGGACTACTGCTAGATGCACTGTACTGCTACTACCTGCCGTAGAATAGTCTCGCATCAGGCCTGGTTACTGCTGCTGCTGCTGACTACTGCTGCTGCTGCTGCTCCATGACGCGTCGCCCTTGAACTTTAGCCGAACGAGCGACCAACCACCAGCACCAGCTACTCTACTCCTACTCCTCAAGCCATCCAGTCAAAGGACAGGCCAGATAGACAGACAGGCAGGCAGCACATACACAGAAATCTGCCAGACATGGACCCACAAGACGAGAAGAAACCGTCTGCAATGCCCGCCGCAGGTAAGACCCCAATTCATGCTCAAATCACATTGCGCAATCAAGCCTAACAGCATCTCTGTAGCCCCAGAGACGGCAGAAGACAAGACAGCAACCGCCATCCTGCGCAAGAAGAACAAGCCCAACTCCCTTGTTGTGGATGACGCGACAAACGACGACAACTCCGTCATCACCATGTCCAACAAGACAATGGAATCCCTCAACATCTTTCGTGGCGATAATGTCATCGTCAAGGGAAAGAAGCGAAAGGATACCGTCCTCGTGGCACTCGTACGTTCAACTCATCACAAAATACGTAATCTAACAGCAGGGCGACGATGAAATGGAAGACGGCGTGGCGCGATTGAACCGCGTGGTTCGCCACAACTTACGTGTCAAACTCTCAGACACCGTCCTCATCCACCCAGCAGAAGATGTCGGCTATGCAAAACGTATCGAAGTCGCACCCCTGAGTGATACAATCGAAGGCATCACCGGTTCCATCTTTGATGTCTTCCTCAAGCCTTACTTCTTTGAAGCGTACCGACCGATCCGCAAGGGCGACTTGTTTACCTGCCGTGGTGGCATGCGTCAAGTTGAATTCAAGTGCATTGAAGTCGACCCGGGAGAGTATGGTATTGTCTCTTCTGAGACCGTCATTCACTGCGAAGGGGACCCCATTGACCGCGAAGATGAAGAAGCAGGTCTCGCTGAAGTGGGCTATGATGATCTCGGTGGTTGTCGCAAGCAACTCGCTCAAGTGAGAGAGCTGGTGGAGCTGCCTTTGCGTCACCCACAACTCTTCAAGACACTCGGTGTCAAGGCACCTCGTGGTATCCTCATGTTTGGTCCACCGGGAACGGGAAAGACACTCATGGCGCGTGCCGTTGCCAATGAAACAGGTGCCTTCTTCTTCCTCATCAATGGTCCCGAAATCATGTCCAAAATGGCCGGTGAGTCAGAGTCCAACTTGCGTAAAGCATTCGAGGAGGCAGAGAAGAATTCCCCGGCCATCATCTTTATTGATGAGATTGATTCTATTGCACCAAAGCGTGACAAAACAAATGGTGAGGTAGAGCGTCGTGTCGTGTCGCAGCTCTTGACACTCATGGACGGTATGAAGGCACGCAGCAATATTGTTGTCATGGCAGCCACGAACCGACCCAACTCCATTGATCCTGCACTCAGGCGATTCGGGCGATTCGATCGCGAAGTCGATATCGGCATCCCGGATGCCATTGGTCGTCTTGAGATTCTGCGCATCCACACCAAGAACATGAAACTCGGCGATGACGTTGATCTTGAGCAAATCGCCGCCGAAACACATGGTTACGTTGGTTCGGATATCGCTTCATTGTGCTCTGAGGCTGCTATGCAACAGATTCGTGAAAAGATGGATCTCATTGACTTGGATGAAGATACCATTGACGCAGAAGTGCTCGACTCGCTCGGCGTGACGATGGAGAATTTCCGCTTCGCCCTCGGCACCTCCAACCCATCTGCCCTGCGCGAGACTGTTGTGGAGATCCCCAACATCAAGTGGGACGATATTGGTGGTTTGGAGAAGGTCAAGACGGAGTTGCAAGAAACCGTGCAATACCCTGTCGAACACCCAGACAAATTCCTCAAATTCGGCATGTCACCCAGCAAAGGTGTCTTGTTCTATGGTCCACCAGGAACGGGAAAGACACTCCTTGCAAAAGCCATTGCCAATGAATGCGCCGCCAACTTTATTTCCGTCAAGGGACCCGAGTTGTTGTCGATGTGGTTTGGTGAGTCTGAAGCGGGTGTGCGTGATATCTTTGACAAGGCACGCGCTGCAGCGCCGTGTGTCATCTTCCTCGATGAGTTGGATTCGATTGCTCGTGCGCGTGGTGGCGGTGGTGGTGATGCAGGCGGTGCATCAGACCGTGTCGTCAATCAACTCCTCACTGAAATGGATGGTATGGGTTCCAAGAAGAATGTCTTCATCATTGGCGCTACCAACCGGCCGGATGTCATTGACCCAGCACTCATGCGACCTGGACGTCTCGATCAATTGATTTACGTGCCATTGCCAGATGAAGAGTCACGTTTGTCGATCCTCAAGGCACAACTCCGCAAGACGCCTGTTGCTGCAGATGTCGACTTGACATACATTGCAAAGCACACGCATGGTTTCTCTGGTGCAGACATGTCGTATATCGTTCAACGCGCCGTCAAGCTCGCCATCAAGGATTCGATTGCAGCGGATGTGCAACGGGCCAAGGAAGGTGGTGATGTTGAAATGGCGGATGAGGATGATAAAGCCGAAGTGACGCGCGAGTACTTTGAGGAAGCCATGCGGTCTGCAAGGCGATCCGTCTCTGACTCTGATATCCGGCGGTATGAGATGTTTGCCACGCAGCTCAAAAATCAAGCACCGGGTAATTCTGGATTCAGGTTTCCCTCTGCCAATGAGGCAGCTGCGGCTGGCCAAGGTGGTGAGGTGCAGCCTCCTTCTCAATTTGGCAACGACGGAGAAGATGACCTCTACTCTTAGGCTGCTGCGCATGATGCATCCCCCGTAGTCTATACTTTTGCGCTTTACTACTGCTCGTTGCTGTGTCGTTGCCCATCTCGTCGCCTTTTTGACTTTTTCGGCGACTTCCACGGACTTGACTGGGACAAAGCTGCTAAAGTATCTACAGATGCGCCCAAAGGCCAAAGCGAGGAAGGAACCGTCTGAACGCACGCGCAATCTCAGACATGGCGCAACAAACAACGCTGCGGGCGAAGCAGCTACAACCGAAGAATCTGCCAAATCACGCGTCACCAAAGCAGTCAGTGACCTAGCCCTTCGAACAGCTGCAGCGACGGGTCAGCAAAAAGCCGGTATTGCCAAGAGACAAGGGAAGCTCACATCAAAACAGCAACGGCGGAAACAGCAGCAGCGAGAGAAGGGGATTGCGTTTGAGGCGAAGGTAGATGTCAAAGCTGATGCGTATAAACGATCACAAGAGAGCATCAAGCAACGGGCGAGTGGATGGGAAGTCGTCAATGAACGGGCAGAAGAGGAAAAGGAAGAGACGCAAGCCAAGTTTCTGGCATTGCAAGAGGAAGTACGATTGCAGCGTGAGCGTGAAGCGCTGGATGGTCGTGTACAAGAGCCTGTTGTTACTACGACGACTGCAAGTGCAGACGATGATGAGGAAGAGCTATAAGAACGAAGGTTGCATCGACCAGTGACACAAAAATCAATCCACCACGGCAGATTCGCCATCCTCTTCCTGGATGTCTGCTGGCTCCTTGCTAGACAACACGGGAGACAGCGGCACGAGATCTTTGAGCCGGACCACCATGACGGTGAGGTTGTCGGTCGAGTACTCCTTGAGTGCATACTCCACCAGTACTTGACTCGCCTTCTTGGAATCTCTTTCCGCACGAACAAGATCAATCGCGTGCTGGTCGGTGCATACATCCCATAGCCCATCACACGCCAAAATCATAAACTCGTCTTCTTCAGGAACAAGCACCGTCTCTGTTGTATACGGGTGGCCCGTCACGAGACTCTTCAAATAGGCATCGCCAAGTGCACGCGTCACGGCCAAAACGCCATTGACGCGATTATTGAGGATCGTACCGCCAGCTGCTTGTACACGAACACCTTCTTGATGGTCAGATCCCTTGTGGTCATAGGAGAGTCGAATGGCTCGACCGGCGCGACATAGCACAATACGGGCATCACCTGCATTAGCAGTGTAGAGCACGCGTCGACGGTCTTGTACGGTGGTCGCCTCTGTGCTTTCTGATGGCGCGGGAGACCGTGTCTCCCATCGCAAGAGTGCCACGGCAGCGGTACATCCTTGGTTCTTGAAGTGCATTTTTTCCATGGCTGAATCGACATAGGTGAACGCTGCGTCCAAGATATCCGGCAGCGGCTTGTCGACATTACGACGCATGATATCCGCGAGAATCAAATGAAAACGCGAACCACAGTAATCAGCAGCAAGCCTGCCTGCATGGCCATCAAAGATGGCGAAATAGCCGTCGTCGGGATGTTTCATATAGTCATACACAAAGGCATGCGTATCCTCCATGGTTCGCCGACAGCGCCGGTTCTTGTCCTCCGTCACACCAACGCGAAAGGTATGGCGGTCTTCGGGATGCTGTTCGCCTGCGCTATTGATCATCTCTTTTGCGCGGTTGGCAGTCTCGTCTGTGGAGTACCGCCGTGTAGTGCCACTCGAGCCTGTACGCGATTGAAGAGGCTGATTTTCTGGTGGAGAAGAATTAGAGAAGCTGCGCGCGAGCTGTGCAAGGGTCACAGAGAGGGAACGACGTTTGCCGGTTCTGTGAATGGGTCAGCGACTGGAGTGTCTTGGCGAAGTTGGCACGGTGCGCGCATGGAAACTTACTGCGGCGTGGTCATGCTTGGATAACTTGAAGAGGCCTATCTGCCCGTGAATTCGACCCTGTCAGCAGGACCAGGCCGTGGCTGTGAGGATGAGCGGACAATGGATGCTGGTTGGCTTTGTCGCGGGTGGTTCAAGTTCCGCTGCGAAATTTAAAATTTGGGGAAGAGACGAGCAGAAGAGGTGCCGCTGTCTACTCTGGCGGTCTGGCACGGGCATGGAGGAAGGATTATAGGGCTATGGGAGGCCTAAATTGCTTTGGACTTATCTCCAGCATATCCCTTGACGTGCAGCTGAAAGATGTCTGACCGCGAGTAGTGGCCCGTAACATCCATATCCAGCGCACCCCTGATATTGTCGTCCAGGTCAATCTCTGCAAAGAGAAGGCCTGCTTCCTCACGCAATGGACCAGCCAAGACTTCGCCCAACGGAGAGATGATGCAGCTCCCGCCAGCAATGATGATCTCGTCCGGCGCCTGTTGAGCAGCATGGTCAGCAGGGAAGTCTTCCTTCTTCGCAAAGGCACACGCCGACAAGACAAAACACCGTCCTTCCTGAGCAATAAACTGCATAGAGGGGAGCCAAGTCGTTCGAGCATCCACAGTAGGAGCTGTGTATATCTGAGTGCCCTGTCGATACATATGATATCGTAACAAGGGCTGATAGTTCTCCCAACAGATGACGCCCGAGACTTTGGCCTTGTTCCCGTGACCATTGGCGTTCTGCAGAGACGGCAAAGTCATGTCGTGCACGGCAATGGTAGACTCGTCTCCAAACCCCCACACAAGCCTTTCTGCCCCGGTCGGCATGATTTTTCGATGCTTGCCAATCAAACCTGCAACAGCATCGATGTAGAGCAAGGTACAATACAGTGTTCCTCGTTCACGCTCAATCACGCCAACGACCACAGACATGTTGGTTTCTTTCGCCAATTGTGCAAGTGTATCCGTGGTGGGCGACGGCACCTCAATAGAGGCGTTGTAATAGAGCAGATATTCTTGCCGTCCTGGGTCTGTTCGCAGGCCTACCTGAATACCAAAGGTCGAGTGCTTTGGGTATCCGCCGATAGTAGCTTCTGGAAATACAATGAGATCAGTCTTATTCTCGGAAGCTTCGTTCATATACGTTGCAATTACGCCGAGTGTCTTTTCGAGGTTAAACTGCTGCGAGGCCATCTGGCACACAGCGACACGGACCATGTTCCACTGTTCCTACAGGCAAAGATTAGCTTAGCTATTGTTCAAGCGGAGGCTTGTGGTCCAGCAGCAGATGAGCCTATGTGGTCGTCTCTCCAGAGATGAATTTGTGGGGAAGCGCGACGTCGACGCCAGATTCCCCCTGTGCAGCCTCAAGTACTCCAGTATGTGTATGTATGTGCATGTATGTGCCTGTCACCAGCTACGGCATCCCCTCAACGTCGCCCTGTAGCTTCACAGCCAGATCCAGCAACCGCTTTGCAAAGTCGGCTCGCAACCCAGCCAAATCATTCACCAACCTCGAAATGTGCACCTGCTGTGCTTCAAACACCTGCAACTCATGCCACACACACTCCTGCACAAACACACGGCGACTCATCAGCTTGACAATCGTGTTTTGATCACTCTGTATGCTTTCCCGCAACTTTGCCTTGTCGTTCTCCTTTGCATCCACCTTGTTGTCCAATGCATGCAGCTTGTTCTTTGCAGCGGCAATGCGTTTCTCCAAAGCAGGGACATTGTCGCCTGCGTACTTGGCGTGTCGTACAAAGAGTTCATGCATCGCAGTCAACGTATCCCTGTGTCGCTTCAAGTCTTCAAGTACGGCATCTTCCAGTGCGCGACACTCTTGCTCCATTGTCTGCTGTGCGGTGGTATGGTGTCTTGATAATGCTTGCAAACCACGTACAATGCCGGGACCGTGTTCCTTGCCCAATACATCATACGTCGCACCTTGTTGCTCGCAAAATGTATTGAGCGTCAGACTCAACCGTAGGTGATCTGTCCCTGCCACTTCCTGCCGCTTGATGAGACGTTCCTGCGTTACGACTAAACTTGTGAATGACTCAATGGCAGGCGCGAGTGCTACACGTGTCTTGTACATCCAGTCGTCAATGCCCTGTGGTAGACTTGCTTCCAGGTCAGGCGCAAGGTAGCGGTCTTCAAACTCTTCTTGCACTGAAACTGAAGCTTGCTTTCGCCAAACGGCCAATTCCGTCGGGACTGTGAGGAAGGTCGTCACGAGCTGGTCATTTTTGAAAACCGGATGCCGTTCAAGTGCATTAGCAAAACGTGAGAGTCCACGTCGTCGTTTCTCCAAAAAGCCAGCATCTATCCGTATGTAAATGCCGTTCACTTAAAAAGGTTAGAATGTCTTGCATACCTGATAGAGTCATACCGGCAAGCCGCTTTGGCGGCAGCAAGGGGACTTGACGGAATGGATACTTTTTGAGTAGACACTCAAGGAGCCATGCGAAATCGCTGTATCGGCGTACCACATTAGACTTGCGCTTGGCGCTTTTGATACTGTTGTTAGCGTGTACAATAGATGAGGGAGACGTACGCATAGTTGAGATGTTTCCAGAGCGGCATTCCTTCTTTTCCTTCAAGCGTCGTGACTGTAATCGCATCAAAATCTAGGGAGCCTTGCACTGTGGGGCTTCTGTATTTTGGCGTTGCTGTGGTTGCTTCAGGCACAGTAGGACTCTCATCATAGTGATGAGAGCGTGAACTACTGCCATTAGACCATGGATCGTCTGTTGTAGAGGCCGTGGAGGGTTCTTCGGCAGTCTGTCGCTGCAGGACTGGCGCTCGTGCTGCTTGAAGGGGTGCTTTGGTTGGAGACGCAGGCTTGATCTCTGACGGCGCCTCTTGAACCTTTTGCTCCTTCGTCGCTAGCTTGGGTACTGGCAAGCGTCTGTGTCGTAAGTCATCCACGGCGTCTAGCGTCAGCTCTTCGCCTTGCTGCGACAGCGCGACGAGCGCCAGTGCGACATTGAGCTTTGCGCGGGGCAAGCCAGCGGTGCTAGACTCTCCAGGCAGTACAAGAGCGAGAACTGTCTCTGCATCCGAATCACTGATATGCGCCGCCTTAAGGAGTTCCTTGAAGGAGGACATGGTGACGAGGCCGTTTGTCGCATACGCTTCAAAGACATCGACATAGACATCAGGAATATCGGCATCTTCTAGCAGCGTGCTGATGTCTGCTTGCTTCTTTGGCGTCGGCACTGGGATTATTAGCCATCTGTGCTTTACTTGCTTGTGACAGGATAGGGGACATACTCCATGGATCGGCGTCATCGCCAAATAGACCGCTGCTGCTATTGTTTGTCCGCGTCTTTGACGCCGAGTTGAGCCGGGAAGAAGATCCAATCCTGGATGCGCCGTTGCTGCCTTCATCCTCATCCCCAAAGAGCGACATGGCCTTTCCCTGTTAGTCTCACAAGCAAGTGGCCTGGTCGTGCGTGGTGTCTTTGTCTCGTCAGCCAGGCAATCAATCACGTGAGGTATTGAGTATAAAGCTACTTGATGGAGTGCTGAGCTACAGGACACCGCGGAGCTCCTGCGAGAGACTCTCAATCTCGCCCTGCCTCGTCGCTTGCATATCCTGCCAGAAGGCCGCAAATGCCGGCGTACTGGGGCCCGCCACGTCCTTCAGCGCAACGGCACAACGCATGACACTCCTCTTGATTTCTGCATCCTTCTCGCGATCAGACTTGACGGCATTCTCCTTTGTCTTTGCTGCCATCACCTTGACCATCTTGGCAGTGACTTGCTCGAGATGCTGCTGCACGCCCTCGGGATCCTTGCTCGCCAAGGTCGAAAGCATCAGGTAGCTGAGCATTTTAATTTCATGCACATCATCCAGTCCAGTCAAGATAAATGTGTAGATGCCTTGCATCTCATTGACTGAAAAGAAGGAATCCAACAGCGTATGCAATGTCTCAAAGGCACTCTTGCGCAACACCAATCCATCATCCACGGTATGCTTGAAGGGCCCCATCTGAACAACATGCACCAGATCCTTATTGATGCTCGTCTCCTTGTACAGCAGGGGTAGCAGTCGTCCAATGTGATCGTGAATCAGCTGCGGCTTGTGGAAGGCTGCAGAATAGAGTGTACTGAGCGCCAGCCGTCGAATTTCCAAATCAGAGTCCTCCATCATGGACAAAAAGTCAACCACAAATGGTCTCAGCAAGTCATCAAACACTACATCGTGACTAGCAGCCGTGAATGTATGCCGAACAGCGCGAATGACAACCGATCGGATATTCGTCTCTTCTGAGCGCATCTGCGTTTGTAGTTGAGGAAGGAATCGTGATGGGCGGAGCAAGGTCAGCCTGCCCACACATTCTGCGAGAGTTGCTTTGGCACGCTCATCATCTGCTGCTCGGAACAGTCGCTCCCAAATGGCATCGCTGTGAGACAATAGCACTTCCACTCTGTCACCATGCTCATTATGCGCAATCACCTCATTGAGAGATACAGCCAGTAAAAAATGATCTGATGAACTCTTGCCAAGCTCCTTAAAGAGAACAGGCAAGTAGCTGTCCATGTCGCGTGCAGCCAAGCTTCCAAAGGCAAAAGCAGCACCGGCTTTGACTTTTTCAGAGGGAGAGCTGAATTGTGTCAAGACGAGATCCGCCACATTCTTGTCGACCGCTGCTTTTGAGCTATACTCACCAACAATGTATAGTGCCAAAGCGCGCTCTTCCTCCGGTGTCTTGGGTGCTTGAATCGCCTTGATGTGTGTAGCGAGCGCATCCTCTTCTAGAGGCAAGCAAGCCGCGATACAGCGGGCAAGGATTGGCAAATTCTTGTCCTTGAGGTTGGATGACAGACTGGCAATCACGGCGACCGCTTCACCCTGAAGCGACACGGACGACAAGTATAGAAGGACTGCTTCCAACGCTGGACCTCTAGCTTGCACAGCTGGCAGATCGACCAATCCCAGGACAACGGGTAGTGTCTCCTTTTGCACAAGCTGCTGCAATGGGCCCTGTATATTAAGTGCCAACGACCCAAGGACCTGGACAGCGGATGGTAAGACTTGAGCATCGCCAGACTTGAGCAGATGATTCATCGAGGATGTCAAGTCCCGTATGACGGCTTCTTCGAGTAGACTAGCAGCACGAGGAAGTAGTAACGGCAGAGCAGTCAGCGCTGCAGCTCGAAGACTTTTATCACTCATGTTGCGCGCAAAGGGTGTAATGATCCGTACGACTTGAGAGGCCCAATCCGCCTGCAGCACTGCATTTTGTGCATTGGCAGCTTCAGCGATCGCTTGAGTCACTGCAAGTTGCGTCGGTTCAGACTGTAAGCGCTGCAAGAGAAGTCCAGCTGCGTCTGCCATCAATGAACTCGATGCACCCGCAGTAAGATGCGCCATGGCTGTACCAAGCGCCTTGATTGATTGATCACGCAATTCATGATCGAGCGCTTCTGACCTTGTCTTTTGCAGGATGCAGGAGAATAGCGTGGTGTGGGCATTGAGATCACCATGTCTTGCAACAATCACAAGCAGTGACAATATTGACTGCAGCGCTGTAGAGGCCACCTTGGAGAGCGTCTCTGCCTCGAGTGTGTCGGTCAGGAGACTGCTGAGCATCTCCATATTAGCCGTGATGCTGCTGATGGAGGCGTGATCTATCAGAGCTTGGGTGAAGTCGAGGGCCGCAAGCTTGAGTGCAAGTCCAGCTGCCGCATTGTGACCGCTTGTAGCGCTTGCCAGGGCTTGCTTTGTTGGGCCTAGCATCGAGAGTAGACTTGGCTCGAGACTCATCTCATTCGAGCGTGCCAATGCCGCAAGAGCATTAAAGGCAGCTACTTTTGTTGAGACTGACTTGCCATTGATTTGCTGCAAGAGGTATTTCTTGATCTTGCCAATGGACTGCGCAACAGCTGCACGCAACGTTTTCGGGTCCGACTCCATCTCTGTATCGCTCTCTCTCGCTCGTTTGCGAGAAGGCGAGCCAGCACGCGTTGCAGAGGTACCGGCCTCCAAGTCAATGAGTGCTGCGAATGTAGAAATGATTTCCAAACAGACAGTCTCTTCTCGCTCATTGAGGCGTGAAATGAGCAAAGATGCAATTTGCGAGCCAGAGCTCTTGACAATGTCTGGTCGGGTCGAGATCTGAGCGCGCAACAACTTGGCTGAGCCTTTACGAATCTTCCAAGAAACGTCATCATCATCCGAGTAGGTTTCATCGTAATTCGAGCCGAAATCACTCCCTTCATCGGCATCATCCATATCCATATCGCCATCACCTGCATCGTCTTCATCATAAGAGTAGTTTGGGTCATACTTGATGTAGGTGAAGCATGCCTCCAAAATTTGGGCGTCGAATTTGCGAATCTGTGGTCCGCCACCGAGCACAAAGGCCTCCAAGCTGAGCAATGCCGTTTCTCTGAGTTCGTCGTCATCGATGGAGACCGTTGACAAGACTGGCGTTGCAAGTGTTTGCAGAAAGCTGCTGAATCGCCGCGCAGGTTGAGGCAGGTGCCCTTCTGACCTTGATATCTGACCGAGCAAGCCCAGTAAAGTCTTGACTTTTTCATTTGACTTTGCAAGAGGCAAGAGCTCAACGAGCTCACTCATAAAGCGATCGTGAGCTGATGTGGGAAGATGGATGGAGAGCAAACCCAGCGCCATGATTGAGCGCTTCCTGACTGCCGGCCTTGAATTGTCAAGTAGCTTGACCAATGCGTGGACTATGCGCGTCAAGAGGGTTTCAGGAAGCTGCTCCACTTGCTTGCCGAATCGACCGAGCAGCTCTTGGAGTACATCAATGGATTCTAGTAGCAAATCCGACTTGTCTTCAGGATGCTCGAGTTGCGTCACCAACTTTGGCGTCAGCTTGGTGGTGATGCTACTAGCGAGAGAACTGGTCGGAGACAGCTCTGAGATGACTGTCCGTAGAGCAGTTGCACTGATATCCTTGAGCGCTTCAGCGCCATCGGCCTTGCACAAGCGGTTGACGATGGTTTGAATGTAAAACTCATTGCTGTGCTTGATGAGTGGGCCAAGACATTTCACGGACATATTCTGAACCTCGCCATTCGCGTCTTCTAGAGTTTTGAGCACCGCATCCATCAGTCTAGATGCAGAGTGATCGTCCAGCTGGCCCGTCATTTGCGTCAAGTCGGCAAGAAGGTCATTGAGGCCCATGTAGCGGAAATCCTTGTCATTGTTGGACATCTTGCCGGTGAGGTCCAACACGCGCCCGCTTGAGATGGTGGATGGCGCCATGATTCTCTGTACGGGCCTTCCCTTCAATGAGCTCCTTCTGGCTGTCTACGCAATGTACGCGATTGTGGCCGTTGAGAGTCGCACGACAGAAAAGACGCGAAACTCCAGATGGGAAGACAAAAACACGCAACAGGCAGAGGCTCTTTTGTCTACTTCAGATGCCTGACTCTCCCTGTTCAATGCTGTTTTTGTTTCGTGGCACTTCTGATCTGGTACCGCAGCTCGATAAATGTATCATCTGAAAGTGTACATGCCCTGGTCTCCTTCCAAGATTTCCATTAAGTGCGAAATCGCGAGTGCTTAGGCCTCTAGGCTCTAGGTCTACAATAGCGAGCCGAGCCGCGGTCTGATCTTGCGTATTCGCTTCTATGCGGGCGACCGTGCATGACAATGATGACATGGACCTTCGCAATCGTATAAGTTTGGCGCTTGCGAGTCAAGCTTCGAGCTAGACAACATGAGGCACAGCTAGGTTTCTCCCGGTCACCGCTAGCCGTCACTCTGGCAGGCTGGCACCAGTGTGACAGTGTCGCTGATGCATCGGCCACTGCGATATCCGGGGAAGAAGGCCGGGTACGACCGCTCAATCTTTTTTTCCCCAGAGAAATAAATCTCTACGACAAGGAAATGAACAGACAACTGCGAACAGCCAATCACCGGGCTGCGCTTTGTTTTCGAAGCCGAGGCCACCGGGCAATGTCGGTCAGCGACGAATTCGCAGTTTGACAGTCTGACCATAGAGACAATTAGGAGAGAAGCAGTAGAGGCGAATAATTCGACAGTATCCTTTTGTATTGATGTGCTACGTTAGCCTACGTATAAATATGGTATAATGTTAAAACCGCCGCGCCGTGCAATAGATTCATGCATGTGTGATTGAGGGTGTGAATGCCATGTATTGAGAGTCATAAGAAAACACTGAACCAGCTCAGAAAGATTCGACAAAGTTGCGTCCACCAAGACTGGCGTAGTTGTAGCCAGTGGCAAAGCAAGAAGCGTCGTTGCTGTACTGCAAAGAAGTGCCCAGATCAGTGATGTAGCTGCCAGAGTTGGTTTGTGGGTAGGACAAGTCCAAAGCCCGGTGTTGCTGTTGCTGCATGCCAATCTGCATCTTGAGCTGCTCTGCGCTGTAAGGGATCCTGACTGGTGAAGAGTGCTGCGAGGAGAGTGCCTGGTGTTGCTGTTTTTGCTGGGACAAGTGGTGCTCGTGCTGTTGCTGCATCAATGCAAGTTGAGCGCGCTGACTCTCCATAGTCAAGCTTCGCAAGTATATTTCTGTGGCATAGGCATTGGACATGTAGCTGTTGGTTGGGGCACCGTGTTGCATTGCGCCAGAGGCCGAAATCTGCAAATCGTGTGTCGCTTGAACAGGTGAGTATGCTGAGGAAGACACGGATGAAGTAGGCGATTGCACGTCAATCATGAGATCTGGCATAGACCAGGCCAATGAGGAATCTTCCGCCTGGAATACATCGAGCGGGAAGAGTTTTTCCGTTGCCCACTGCACATTTTCAGAAGAAGCCGTTGATGATGGTGCTGGTGGATGTGATGAAGCATATCCCATGTTTGGGAAAGCGAATTCCATCTGCGAGTGTGCGCTCGAGTCGCTTGGTGAAAGCGAACAAAGCGAAGACGGATTGACCGTGCCACTTGAGAAGTTGTTTAAGTCCTCCAAATTTGGCATTGACATGGTGATGCGGTGCGACTCCACAAGTTGCGAAGGTACCGAGATGGAGGACGACTTGCGGCGCCCTGAGGAAAGAGCGCTGGCTGTACTGAGCCGTCTGCGCTTTGTGGTGTTGGGGAAGAGGTGGATCTTTTGTTGGTGACGCAGGAGCAAGTCCCTGCGTGCAAAAGAGCGTCCACAGCCTTGCATGTCTCCTGCCTGCTCGCACGTAAAAGGCTTTTCCTTTGTGTGCGAGCGTTCATGGCGCTTGAGATGCTCGAGGCGGGCGAAGGGACGCGTGCAGGTGAGGCAGACATATGGCTTTGCTTTGCTTGGACCTGCAGCGATGGAAGCACTCGCATTAGACATGGCTAGTAGCAGTATAAGTGTGTATGTGAGTGTGGTGAGGGTGCCTGGGATGTGGAGGTGCGATGGCCTGGGAAAGGGGCCGGGGGGGCAGCGAGCTTCTTTATACAAACAAAACCGAGACAAAATCTGGTTTGCGTCTGGTTTGCCTTGGTTTGCATCCAGAAATTTCGCAAACCAACTTTAAGGGTCGCGGCAGCCCGTCAAGTCCGCGTGGAAGAGACTCCCACGCAGGAATCAATCTGCTGCTGCTCTACCAGACTACCGCTGCCTCTGTACAACTGCACTGCTGTCGAGAGCCATGCGAGCCAATTTCACGCTGACTTCATACGATCTGCACCCGCCATACATGATCTTGAGCTTCACTGAGCTGACCGCTCTACTCACCGCTGCTACATGCATCTCGAGATTGCGACCGCGTCAGGCGCACATGCGTACATAGATTGCAATGCGCCTTTTTTTTCCAATTGCTATCTTGGTCTGCATGCAGTCTACGACCCGCTGCCAACAGTCTCACAAAGACTCTCACGACAGAAGCCGCTATGGCATTCCGGTCAGCTGCCAACTTGTTTCTCCAGCCACGTCTCACCCGCCAACACTTCTAGCCGCGGACCACGCGGTACACAGACTGACGCTGACAGGACCAGGTCGGCCATCTCAATGACACGCACGGAGAATTGTCAGAAGTGACAGCCATTCTTCAACGTAGACGGATTATGTCTCACGTACAACCAAAGCTGTCTACTTTGAGACTGCGGAACCAGCTTCACCAACTTGGGTTGATGATACCGAACGACCTTAATTCTGACAGCTACGGTAATGGGGTGTAGTGCCGACGACTCAGTGACAGATAGATCGAAAGACCTTGCAACGACCAGCACTGAGTGGTATGGTTCCCCATTCATTGACACTATAGCCGCTAGATCGAGACGGTGGTCATTCGAGTCCAGTCTCACCAGTGCATGCACCACTCTGGGTGCAAGCTCACGATTGATCGTAGCTAGACCATCAATATCGGCTGTATGTATTAAGCGACAGCGACCATGCAGACCTGTTCAACGACCTGCCTTGAGGTCTGTTCGGACATTGTCTCTTTTGAGATCAATTGCCCGAGACTAGGTCGAATAGATGCCCTTCAGGTCGCATGGGCGTCTGGCTCGAGGTCGTCAATGATGACAGGCCAGGCTGGCTGGTCGTAGTGCTTCATTTGCGGCGGTCCCCGGTCACTATTCAATCCAAAGAAGCTTCGTGCTTCAAAGTAGCGTGGCAAGCGACCGTTGAAACACTCGTGCAGCGGCCCAGCAAAAAGAAAAAATGTCAAAATCCGCCAAGTGTGGGGTATCTGGACATCGCAACGGCCTGACCGTTTGATAACGATGCCGATGCGACGACCCGATGCCACTGTACTCAACAGCCATGGCTGTCCAGTCGCACGTCAGGCGGCACTTGCTATACCCGCGAGAAACGCCGCGTAAGCACTACACATGTGAAGGCTTCCTTCTTCAATGCCAAACTTGGGCTTGGCATTCGCTTGACTCGGGCAGCACCATACACACCGACACCGCACCGCACAGGCCCCGCCCCATTCTCGTGGCAACCGACGCGACCCGGCAGACGATTCATAGGCCTATAGCACTGGCCTCTTGACATGGGTCTGATGCTTGTACGACTCTACGCATTTCTAAATGGCCCGACGGCAAAGTTGTCTCAGCACGCGAGCGAGACGCCCCATGAACCAATGATCATACGCGGTCTTTCAAAATCTAACTTCAATGTAGAAGCATCTACCGAGCGCTAAGCGACTTCTATCCATGATTTCATCTCAGAATCATCAGGGGCCAAGGCAAATCACAGCTGTCAACCCTGTCAGAGATAATAGTTGCGTTCAGATGGCCACCATCGTGTTTCAGTCTTCGGCCATCAACAGCGCAGCTCTGCAACACTCGACCAGTCAGGTAGTGGGATCTGTTTCTGACCAAGTTGAGACTCACTGCTGGATCTCTTATGGTCTCGTATTTTTCGTATGCCGTTGTGAGCTTTGATAATGACACGACCGCAGTTTCAGATGACAGTCGCTCAACACTGCGTCAACAGCTCGGAGCTCCAGTGTGTGCGCATTGATCCAGCGATGACAAGGTCGAATGATCAGCATGTCTGGTAGGCCTTCCGTGTCGCAGATAGTGTCTCGGATCCGCAGGTATTACAACGGCATCAACTCGAACACACATACTCCTCCCACGCGGCCGTCGCGCGACCGCCGACTGCTACCACCTCTCGTCACTTGAAGTGATCTATCAGAAGTTGGCCAACTTGAAATCGCCCAAGTCCAGAAAAAAATGAGTTGGTTTGACCTGATATTTTTTCGTGACTGAGACTGATGGATTGTCGTGCTGTGATTGGTGCGCTCTGCCAAAGATGCCAAGCCGGCCCTGGCCTGATTAGGGTTTGCGCGTCAAAGTCTCGAGCAGGTGAAATGGCATCTGCATCATGACGAAGCCCACCTGGACTGCAGATTCGTGGTCTCTTCGGAGAGATGAAGAATCATCAGAATCCCAGCGCTCAAAGGCCCGCGGAGCTAGCGCGTAGGGCCCAAATGTCGAAAGATTATGCCCAAAAGGAAACGTCCTTGGGCACACCTCCGCATTGAGCTCAGAAGCTTGCAGCTGCCAGGATGATCCTTGCTCTTCATCGTCAGATTGCCTCTACAACATTGTGATTGCAATTTGCAAGGACCAGAGTGGCAGTCTATCTCTGCAGGCTCTTAGTCACCTGTTGTCGCATGGCCACTACAATGACGCGACTATCTTTACTGCAAGGTATCGAGATGAATTATAGTCCTTGTCGATGCAGTCTGTCTACGATGCTCGACAACGCTTATAGAATATGACCAGTCGACGACGTTTGGTAATCTTGCAGCTGGATGAGATGAGTGCTATTGTGCCAGTAAGCAGTCGAAGACATGTCAAATGTACATTCTCATTACCAGTACTTGTCATGATCGGTGGTCACGGACGCCGCTAAGAAGACGCACTGGAACGTGTCCAAGACCACGCGTATCATCTCTGCGCTCTGTGTCTATTCTTAGGCCTGTCAGACAGTGTCAGTGCATATGATCACGCTGCTTGATCTGATGGGCTACAGCTGCTCGCTGACTGCCGCTCTACAAAACATTGGTCGTTGAGTGCGACGAGACTTTTTCGTGGCTTCCCATCTCGACTCGCCCGCCCCCGCGTCTTCCGCCCCCAGACTTCGGCGATGGCTCCGAACAGTCGCACGACGACCATCTGCAGCTTCATTGTTCATTGCTGTACTACTCATCAAGGCTCGGGATCCCGACTTGTATAATGTCTAGCTTGTACTCTCAGCAAAGGATCCACGGGCAGTCTATCGCAGATCCCGAGAAGTTCTGGGGTAGCATCGCAGAAACGATTCACTGGCACAAGAAGCCAAAGTCAGTATTGGACGTTGCTGCTGATGGCTCATGGACGTGGTTTAAGGATGGAGAGTTCAACATGGCCTATGAATTACTCGAGGCGAATATCGCAAAAGGACTTGGTGAGTCAGTCGCCATTTACTGGGACAGTCCCGTCACATCTCAAAAACGGCGTATTACCTATAGCGAGCTGTTGAGGGATGTCCAGCAGTTTGCAGGCGCAATGTCAGCCCACGGTGTTCGAAAAGGTGACGTCGTCATGATTTATATGCCCATGGTGCCAGAAGCACTTGTTGCCATGTGTGCGTGTGCTTACATCGGTGCTGTCCACTCTGTTGTATTTGGCGGATTCGCCTCGTCAGAGCTTGCAAAGCGCATAGACTCTGCTACACCAAAGCTTTTACTGACAGCCTCTGCTGGCATCGAAGAGAAGCGAGTGACGCCCTACTTGCCGCTTGTTCAGAAGGGCATCCAATCAGCAAAGCACAAGCCGAAAGCCATTGTCATACTGCAACGAAAAGGTCATGAAGCAAAGACGCCGTTGCCAGCAGATGTGCTCGAGTGGGTCGAGTTTGCGCAAAATGCAAAGCCAGTCACTTCACCGACACCAACCAAGTCTCAAGACATTCTATACAGTAAGTCTTGACCCTTCCAACATAAACTAACAGCAGCTCTATATACCAGTGGTACGACAGGTGCGCCAAAAGGCGTCTCCAGATTCTCAGCCGGCTATGCCGCCCAGCTCAGATACCAGATTCAACATCTCATGAATATGAAAGCAGGCTCCACCATGGCTTGCTTGAGCGATATTGGGTGGGTTGTTGGTCACTCATTCATCTTTTACGCTCCACTCTTGATTGGCGCATCGACAGTTTTGTTTGAGGGAAAGCTGCCTATGCGTGGCGGGGCAGAGGTATGGCGTGTTTGTGAAGAGTACAATGTCGATGTCCTTTTCTGCGCACCCACAGCTCTGCGTGCGTTGCGTGCCGGCGACCCTGAGTCGAAGCAACTCAAGTCTCGCAATTTGAATTCGCTCAAAAGTCTCATGCTCGCTGGCGAGCGGTCTGAACCGTCTATTGTGATTCACTACTCGGATGTCCTCAAAGCGCATGTCGGCAGTCATTTTGAGTGTATCGACAATTATTGGTCCTCAGAGAGTGGATCGCCCATCACCGGCATCCTGCAGAGTCTAAAAGATAAGCCTGTACCAAAGCCTGGCTCTGCTGGTCCCCCCACTCCCGGCTTTGATTTGCATATTGTGGATGACGATGGCAAGGAAGTCCCACAAGGTACATCAGGCAATATTGTGCTCAAAACTCCATTGCCACCAAGTATGCTTTCGGAGTTGTGGCGAGACAGTGAAGGCCGCTTCCAAAAGAGTTACATGAAACGTTTTGGTGGCAAATGGTTTGACACGGGCGATGCTGGCTTGATTGATGAAGATGGCTTTGTGCACATCATGGCACGTTCCGACGACATCATCAATGTCGCTGCTCATCGTCTCAGTACCGGTGCATTTGAAGCTGTCATCACCTCCCTTCCAGGGGTGAACGAGTGTTGCGTTGTCGGCATGCCAGATTCACTCAAAGGTCATGTTCCTCTCGCCTTTGTCGTGGCAGCTAAGGGCAAAGCGCCTTCGTTTGAACAGGTCAATAAGCTTGTTCGCGAGGAAATTGGCAATATTGCGAGTCTTGGCGGTATGGTTGTCCTTGATACCCCGCTGCCAAAGACAAGGTCTGGGAAGACGCTGCGGCGAGTTGTGCGTGCATATGTCGAGAATGCCGCTGAAGGCCAACCCAATAAAGTGGTGGACGTCCCTGCGACCATCGAAGACGCTAGTGTGCTGGATAATGTCAAGACACAAGTGCAGCGGTTCACGGAGACAAGAGCGAAGAGTAAGGCAAAGCTCTAGATGTGCTCTTCAATCTACATTTGTATATGCGTTAGATGTATTGGTACAAGTGTTTACATGGATTAGTCGGCATGGGCAGCATCGTAAGCCTTGATGACGGCGCCTGTTTCCTTCAAAGTTTGAGCTTGTAGAAACCAGAGCGCGTTCTGCTCCATACCATTCATGACGGGTTCTCTCGACTGATAAGTCCATCGACTCAAGTCCACAGGATTGCTTGGACGAAGTGAGTCTTTGCGTTCTGCGATGAAATTCAGTGTGTCGTCAATGCTCAAAGACTTGCCTGGCGGAATCGCAGTAGGGTTGCTAGGCGTGATGCAGTCCATGGAAGTTTCCTTCCTGAGGACATGGTCCACATCAACCTCAGAGAAGAAGGCACAAGACTGTGGCAAGTCATCAATGCCAAGCTGCTGTGAGAACATGGCACGAGTCCACAGATTGCTGATTTGCAGCAAGAACGCGGCAGTATTTGCATCTTGTTTCGCAACAAGGTAGCGAATTTCGTCGTGAACGGTGATTGACATTCGAGCATCAATACCGTACAAACGAATGAGGTACTCCATTGAGGTGATGAGGAGATGCAGATAATCCACGCCACTTGATTGGATGGCCCAATTGACTCTGCTAGTCAAGAAACCTCCAGGTGACAGATATCGCGCGAGAAGCGCTTCAGTGATGCCGCAACCAAGCACAGGTGTTTTCGGCACCTCCAACTCTGCCATTGCCTCGAGACGATTGAAGACATAGGATTCTGTGCCGCCGCGCCAAAAGGCTTTGCGTTGCAGCTTTGCAATCTTACCCTTGACGCCCTTTGTTGCAGCATACAAGGCTTCAGCCGTCTTCTTTGCCTCTTGCTCAGAAAGCGATGGATTGAATTGCTGGAGAAGTTGAATGGCAAACTTAAGTCCGGCGCCATAGATGCGACCATAGTTGAAGATCTTGGCATTGCCTCGGGAGATACCGAGAATCTCGGCCGTCTTCGAATGCAAGTCTGTGCCGGCTGATTTTGTGCCTTCAAGTGTCATCCATCCGAGTGCTGTTGACCCGTGGGTTTGAAACTGTGCGTCACCCATAAGACTAGCGATCCAGAGCTCTTCAGAGTCGACATCCGCTCCAACGAAGCAGTAGTCTTTGGGAGCTTGTACCATGGATTTGAGTTCGGATCCAACACGATTCTTCTTGGCGTTACTCGCCGTCATCCACGTTGCCTCCGTCGCACGCCTGGTGACGGTACCCATTGGAGCTGTTTGTGGAAGGATGAGGCCAATATCTGGGTCACCCTCTGGATCGACTTCATTTTGCCAGACAACCATTTGTGATGTGATGCGATCCCTCGCACTGATCCAGTAGGAACAGGCTGCATTCATCTCGAGCGCTTCCTTGGCGACGGAGAATTCACTGTTGAGCATGCCTTCCTCGAAGAACTTGACGAACGATTTTGCGAGGGGACTGGCAACGCGAGCGAGCGGCCCATCTTTATGTGGCACTTTGAAGTAAGTAGCATCATCGAATCGAACCCTCTCAATGGTCTCATTAATCATATCGCACTTGAGGAAACGCTTCTCGATAAAGACAGCTGCTGAATCTTCGTCTTCAACGCGAATTACCCAGCCGTACTTGTCTGACCAGACGAGTGGGTGACCTTCCCAATTCATACGTAGCAAGATGGGTGCTACACGCGTGCGGACAGTGAGATTGATGATCCCATCGTTTTTGGGAAAGAGATCACGATACCATTGAGGCATTCCCGGCATCTTTTGATTCTTTGCAACACGCTCTTCACCTGTCTTCTTGTTCTTGACAACACGCAAGGGTTTAGCTGTCCAATCGAGCTGCCGAAGCCAGGGATCCTCCTCATACTTGTCTGGTTGATCCTTGAGTGCGAGGGTGCCCTCTGCCATAGACAGCAAGCGTTTCTTGACTGCTTCTGACAGGTCTTGGTAGCACTTTTCCGCACTCTCAATGTACTTCGGCCAATTGCGATTGACTGGAAGAACCATGGAGTTCATGTGTAGCAAGCCACCGAAACTGACTGGATGGGGCGCAATCTCGAGATATGTCGGTAGAACTTTCCTGTAGACTTGATGTGTGATTTCCACATCGAGCGCGCAATAATCCAGCAGGTCGTGCAAGTTGTCCAAAATCACTTGCTTGTCTGTGCTGTCGAAAAAGGCACGCTTCGACTTGTCTGGTTTGATGTCGCAGTGGAATTGAGCCACTTCATGTAGGCTGTTGGTAGAGCTGCGTGTGATCCACAAGTCTTGATGCTCTTCTTGCCCAAGGTCTTCAAGCAAAGCCCCCAAGTCAGATTCTTGTGCTTGGAGGAGAAGCTTTTCACGCTCTTTTTCCTTCTTTTTGTGCTTCATCCATGTTGGCCTTTGACGAGAGCACATACCATTGACGGCAACATGCAGGGACATGGTGTCGATGAAGGCCAAGGGTGAACGCTTGAGGCTGTACTCTTCCAGCACTTTAGACCTGTCGTAGCCTACATTGTGGCCAATAACAAGCTTTCTCTGCTCTTTTCCTAGTGGTACAAGATGCCGTGGACTGTCTGATCCGCCAAGGATCCAGGGTGAGAGCCACGCATACCAGGCGTCTTTGCTAGCAACGCAGGCCATGACTGCAAAATGCGATACATTGTACATGACTTCCACGTCAAAGCAAAAAGTGTCCTCTAGCGGATACTCCACTTGCGTGACACCTTCTCTTGCATATCGCGTCCATCCGGCCTGCTTAATCCAATTTTCTGGCTTGCTTGGTAGCTCTAGCGTTGCAAATGTCTTTGCCATGTCGCGGTATGGATCAGACGCTTCCAAGCCAAGCTTATGAAAGTGTTCATCAAGCGAAGCACCTTGTAGCGGCGGTAAATCAAAGGCGATGTCCTCAGCGACATGGCTGTTCTTCCCGAGCAAGTCATGCTGTAGCAGGTGTTGTCGCGACAGGTCTACAAGTGCTTGCGCGGGTTGTTTCGGTTGCTTGAAGAGTTGCGCATGAAGCTGACTACTGATCTGCTGGATACCGACGCTATTGAAGCGCTTACCCTGACGTCGTGGCTCATCAAACTTGGCGAGCGCCGCTTCTGCTTGCGCCTTGAGGTCGCTTTGCGAGGGCTGGCTCGTCAAAGTGGCTAGTCGCCGTGTGAGGGTCGCTGTAGGTCTTGCTGCTGCTCTGCATGCTGCACAGAGGGCGCCATGATTCATCCAGTTGATATATGGATGGGTGTCGTTGGGGACAAGCGTAGGATATAGTTCATGAACCAATCTACGAGACTACAGAGAGAAAATGAGAAAGAAGACTAGATCTTGGCATTGACAATCTGCTGGAACTCTGGCTTGAGGGAAGCACCGCCCACGAGGAAGCCGTCGACATCCGGGCACGAGGCATAGGTCGAGCAGTTCTTTGCATTGACACTGCCGCCGTAGATGATGCGGACCTCGTCTGCCTTCTCGCCGATGCGAGACCTGAGGAAGTCACGCAGGGCCTTGTGCGTCTTCTGCGCCGTCTCTGGGGTGGCTGCTTTGCCTGTTCCAATGGCCCAGATTGGTTCGTAGGCAATCACGATGTTGGCAAAGTCCTGGACTTGATCGCAGAGGGCGCCAATCTGAGCAGTGACGATGCTGTCTGTTTTGCCTGCCTCGTACTGGTCGAGGTTTTCGCCGCAGCAGTAGATGACCTTGAGGCCGCCCTTGAGGGCTGTAGCTGCCTGTAAATATTAGCCAAGGACATGGCATGGAGCGATAGATTATACCTTGCTGCTAACAAACTTGTCGTCTTCAGACAAGAGCGTACGACGCTCAGAGTGTCCGAGGATGACCCAGTCTGCGCCTGCATCACGCAGCTGCTCAACGGCAATTTCGCCAGTGAAGGCGCCTGGACATTAGCCATCTACACTCAGGGAAAGAAGTAATGTTACCCTGCGGCTTGTCAAAGACATTCTGGGCAGAGACGCCGATGTCCTTGCGGAGTGTCTGGCGAGCGTTCAAGAGGTAGAGGGCAGGGGGAGCCACCACGACTTCAGTGTCCTTACTGATGGTGGCTGCGTTGAGGGACTCGATGATCTGCTTGATGGACGCCTGTGTGCCGTTCATCTTGAAGTTTCCGCCTACGAAGAATCGTCGTCCTGCCATGATGAGCTGTGTTAAGTAGCTTGAGTTGTCGCAGTAGTAGCAGTAGTAGCAGTAGTAGTAGCTTGAGTAGCAGCAGTTTGGTTGAGTTTTCCGACTACACCAGCAAGCTACACTGCGACAGAACCAGCTACAAGGCCTGGAAGAGCAGGGCCCATGAGCGGATGACCAGCAGCAGCAGTACCAGCAGCAGGCCCATCCCATCACCCAACAGCGCCAGCGACCATCAAGGCGAAGAGATCCACATCTCACCCACAAACAGCAGACCCATCATGGTCGCTACGGTTGGCGCAGACCCACAGGCATCTCCCATCGGCTCTGTGCGCTTTGTACCGCATGTTGAGTTCTCCTCGAGACTCTCCCTCAACTTTGAACCCATCGAGCGCAGAGTCTCCGACAAGACTTGCATTAAGATTGGCCGCTACAACGACAAGGCTCTCCACAAGGCGCCCATCTCCTTCAAATCCAAAGTAGTGTCGCGGCAGCATGCAGAAGTCTGGTGTGAAGCAGGAACGTGGTACATCCGCGACACCAAGTCATCGAGCGGGACATTTTTGAACCATATCCGCCTCTCACCACCGGGACAAGAGAGCAAACCTGCTGTTCTGGTCGATGGCGACTGTGTCCAGTTCGGTATCGACTTCCGCGGCGGTACAGAGGAAGTCTATCGCTGTGTCCGTACGCGTGTTGAGATCAACCGCATCTTTGAGCAAGTCAATGCCAAGTTTAATCGTGCTGCAGAGAAGACGCTCAAGTCACTGACGAGGGGTGCTCTGTCATCGTCTGGACCGCCCCCCTCGAGCCAGTCTGCTGGTCTGGCAAAGCCACGGCTGTCGATGGATGATGGTGCAAGCACGTACTCTGCTGAATGCTGCATCTGCCTCTTCAACATCGCACCCAGCCAGGCCTTGTTTGTTGCACCCTGCAGCCATGCCTACCACTTCAAGTGCATACGGCCCTTGATCCTACAAAACTACCCAAATTTCCTGTGCTGCGTCTGTCGCAAGTACGCTGATCTCGAAGCCAATGTTGAGGTCGAGTCGGAGGCCTGGATCCGTTCAGCGGCGGGTGATCCACGGACGCCGAGCGAGGAGCTTCATCCGCAGTTTCCGTTACTGACGACGGTCGTAAGTGGTGTCGCCAGTGACGCGTCGCCTGTCATTGCGGGTGGTCATGGATCCGATCCTACTGCTGCCGCTCCTCAAAGTCCAAGGGAAGCCCAAGAAGATGCGCCAGAAGCAGATGAGCAGCAGGAAGCATTGTCTGCCTCTCCCTCTGCCTCCTCTGCGCCTGTGCCTCTCACTGCCCGTATGCGATCAATGACCTTGGAAGGAGCCACTGCGTCGACGCCCATCAATGAGAGTGGCCCGTACTTGGTTGAGCGCTGATATAGCATGCTCCTCCGCCTCTCTGTATCTGTAGCCCCCTCTTGTCTGTACGTAGACCCTGTAAGTACCCAACTTGCTCTCGTGCCTGCTTCTCTTCGCCTTGAAATCTCAATTTTCTCTTTTCTCGACAACTTCCACCAGCTCACCCTCTGTCGCATCTGAGTGTACAGACGCAGCAAGGCTCGAGAGACACTAGAAACAGCCTGGATCGCCTCTCATCATGTCCTACAATGGCATAGGTCTACAGACACCCCGTGGATCGGGCACCAATGGCCATATTCAGCGCAACATGTCTTCCATGCGTCAACGTGAACCATACAGCGTCTCACAGCGCAGAGAGGAAGCAGCACAAGGACAGCATCAGGCTACGCGGCGCGCTGACTTGGGAATTGTCCAGCATGAAGCCAAGAGACTCGTTGAGAGTCAAGTGATGCAGTATCGCATACAGCTTGAAGAGAGCCAAGAGGAACTCCCTGCAGCGCAGCGCATGACGGACGAGGATACAGACAGACTCGTGGTGCTCAAACGAAAGGAACTTCTCAGCAAGTCAGCAGCCAGGAAGCCAAGCGCTCAAGAAGCAGGGTCGCGCGGATGGCAGACACACGGCGATACAGTCAGGAAGGAGGCAGAGCTAGAAAAGATGCGCTCAGTGCTGCGCTTACGGGCAGACTATGTCGAGGGAACAGCCATGGCGAATCAAGACGAACGGCGCAAGCAGAGGATGGAGCATGGGCAGGCGACAGAGCAAGGTGAGACTCGTCATCCGTTGGATAGGACGAGGCCTGGTCGACCACCGGCAGAAACAAGATCACGGAGAAGGTCGTACTCGCGTTCACCTTCAAGGTCAAGCAGCAGACCAAGACACAGACGCTCGAGACGGCGTTCACCTTCCAGCAGTCGCTCGAGATCGCGATCACGATCGCCGAGACCAACACGACGCAGGCGTTCCGATGCAAGCTATACAAAGCGATCTACCAGTTCCGATCAAAGGGCTCGTCGAAGCCACAGACGACGTTCGCCTGACTCCTCTAGCAGTCGTTCTCGATCTCCGCGCAGGAACACACGACGCAGGACCAGCTCGAGTCAGTCACGCAGCAGGAGTCCTGCAAAGAGTGCGTACAGAAAGAGGGTACCTCGATCACGATCACAATCAGGCTCGCCGGATCCTCGAGCGCCTGTTGCGGGAAAGCAAGTGCAGGGACCTGCCAGAGGAAGAGCACGCACACGCTCGCCGAGCTTACCATACTAACTTACTAAAGTCCTGAATGTAAAGACTAAACGTAAAAACTAAGCGTAGAGGGTCATCGAAACCACCTCAACCACATTCCACTTGGAAAAGCGATGGTCTCACATTGAAAAATGTTGCGAGACCATGCTGAATGTCTAGTTCTTGCTGACGCCGCTTGGGCAATTCATCGTAGAATTCATACACATTGGCGACGTTGTCTTCATCGACAGTCCCTCCGCCTCCCCCTTGCATGCGCCTGTAAGGAGCCTCCAAGCCTACACGCTGCATCAGAGGCAAATGAGCCAGAGCAGTTGATGGGTCAAGGGCTGCGGCGAACATGGCAAGCACGGAGCCATGATCCGGCAACTCCATGAGGCCAACCTTGCCAGGCGCCATAATGTAGTAAAAGGCGAATGTAGTTTCCATATCCGTCTGTAGGACGAACGGCGGCGGAGGCGTATTCTTCAGTAGACTGAACGCCAGCAGCTCCAAGATAGCTTGGCGGTGGTCCAGACTTGTAGGCCTGTTTAGCTTGACCTAAATCAGGGCATTCGCCACCAACTCAGGCTGAGCGGTGCGCTAAAGATAGAAAGGCACAAGGCCAATGTCGGACGCACACGTCAGGACAAGCGGGAGCTCTGCGTTTTGGACTGCGACTCGTAGCCTGTGCGACCTCATAGATATGAATGCCAGGCTGGGCGCTGCCCAGCCATTGGCGTTCAAGTACTCGATTATACAATCCGTCTTAGCATTTTCATCGGCGAATGCTGGTGAATCCCAGTCCATCAGAGCTTGCTGTAGGGGCGCAAGCTCTTGCTCAGTCAGAACGTGGCAGAAGATCCTTCTTTGCACGTCCAGAGCATGTAGTACTCTGTCGTATTGCCCGGACGAGCACCGCGAGGCTGCAATGCTCTCATGATCCGAGTTTGCAGTTACTTGAGCTCGTAGGAGAGATTGCAACACAGTATCTAGCTCGCTTCGCTCGCGACAAGCTCGGCTTGATGTGCATTCCTGGTGTTGTTGAGCTTTTGCTCGTGCTGACTGAGCTCTTGCTCGCGCTGATTGAGCTCTTGCTCGCGCTGACTGAGCTCTTGCTCGCGCGCCTTGATTCGCAGCTCGCGCTCATTGAGTCGCAGCTCGTGCTCACGAAGTCTCAGCTCGCGCTCGCTCATTACATCCGTGAGGACGTTGTACTCTAAGCGGCTGTAGCGCGTGGGAGTGTGATGGGATTCAGCTAGAAAAAGCTACGTCGTGCTCAGCTCAACTAGTTCTACTCTCCCCCATAATAAGAGGGAAGCGAGACAGAGAATCCAGCCACACAAGGGTGCTCAGACTCTGCTCGACGGACAATGCATAGTGCCATAAGGCTATTTGCTGGTCATAGAAGACACAGCTAGAGTATCCTCAGGTAGCGCCCGTTGACTTTGCTGACGACAGCGTTGACAATGCGCGACACGAAGGAGGCATGTTCTTTTGGTGGATCGACAAAGATTTGCATGATGTCGGCAGCGCTCGAGTAAGGCCAACGCAGCCGTACGTCCACCAGTTGAGCTTCGTGGTCGCAGCATTCGAGTAGCGCATGCTGTAGAGTCTCCGCAACACCGCCGGTCGGCTTGCATGCCCGGCAGGGGCGATCTAGCTTATCATCCCTGTGTCTTCTTCCTCTATTGACCATGAGATGGTCATTACTGCCGCGCATACGCGCAATCCATCTGCCAGCATATCCGTCTCGCATTTTGACATAAGGCCTTTGCTTCTTGATCTCCTCGAACGAGACTGGTGTAATGTGTCTGTATAGCGCGTTGGTGGCACATTCATGCACCCAGTTCTCATAGTGCGTCTTCCAGCGCGACTCAGTGAAGTCTTTGCGGCACGTTGGAGAGCCGAGAGTCGCACCAGAGCCATTGAGAAGCTCGAAGATCTGGCTGTACCACGTTTTCCTTGCAGTATCGTTTCGAGCGTTGATCTTGGCTTGTGCAAAAGCAAAATGGGCGAGGCGATTGTCGGCGAGGTTCTCCAGGTAGTCTGCAAAGCCAATGGCCATCTGCTTCCTCCTTTCTGCTACAGGCAGAATCGCCAGGTCCACAATAGCCAGCAGTCTTGCAGCATGACGCGTGAGGCCAAAGGTTTGACGACACCACTCTGTCTGCACCTGCTGCATCGCTTTGAGGTCTTCCGAACTGCCATCAAAGGAGATCTCTGCACCAAAAATGACATGACAGTCGACGAAATTGAGGTAAGGCGTCCGCAGTTCAGACAGGCACACATGGCCAAAAATCTTGTCCAGTGACCCTATTTGGAACCTACCAACTCTGGCGCGCTCCAGCATGCTAGCACTGTGTTTTGTGGTTGACCAGGTTGACTTGCAGCTCAGGTGAATGCCCAAATACTTGTAGGAAGTGCACTCTTGAATCAAAGCGCGGGGCGCTTCAGGCGTCCGCCGGGCAAGGAGAGCTCAATTGTACCGAGTTTTGCTCTACTCTTCCCATGCAGATGTATTTGGAACTGTATCTTCTCGGTGTTGCTGAGCATTCGATTCCGGCGGCACCATTCATGCATCTGCAGCAATTTGTCGTTCGAATCTTCCATAGAGTCAGACACCAACACAATGTCGTCTGCCAAGATCATGCAGCCAACTTCTCGATCGGCCAGTTTCGGCGTATGCGGGGAGCTTGTCATCTCAGGGTCAGCCATGTAAATGTTGAAGAGAAGTGGTGATAGAACGTCACCCTGAATGAGACCGTCATGGACGTCGAAGACCTCCGAATAACCATTGTCTGTCCGTATGCAAGCTTTCGTGTTTGTGGCGAATGCCATGATGGCCGTCAGTAGTCGGACCGTGAGGCCGTATCTCTTCAGCTTCTGTATGAGTACACGACGTTCGATCAAATCGAAAGCTTTCCTGAGGTCACCGAAACAGGTAAAACGCGGCTTGCCGTCCTTCTTGTATGCTTCCTTGATGATTCTGAACGTGAAAGCATTGCCACATATGCGAAAGTTCTTTTGGAAACCGCCTTGACAGTCTGGAACATCACATAATGCATTGCTCCATGCCGTCAGCTTGAAATTCAGAATCATCGTGAAGAGTTTTCTGAGTATCGGTTAAAGCGTGACTCCTCTGTAGTTGTCTGCAACCGTCTTGGGTCCCTTGTTCTTGTAGATTGGAACGATACGACCAAGCCCCAAGATGCAGGGATAGAACCCGATACCAGCATGTCATTGAACAGATCCGCCACCTCCTGATCGTTCAGCTCTCTGACTTCTTGCACAGTTATGCCATCGAGACCAGAACAGAGCTCGTTTTCAGCATCTTCTTGGCAACCGCGACGTCAGCCACAGACCAAACGTGCCTGCATGCGCCGTGGCGCCCACAAAGTCCTGTACTGAGGTGCCTCTCGTCCTTGCAGCTTCTACCTGTCATGCCACATCAGACGGAACCCTTTGGTGGGGAAACGCTCCATCTCCTCTTCATCGAATGTGCCTGAACGCAGATCGCCCAGGAGGTCCTTGAAATGTCTCAGAATCTCGCCATCATCCACGGGACAGCCCTTCTTCTCCTTTCCGATGGTCTCAAGTAGCTTGACATAGTATTCTCGCCTCCCTCGGACAGCAGATAGCCACTCCCGCCATTCCTTCTTCTGAAGCTTGCGCAGACGCTTGAGGCGCCGTTTGATATTCCTTCTGAGACGCTGACATGCGGACTCAGTAAGCCTGCTGGATCGAGCGCCGTTCTCGTTCCACTTCTGCTTCAAGAGCTTGCGCCATTCGCCTCACTGTGGATCGGTGATGATGGTGTTGAAGCGAATCGCCTTTGAAGGAGCCTGAAGTTTGCCTGCGTCCGTGATTGCCTTCGCCCTGATGTCCATTACTCTTTTCCACCTGCGGCGCCGACCTCTTGACCCTACGTACTGAGCTATCTAAATCGAGCATGACATCCATGACGACCGAGACACACGCGTGATCTGATAGGCTGAAGTCATTGTGTGGATGGTCTGGTGGGAAGGAGAGAGACGACGACGACAATTAAATACTCGCACTGCACAGGTACTGGAAAGTCTACACAACGCATTACCCTCTCGTCAAAGGCACGCAGGTAGACAAATAGAGAGGCAGCAGCCTCCCATGGCCCCATCGAACAACACTGAGAGTCTTCTTGGCAAAGAAGAATGGCCCGGCACTTGGGTAGGCACATCGCAGCGCCAGACAAGCACCACTAACCACACTCAGGCCTGCCAGGCGGCGCTACTCACCGTCAACGGTTCCTTCACCGTCTACGATACCTTCGGCGGCAACGCGCGCTTCGTCAATGCAACTGGCAAAAGCGTCATTGACGCGTGTGCGCTCAAGATTGCCTCTGCATCAGCACAAGCCGGCCTGGCGCAACAGCAGATCCTCGGGCCAGGCCTCATGGTCAGGCCCTTCAATATGAGCATAAATCCACTGGTGTACGCAGTAGCCTTTGCGACATGCACAGCCTGGGCCCTCTTTCTTGTCTCGCTCATGTCGGGCCACAAGCGACCTTGGCTGCAGCGCGGTGCCGCGCTGAGTGCAGCGATTGCCATGACCATCACCTCGGATTTTATGTTCAATGAGCTTGAACTACAGTATATGAGTGGTCGCCCCTACAACCCAACCGACTTGCGCAATGTCCGCGCTCGCACATCCACTAAAGTCATTCGGCTCATCTCCAATACGCTGCTCTGGCTCGCTCAAATACAGCTTGTCATGCGTCTCTTCCCTCGTCACAGGGACAAGATCATTGCAAAGTACGGAGGCTTCACGCTCATCGTCTTGGAGACTGTCTTTTCTGTCCTCAATGACTTTTTTCACCCTTCGCCATTCAATCCAGATGCAAAGACGCTGGCAGCTCCTGCCATTGCCGTGATTGCTTACTTCATGAACATTGCCATCAGTGTCATCTTTTCCGGCAGTGTCTTGATTTACGCCATGTCGCCGAGTCGGTTCCGGTACGCCTTTGCGCTGCCTCACTTGATGCACGCACTTCTCAGCATCGTCTCCATCACCTCGCCCACAGTCTTCTTCTGTCTAGACATTTGGAAGTCCGAGGTGGAAGGCTGGGGAGACTACATTCGCTGGATTGGCTCTGTGGCTTGTTCAGTGATTGTATGGGCTTGGGTGGACCTCATCGAGTCCAAGCTTGTTCGAGATTCACGGGAAGGTGTCCTTGGAAGAGAGGTCTTTGAGGAGGAGATGTTTCAGCAAAAGAGGAAGCAGCTACGCAAGTTTGGCAAGCGTGCATCGATGCAGCCTGATGCGGTTGTCTTTGAGGACCGTTCGCAGACTACCACAAGCCGGGCCCTCGCCCCTGACAAGGGGATGCTGCGGACTTGGATGGATCGCTTTCAACGGCCGCGCACTGAGGGAATCCCTATGAGTGAGCTGCCCACGATCCGGCATCCTCTTGCATCCACCCTGTCTGTCGCGCCTTCTTCTACATTGCATGATGGCAGCAGCAGTGAAGAGCCTGCAACAGATCGGCCGCGGCATTCAATACAGCAGGAGGAGAGACCTGCTTCTATACAGGGTGCGGCCCTGGTACATCCTGGCTTCCAGAGAGATGATTACTGGCCGGACGAGAAGGAGATGTCTGGCCGCAGATAGTACATGTTCTACCTGTGATTACTGTCTATAAACTCAATAGCAACTTGATGCTGCTGCTCGTTGCATTTCTGTCGCCGGAAAAGCTCGAGCCGCATTGACCACCAAGCTGCACCAACACTCTTTAGACACAGGCCTTCGCTCTTCCTTGTGGTTGCTGGGGAGAAGGAGAAAGCATGTCGAGCACGAATGGCTCCCTGAGATCCGAAAGACCTGGTATCAACCGCGTTAGATCGCGCAGTGCGTCCGTCAACAAGATCCCGACAAGTCAGCCAGGACGCTTCCCGCGCTCACCAAGAGCTCCGCCAACGACGACGCTAGGGGTGTGGCAGGCGTATGCCAGAGACAACACCTGGTTCGTACCCATGCTCATCATAATCGCCGCAATTGGCTTGTATTTGATGGATCCGACTGAGCGGAATCCGGCAAAGCCATTCTTGTTTGTGAGCTATCCTGTGGAAGGCACAAGTCCACGGTTATATGGCAAAGGCAAAGCCGATGCTCTCTTCATTGCCTTCTACGTTGTTGTTTTCACCTTTACGAGGGAGTTTTGCATGCAATGGATCCTCGCTCCGTTGGCGCGCTCACTCGGCCTCAAGCGCGGCAAGGTGCAGCGGTTCATGGAGCAAGGCTACACCATCATGTACTTCACCGCATCAGCGTCCTATGGTATCTATGTCATGTCACATACAAGCATGTGGTACTTTAATACACACGAGTTTTACGCCGGTTACCCACACATCCTGCACAAGGCCAACTTCAAGATTTACTACCTTTGTCAGTTTGCGTACTGGCTGCAGCAGTTCATTGTGCTTGCTCTGCAGCTTGAGAAGCCAAGAAAAGACTTCCATGAGCTGGTGGCACATCACATTGTCACTCTGCTTCTCATTGGGCTATCCTGGAAATTTCACTTTACCTGGATTGGGCTTGCCGTCTTCATCACCATGGATTCTTCAGACATTTGGCTTGCTCTCTCCAAGAACTTCAACTATATCGACTCGCCACTCACAGCACCAGTGTTTGCCACATTTATTGGGGTCTGGTTCTACACACGCCTCTACCTGTCTGCGATTATTCTTTGGAGTGTCTTGACAGAATTTGAGACGGTGGGACCCTGGGAGATTGACTGGGAGAAGGAACACTACAAGTGCTGGATCTCGCAGTATGTCACCTTCGGGCTGCTTTTCATGATTCTGCTGCTTAATATTTACTGGAGCTTCTTAATTGCCAGGATCGCCTATCGCTTCGTCCTCTCAAACGAGGCCAAGGACGAGCGTAGTGACGACGAGGACGAGGCCGAACAGGAGGCGCCTGTGCAAAAGAAGCGTCAGTGAATGCTCGTGGCCCTTCAGATGACAACCTTTGTTGCTTTCTTGTACACATCTTATGCTGTATTCAACACTCTGCCGCTCGTCATCACTGCTTACTTTGCTGTCTGTTGTTCTGTTGGTTTATATGCTGTGAATGTGACTGGCATCGGCATATCACATGCAAGTGCTCCTCGACGTCATGAGCGAGCATGCAAACTATAAAGGCGAATGCTTGCTCTTCACGACAGGATCCAATCTCTACTCATTCAAGCGCTCAACTTGCTCATATGCCTTCCGTATCTCGAAAGTCTCATGCTCAAGATGCATTGATTGTGTGCAAGTCTACCCTCGACCCTCAAGAGCACACAAGCGAGAGGTCTACTGTGCTTGCGCAACACTGTGCTTTCTGGGATCGAGATGGAGATGGCATTATTTGGCCTCTAGACACATTCAGAGGCTTTCGTGAACTTGGCTATAATCTGATTCTGAGCATCATTGCTGTCCTTGTCATTCACACGGGCTTCTCCTATCCTACAAGGCTGCAGCATTCTCTGGTGCCTGATCCATTGTTTCGCGTATATCTCGATGGCATTCACAGGGCCAAGCATGGTAGTGACACAGGCGCTTACAATAGCCAAGGTTACTTCCAACCACAAGTCTTGAAAGGCATCTTCAATCGTTACTCTGCTTCTGGCGACGCACTGACAGTCCGAGAAGTCTTCAGCCTCATCAAGGGTCAACGCGTGGCCATGGATCCTTTCGGATGGTTTGCTGCCGTTTTCGAATTTTACACGCTTGTGTTGAGCACGTATGATGCAAAGTCTGGTGTGTGCCCCAAGGACAGTATTCGTCGGTTGTACGATGGTTCCTTCTTTTGGCACGTCAAGCAGTGTCGAGAGACAGGCCGCGGCGAGCAGGTCGCTGGGATGAGCTTTTGGGATGGTATCGAGTGTCTTCGACGCAAAGGCGAACCGGTCCAAGGCAAGCTTACCAAGTAGATACTTCTGACTTTTCCGACGACTCAGCATTTGCTATGCTACGCTCAAGTACAAATAATCGGCATCTACGGCTAACCGACATGTTGCAGATCTGTGTCTGAAGCCGACTTGTCCGCCCACACAATGGAACGACCTCGAGAATGAGATTGTGCAAGTGGTGGCCCTGCATTTGCCGCGCCAAGTCTGCTCGTGTCATGTACTGCTGGTTGTGGCATTGACACGGCAGCACGAAGCGCTGCAGGGGAAGGAACAGCTGGCTCATTGACAGAAGCATGAAAGCGGATACTGGGTAGTCTGCTCGCTGCATCTTCCGTCTCTGACACCGGTCGCTTATCTGGTGATTCTGGCCGTGATGCACCTTCTTCAACACTGTGTCCAAGTGCTTGCAACCGCCGTTTACGTTCTGCGGGTGTCTCTTCTTCGTCATCAGCTTCTTCATCAATACTATCATTGCGCGTGTTGAGCGCAGATTGACGCCGACGACGCTCAACATTGGTCTCTGGCACATCGTTGCCCTGATCGTCTTCTGCTTCGTTGCTGCCCAAAGTCTTGCTCTCATCACTATGAGACGAGTCAGATTTGGAATTAAGGACATGTGCAACGGGTTTGATGTGCTTGTGATGCGGATGCCACTCGTCTGATGCGGCTTGCTCGCGTTCCTCTCGTGATAATTGTTGCGCTTTCGGATGCTTGCTCAAGACATTGTGAGCAGCTTCACGGTCAAGATCTCGTGCAGAGACAACCTTGATCACCTCACCCATCTCGTCTTCAACGACGAACTCATCGCCTTCTTGGTACACTTCATGGCCAGGCCCCAGAATGCCAGTCTGTCCATCTGCCCTCTCCTCATCGGGGCCTCGAGACTCTTCCGGTGAATCTGGTGACGACGTTTTCTCTTGGAGGTCGGAGCTCTTGCGGTGCAAATGCCGACCACGGTGTCGAATCTTCTCTGGTTTCTTTGCATTACCAATCGCAGAATCCTCGACTCGAGCACGCGAACGAGATCGATCGCGACTGCGGGCACGTGAAAATGTCATGGATTGACCCATTTCGAGTCTGGGTAGGCGTTGCAGCCAATTTGGATCGTCGGTGTCCCTCGTGAATGTCATGGTCATAGCATACGTATTGATGTGCTTTCCCAGCGTAAAGACAGCCACGGACGAGCCATGCACAATGATACTGGCCAGAACAACACAACTGACAATCGGGAAGATACTGTTGATGAGCTCATAATGCTCTTCAGTGTTGCCCGACAATCTGCCTGCTGGGACTTGCGATTCTGTTTGCAGTTCTGCACGAGCAAGGAGTGCGAAAAAGATGGCGCCGACGCCCATAGGGCCGAACCAAGAGACAAAAGATGCTTCGCGCCAGTTGCGGATATCGGGATTCCACTTGTAGGTTGCCATGACACCAGGAGCCCTGCGAAACAGGACAATGAGGATAGAGACTACAATGAGACGCCAAGGGGTGACACCAACGTCTTCCATCGTGAATTCGTTCCAAGGGATCACGGCGCCAAAGTAGACAAAGTAGGCCATGTTGAGCAGCAGGTCAATGACATTCGAGACGTGCGACTCTTCCGTCTTTTTCGAGAACCATCCGTCCCAAGCGAAAGCCGTTCCAGCAGAGAAGGCGACGAGAAAATCATCTGTGCCGACCAAGGTGCCAACACCAGCGCAAAAGATCGCTAAGACAAAGTAAAATGCGAGAAAACCTGAAGTTAGCGACGTTTCGGTTCGAGAGCTGCTCCTTACTCTCGCGATCAATGAGGTTATGGCTTTCGGCAAAGCGAATCAATCGCCTGCCACCATAGCCAATGATGACGCCTAGAAGAACACCAAAGAGACACTCGTAGAGGATGGTGATGAGCACCCATTCCTTGATCGCTGGACCTGCTTTGTAGTGATCGATGAGGATATAGAGACCCAAGTACAGAAATGGAAAAGCCATGCCGTCGTTACAGCCAGATTCGCAAGACAAGAGGTTTCGAATATGGCCAGGGACACGCTCAGCAAACTTGCCCTTGCCCACCACGGACGATGCAAGGACCGGATCCGTTGGGGCGAGTGTTGCTGCAACCACAAGACTGTCGACAAAAGACAGGCCTGGGATAAGCGCGTAGATGAAGCCAGTACAAATAAGCCAAGAGAGTGTCATGACTGGCACAAGCATGATGAAGATGCCCTTCCAATGGCGCTTCATGTACTTTTTGGGCAGTTCCACTCCGACGGCAAAGACCTGGATCACGATAATGATGCGCGAAAGTTCAAGCGTCAGATAATCTGAGTTAGTCCATGAGACTGGGTCAAAGATGCTAGCCGCGACGGGTCTACACGCGGGTTAGTATGCTAAAATGCTGGGTGGCGGCTAGTGCTGCAGGTGTAACATACCCCATGATGACGCCGAAAGCTGTGGCGACAGTCGCTTCGCCAATATAGAGCTTCTCCTTGATGAATAGCGACACGAGGGAGAAGACTGTGATGAAGCCGCCAAGCAGCATGTACGCGAGATGCGGCTTCGTGACGCTAGTTTGTTCCCACATGGCGGGCCAAGCGCGTCAAGCGGGTGAATCAAGCTACAGAAGAACGCCGCTTCTTGCGATGAGGAACCTCGAGAAGCGCCAGGCTCAGGTTTCCCAGGAGCAGCTGCTGTAGGGATGCAAGCGCTTCGAGTAGAGTGGTGTGTGCGGTATCTGTGTCGCGGAAGATTTCGAGATTTGGAAAAGGAGACAAGAAGCTTAATCTGGGTGTATTGTTCTACAGGATAATCAAAGGGTAGAGTAAAAATACGGAGGACAGCAGGGCCTGCAGCAGATTGTATAAGTACAAAAGAGAAGTCGGATATGGTCAAGGCAAAAGCTCAAGGCGAAACATGAAAGACCCAAAAGACCTGATCAGAGAATGGCCTGGGATCATCAGTGGTTTGATCAAGTGACATAGAACATCAAGAAGCGGCAGAGGATGCAGGAATGTCATGATTGCTGATATGTATCCGTCTCATGAGGCGGCGGCTGAAGTGTGATGGTAAAAGAGATTGGGTCGGTGATGTCGACCATGCCTTCAGATGAGAGTGTCGCTTCTCTTGCCATCATCGAGCTCCTCTAGTCTCTGGTGGGCCGACAGTCTTGAGAAGATGCAGCGACTGTCGACCCTTGCAAGTGCTTTAACGGAACTTGGAGAAACCAATGTCCTTGCAGTACTCGCGGAAGCACTGACGGCAGATATTGAGCTCGTACTTGCGGATGAGACCGGCTTGGTGAGCGCACACACGGCTGCATTGGTTAGCGAACTGTGGTCGCGTGGATACTTTGCAGGACATACCATCCACGGCCGCCCTTGCCATCCTTAGGTCTGCTGTTCCAAACGTTTGCGTGAGCCATGATTGCTGCTGGTTAGCGGTGTACTGATGGGCATCGATGGGTAGAGGAGGTGAGGATGGGAAGTGCAAGAGATGCTTCAAGTGCTCCTGCAGATCTGCTCTTGCGGTCGGCATCGCTCAGACTTGAGCGAACATCTGCTGCAAGTGCCTGAAGACTTGCTCGAGCACAGAGAATGTACTGGTAGCATTACGGGCACTGTGTTCATGGATCGTTCGCTGCACCTGTCCATGAAACAGCCCCTTCTAGGTCCAGTCATCCCAGACAAGCAGCACCTCCCTTCTTCCTGCATCCTCCCTCATCCTCTGCCGCATCTGCACGGTGTCCCTACCTGTCTGCTGTTGCTGTTACTTGATGGGCCTTGGTTGCTTGTGTCGTGGCTGCTGCTTCTCTTCCCAAATTTGAAATTTCTGTTTCTCTGCGTGACTGCGGATTCCAGCTACAAGACAGGAAAAGGCAGTTACAGGACTTGGCTGGCTGCTTATCAGGCTACAGACACGGCCTAGCTGGAAGAAGACTCCAGGAAAGACGTACAACACGCCCCGTGAGGAGCCATGAACAGTGCTACGCTGGACTCCCACTACCAGCCAAGCAGACCAGAGCTGGTCGACCAATTTGATGCTTTCCTCTACAATGCTGCCCTGTTGCACGATGGTACGTAGCTCAAGCTTCCCCCTCTACGCCAGCTGAATGGCTGCTGACCATCATCCAGACATAGACATCCCCCTTGAGCACCAGCCAGTCAGCACAGAGCATGAAGACGATGTCCCCAACCAAGAAGCCGTTAATGGTATTGCTCGCTCAAAACGCCCTGCACAGCCAGTCTGGCGCGACTTGGGCCTGCAGCGTCTCATGTCGCATTCTACAAGAGAGCACAACGAGCTACTTGATATGGGCGACAGGCTGCGCGAGGCTATGCATATTGACCAGCGCTCTCAGGGAACCGCGGGCCATGTCTCCGGGGAACCAGCCAGAAACATGCGGTAGATGTGCATGTCCTTGTACTGGCAGATCTATGGACTGCCACAGTGCCACAAAGCAAAGACACTAGACAAGCTCCCAAATACTCGACCAGAAAGCGCAGCAAATGCCAAATAGCGCTCTTGGACCCTCTTTGGTCATCTGATCACAACAAAAGCGTACAAGGGCCCATGTCAAGTCGTCATCATAAAAGGGCAGGCGTGCGCACAAAAAGGCCATGCACCATCCTGACTGCTCGTCTCGCTCGCATACACTGTCATTACGACTAGATACACCGCCGCTCATTTGTCATGCTAGACACACACATCAAACGCAGCCACACACTGCCGGAACCAGGCACAGGCTCTGTTCCTATAATTGAGCGCGCCCAAACTGTTCCAGCTGCTGTAGAGTCAGACGCAGAGGACTTGGCTTCCCTGCCATATTACCAGCGCATGCAAAAAGTATTGATGCGTGCAGGCTACAGGTCCCAGCAAGACATCAACAGACCAGGCTTTGCTACCTACCTTCCTCGTCAGGCACGGAAGCAGGTTTCGCAGTGGGAGTGGCAGCAGTACTGGCTGTAGCGCGTGCATCGACTCAGCAGACGACCATGTTCTAATGCTCAGGACTCAGCAATGTGCTCTGGCCTTCACCATCCATTGAAATTGCCGAACCCAGACCGCTTGACTTTTTTCGCTGGAGGTGCAGCATCATCGGCCACTTCAACTGCATCAGTTTTCATGTACTTGCCAACTTGGCTATCTGCTTTGTCTGTTCGTTGTTTCAGCGCCGCGGCACTGACATGTGTCGATTGTGCTGGTTTATTGGTCCATGTTTGTAGATCGTCCTCTGTCACCTGCTTCTTCTGAGCTGCCCACTCAGCCTTCCTCTTCTCCTTGGCAAGGTACTCTTCGAATGGATCAACAAGAATCTCGATCGTCTCCATGATGATGCTGTCTTGTGGTTTACCATTTGGAGAAGGAACACGCTCGAGAAGATCAAGCGTCTCAAAACGCCCAATCACACGACCAAACAATGTATGTTTCTTATCCAGGTGTGTGCAGGGTTCGTATGTTATGAAGAATTGTGAGGAGTTGGTGTTGGGACCCTTGTTAGCCATGGATAGTCGACCTCGTTCGCTATGAGATGCCGTTCCCAGCGTCTCAGTCTCGAATTCCTGCTATCAGTTTGGGTCTGCAGGTTCCCCGTAACATACCTTGCCAAAGATGGATGTTCCACCTGTGCCGCGACCTGTAGGATCGCCGCCTTGCACCATGAAGCCAGGAACTACGGTCAGCTTGCTCAAGGAGTAGGATGTCTTACTGTTTCGGTGAAACGAGACATTATCGTAGTAGCCCTGCTTTGCGAGCTTCACGAAGTTGTATACTGCCTTCGGTGCGAATTCTGGGTCAAGCTCAATATCAAGAGAGCCAAAGTTGGTTCTAATGACCCCGAGCCCTTTGATCTTGACCTTGCGTGGTTTCAGAAGCCAGTCTGCTTCTGCAACCTCAGCCCGATCCACTGCCGTACTGACCGACATGCCAGAGTTGGTGAAAGCCGCCGCCGTCAAGCCAGTGGAATAGTTGGCGAATCTCGTCTCGGGCTTTGACGCGATAGGCGCTGTAGTTGTCACTTTCGCTGCTTTCGTAGGCTGTTCGGCTTGCGTGCGAAAACGCTGAAGGGCAAGTTTGGCTTCTTCCACCTTCTTCTCCCTTTGTGATGCAGATTCTCCTATAGCACTCTGCTTGAGGTTGCTGCTCCCTTCAACTTGCGATCGTTGGACGGCCGTCAGGTCCATCTGTGCACCTAAGCTGTGTGGATCTTGAATAATGATCACATCAGCCTTCGTGAATGGTTCGTCAGTGAGCAGGTCCTTGAACGATTTGGTCTTGTAGTTGAGTGTCTCAATAGTCTCGTACGCATAGACATTGCCGGTCGTTTTGACAGCAACGATATGGGTATGATCGTTGAAGACCTTCATCGTCACTGGATCACAAAAATCATCCTCGTCGTTTTTCGAGAAATTGAGCTTGACGAGGGACTTTGCATCGAGTGGCTTCCCATTTGCTGGATTTGAGCCCTGCTTCGCCAGCCATGGTACAATGGCAAGAAGGTCAAACAGCGTGGCCTGACCTTGTTCGTCTACATGGCACACAGGATGCTTCCAGGGCTGCAGCGTCAGAGCGCAGTAGTAGAATGGAAGCTTGCGATACTTGGAAGCAGTCTTCTTGGTAGCAATGCCAGAGCTGCTCGAGTGCTTGCCAAGTACGCCGGAGCTCTCTGATTGCGTGACATAGAGCTTATCTGTATTCTTGCCCATCCGGCAAGACTTGACACAGCAGATCTAGCGAATAGCAGATTTGATAACCAGTTGGTTGTGGTGTTGGTTCAATGGGTGGTTGAATTGGGAAAACGCTATGCACACTACTAGTAAAGCTCAATAGGAAGGTCGTTAAGGAGCACATGCCCTGCTCCAGTTTCGCGTCTCGTCAGCCAGCATGAATATACTCCAAAATCGGCTCCCCAATCTCCGTCACCTCAGGAATAGTGCACTTGAGTTCAAACGCTTTACTGAGCACAATCTTGAAGATCTTTTGGATATTGATGGTGTGACTTGTTGAGCAAAAGATAAGACTCGCCTTCATGGCTTTTGCAAATTTGCGTGCCTGCTTAGTGATTTCCTCCTGGTCTTCCGCTGGGAAGTTGACGAAATGATCATACTTTGTCCCGACAAGAAATGGAATCGCCGTCTTGTTGAAGCCACGCGCTTGTCTATACCATTCCCGAATACTATTGAGCGTTGACTTGCGTGACAAGTCAAACATGAAGAGAATGGCCACAGCGTCATTACAGACAAGGGGTAGCATGTTGACAAACTCGCGCTGCCCTCCAAGGTCCCAGATGGAGAAGGTTATCTCAGTATTGCGAATGGAGATGGTCTTCTCCATGAAGTTGACGCCGAGAGTCTGCAGATAGTCCTCGTCAAAGATGCCGTCCACGTATTTGACCATTAGACTAGTCTTGCCGATTTGCGAATCGCCGACCATGCCGACCTTGACCACGACACTGTGATTAGCACTGCGCATCAGCACCGACATACATACTTGTTGCGCTCCTCTTCCTGATCCTCTGAACTCATCGGCGAAGGTCACTAGCGCGCACCTCGCGTGTTTTGTTGTGGGAGTACAGGAAGTTGGCTGTCGAGTCGCGAATTCTGTTGCTGCTACGCTACTACACGTAGAATCCCGACCTGTCTCTCAATTTCAATCTCAAGCTGCCTGCCAAGCTTGTCTTCGCATATAAGGCCAGTACGGGGAGACATGGGGTCTAGTACGCTCGAAATGGTGTTTGCATCTTCCTAGATGTACTCTGCAAAAGTGTTCGACTCGCTGCTACGATGTGATGGCTGATGCAGACCGAGATGACAGCGGTCGAGCGTCTATATAGCTTCCTGGCGGCCATGGATCACATCCAGCTGCGACTCGTATACTTCTGATAAGCTCATCCATAATCCTGAGATCCGACGTTTAAGAGCAATCAGGAACAGGCTTATAATCAAGGGCTATTGTAAGAGAGAAACATTACTCCGTAGACTATTGATAGGGATCGAGTCACGGTAAAGTCAACAGCTCACAGGCTTGTAAACCTACAGCTCTAGGCGCTCAATTGTGTACCGGCCCACGCCCAATGACTTGGCAAGACCCTTGCTACGCGCCGAAGCAGAGGCATCCTCCTTCTTGATCTTGTCGAGCGCCAGGTAGCCCTCACGAGCTTGAGGCTGCGGATTGCTACTGCTCTGCTTTTGTATCGCGCGTGTCTTGACAGGCTCAACAAACCTAGCCTTGAGAATGAGCTCCGACAGACAAGCAGTCATGGAGCACACGTCCTCAGTCTCTTGAAGCAGCTGCTCAACAGCCCCACGAAGCCGCATCATCAAGGCGCGCGTGGATCCAGTCAGAACGAGGTTGCCAACACCGAGAGCATCCACAACGGCAATGACTAATGCATAGAGCACATCATTATGAACAGACAAGCGACTGATTCCATTTTCAGACAACCGCTGACCAAGTTCAGCATCAATGAAGTCTGCTAGCTGCTCAATCTCCTCGCTCGACAAGGAGGCCTTGAGAGCCTGCGACACACTCGCTTCGTCGAATGTGTAGAGGCGTGCTAGAACAACACTCAATGTCTTGTGCGAGACGGTCTGAGACTGACTCACAAGCTCTTGCTGCATAATGGAAGCCAGTTGATGAGGTAAAAGGCCAGCAGCATATTCAGCAACCAATGGCCGCATACTCGCACTGCTGATAAGTTTTGCCATCTCAATCGATCGAGGCAACGACGACTGTGAGAATCGTCCGGTGTGAAAGAGAAAGTCCAAAGAAGCAGTCGGCTCAAAGGCTGGGCCAAGCTTCTCGGGCAGAGTGACGAGGGCAAGTTGCAAGATTTGCGCGATGAATGGTTCTGATGGCGACACGAGAGTGTCGAAAGAAGCAAACTTGGCCTTGGCCGTATACCTCTTTTTTGCCTGCACTGATTTGTCACTTGCGTCTGTAGATCTCTCTTTGCTCGCCTTTTGTGCAGCCTTTCTACTAAGTGGGGCTTCCAGCTTGGCAGGAAAGAGATAGTCTTCCAAGACACCATCAAACTCTGCGCCGCTCTGTGCTGTCTCTAGCTGCGCAAGACAAGCCCGCGCTTGAGCACTGATACCTCCAATGGACTCCTTCCAAGTCGCCTGTAGTTCCACGTCGACCAGCCATGGCGTGGTCGACTGGCGTACCGAACGATGCGCACGGAGTGTATCGATAAGGCGCGAGGTCTTGCCAAAAGTCAGAGAGGCAACGTAGATGTTCGACAAGCTTGCAAACACGGCGTGTGCTTCTTCAGTGCGCTTTGCAGAGCGTGATGCTTGCCGCATGAGGGCAATAGCTCGCGCTTCGCTTGGCAATGTGATCGTTTCTTGCAGCGTACCGTACTTGACAGCCCAAATGTATGCTTGTTTTTCGCGCACTACCAAAAGATGCGTTTCATTGAGCCAAGATATAGACTTGATGTCATTGGCTTTGATTGCATCGGAATGATCGGCGATAGGCAGCTCTGTGAATGTAGACTCGCCAGCTAAATGCAGGCGAATACTTGATCCTGCCCAAGATGCTAATGTACCGAGCGAACTGATGGCGACATGGTACGGTTTGGCTGTGGAGCGCACATGACTTGCAACCGACGTGATTTTGAGCTGAGCTTCAGCATTTTGGGGCAAGATGATTGTGTCGAGCCAGACAGTCTCTGCTATTTGGGAGAGCAGGAAGAGAGTGGTCGATGCGCCAAGCACGAGCCGGTGTGAGAGCACTTTGGCATCGCCAATGCGAATTGAGCTGAAGGGCTTCCTCGTCAGCTCCTCGAGCTCCAACGAGAGCCAGATCAGTGTACCATTGGAGCAGATCAACAGAACACTGCTCCCCAAGACATGCAGTCCAACTACAGCAGACGTCAAATCAACGCTGATCAAGTCTGGTTCGGCATTCAGACCGGTTTGTGACCATTTCTGGATTTTGAAAGTATCAGTGCCTACTTTAGTCGCGGCATAGATAACGCGTGTCTCTGCCTTGCGATCTAGAATGCACACTGGCGCACACATGAAGCGTGTTGCAGGCGACAAGGAATTTGAAGCAATGAGTTGATTTGTGCGCACATTGTAAATATTGATGCCGTGTGCATCGATCGCAGTGACAAGCTCCCTGGCAGACGACCTATCCCCAATCATGACCGGAGATGCATACGCCTTTGCTTGAGAGGTTGAGGAGCGATGCAGCTTGGCGAGGACATGAGCCGACGGGGTACTTGCAGTGCCCATGCTCGTATTTTGGGTACCCTGTCGTGTAGTCCAATGCAAATGATGCCCTTCCTTCTTCTCGAGCTAACCTTGCACTTTCTAGCTGCGTCTCTCGCTATAGAAGGCTCCTTTCCTTAGCGGTACCACTGCCTCTCTATAGTCACCGTTTGGTCTCTTCCAAGTTTTTTGGCGCCGGGATCCTCTCACGCCGGCGACCGTGGGAAATCCACAAAAAAGGCGACGCGAAATAGAAGAGTTAACCGCAAGAACAGCAAGAAGCTGCGGCCACCGGCACAGGATCCAGAAGACGGATACAGCTACAGATGAGCAAGAGAGAGCTAGAAATCGATGGCGCCATCCTGCCCGCCAAAGACGGCGACCGGCCTGGGCTTGATGAAGTGCAATTCTCTGACGAAGACAGTGATACCTTCGAGACGGAAGATGAAGACGAGATCTTCCAGCAGAGTGAGGAGGAAGGCGATGAGGAGAATATGAACGTCAATGACCCGCAGAAAGCGCAAGCCTGGCTGCCAGGGATGCAATTGGGCAAGGACGAAGTTCTCGAGGCAGACATGACCGCCTATGAAATGCTCCACAATGTCAATGCCAAGTGGCCGTGCCTCACTTTTGATGTGCTCTGGGATAATCTGGGAGAAGAACGCCGGATGTACCCTGCTTCGCTTTACCTTGTAACTGGCACACAAGCAGACCAGCCAAAGCACAACGAGATCCAGGTCATCAAATGCTCCAACCTCATCAAGACGCAGGTGGATGATGATTTTTCTGTATCGTCTAGCGAGTCAATGGATGAAGATCCTGCATTATCTTACAGAGCGCTGCCTGTCCTTTCCGGCACAAACAGAATACGAGCAACTCAGCAAAGGGGCCTACCTCACCTGGCAGCCGCGATGAATGAGTCGAGCAGCATTTACATCTACAACCTCGAGCCACATGTACAATCTCTCGAAAACGATCCTTCAGGGCCTTCTCTACTCAAGAACCAGGCTCACAATCAGCCCATCCACACCATCAAGGCGCATCGCGTTGAAGGTTATGCACTAGATTGGTCGTCATTAGTGCCAGGAAAATTAGTCTCTGGTGATAATGACGGCCGCATCTTTGTGACGACGAGACAGGAAGATGGGTCATGGACTACTGATATCAAACCATTTCTAGGCCATGCGTCTTCGGTCGAGGATATCCAATGGTCTCCAACAGAGAAGACTGTATTTGCGTCATGCTCCTCTGACAAGACCATCAAGATTTGGGATACACGGTCAAAGAAGCATACACCTGCGCTATCCGTGCAAGCGCACAAGACCGATGTCAATGTCTTGTCGTGGAACAAGCTCGTGCCATATCTCATTGCAACCGGATCTGACGACGGCCAGATTTGCGTATGGGATTTGAGAGAATTCTCCAAGCAGGAAGATGCGCCAACCAAGCCAGTTGCCTCGTTTGACTGGCACAAGGGCGCAATCACTTCGATTGAGTGGCATCCCTCAGATGAATCTGTGCTGACGGCTGCCGGCGCGGATGACCAGGTCACAATCTGGGATCTGTCCGTTGAGCTAGATGCTGAAGAGCAAGCCGCCAAGGCCGCAGAGGGCCTCGCTGATGTGCCGAGCCAGCTCATGTTTACTCATATGGGTCAGAAGGATGTCAAAGAGGTGCACTGGCACAAACAGATGCCGGGTACCATCATTACTACATCCGCGACGGGCTTTAATGTATTTAAGAGCGCCTTTGTGTAGGTCGGGTTACCACGTTGACTCTTGCTATAGCCACTATCGATTCGTGTAATCGCGAGAAATGTGTTGTCTTGTTACAAGTCATCATCTATTACTTGATACGAGTCACCACATCACGTTACAGACGAGCTTCTCATCAAAGCCAGGATGTGTCAGGGGTAAGAAATCATCTGAAGAGTGTGGTAGAGCTGTTTCGCTCAGCTTGAAGGTCTTCATCGGCTCTCACTCATGACGCATGTCCTCCTCATTCTTCAACAGTCAACAATCGGTGGACCTGCTTCAGGGTTATCTGATCTGCTATGATAACTTCGTTTGACAATGCGAGCAAGGATCGAGAGCAGTAGATCCACTCGCAAAGCCACCTCTGCTGAACGTCTGCTGACCAGCAGCGCGATCCGCCGACGAGTTGCGAATGAAGAAAAACGTGACACCACTTGCCGAAGCATAGCATTTCCAGATCGATTGCGTGTACGCAGAGTACCCCGGTTCACATCCTTGATTCCCAGCATCTGCTGCATTGATCGACGCAAGTGCTGCTGGTTGATGTTAAACGCCTGGTTGTAGCGACATCTGCCATATACCAGAACGACGGCGACGGTGCGAATCAGGTACGGAATTCCTTCGCAGTGGTTGAAGCGTCCGCATCCTGATCGATCTCTGCTTCCCCGTTGTGAGTGTAGGCGAAGATGTACAATTCAACTTCATCGGTGTGAAACGATCCTTCAAATCCTGTTTGAGCACTTCCTTACGCCAGTAAACCAACCTCGCTTCAACGCGACTCTCCAGCGTCTATGTGGCAAGAGCACCTCGAAGAGACTTTACATTTCTTCGAATGCCGTTGCTTTCCATGGCCAATGCTGTGCCAAACTCAGCAAACTTGTTCAAGCAATGGGTGCCTGTGTGGCGACTCGTGTTTTCGCTCTCAACCATGACAGTGGAAGCTGTAGCGCGTTAGTGGACAGGCCGGTATGCTTGTCTCGCTTTCTATCTTCTAGAAGACTGTAGAGAGTAACGAAGCTTCTAGATGCAGCTTGTTGTTGAAGCTCTACCCGACGTGTCGCTATAGTCATGAACGCATCGAGAGAGAGATTGTGTGTGCGGATTGCCCCAGTCACAGCAAGCATTAAGACTGATTTTGTTGAGGCTACCACTGCTCAGTGCTCAAGGGTCGATTGCAGCTGGCGAACTCCTCCCTTAGCGTAGTCTTTTAAGCTTGGACTCAGTGACCAGATCAAGCGCACCAGGAACATGGATGCTGGACGATCGCGTCGAGGACATTTGTAGCTGAAGGCACCCATGCAGTGCTTACCTTGTGGTGGTCCATGGTCCGGGAGCAGTGGTCGAGTGCACGGTCGGATTGTGACTGCCCCAGAATTGATCGCACGTCGCCAGAACACCACAGTGACCACACCCAACACGTTTCACCTCACTCACGTCCATTGGCCTTGTTGAACATAAGAAGGCTTCTCTCATCATCTCTGTACGGGCTCTCAATCATATTGGGCCTAGCTGACCAAAAAAGTTATGGAGCGCGTTATCATCTTGTCTGCAGTCTTGATCGGCTGCGTCACCGCCTTTGGTGCAGGCAATGTACCATCGTACGGTGCCTTGGAAGGTCTCAAATACCGCCATGGAGATATCGAAGACATCCTGTTGACCCTCATCATGTACCCAACATCTGGAGCTGCAGGCTTTCTATCAAAGCTCAATCCCCTCAAGAATCACAAATTCAATGCTATGGCTGTGAAGCGTGTCTACTTTGGCAACTTCTTGAGGGACTACTCGCAGGCTATTGATGTCGGAACACTATCCAAAGGGCTTGATGCCAAAACCATCCGTTTGCTCGTCTGGGTCATGAGCTTCATGGCGTTTGGCTATGCTACTGAAGAGTTTGAGGTAACAGACGAACGACTAGGATGCTACCGCTGCGAAGAACACATTGATAACCCAAAAGGGTATCCTTCGCCGGAAGAGTCTGATGCTCGCAAGTTTGATCCTCGTTTGAGGGGTCCCGTTGAGCAAATCGAGTTGGAGGTCGATCCACGCACAGGCCTGAAAAACTACATCGCCAATGAATCTGGTCACTGGGTGACATCCTCTGCATATGTTCGAAACTCCCTGCTACGTTGCATTGAGCTAGGCCGCGAAGCGAAGCACGGCAATGGAGGCGATGCTGCTGAATTCGAAAGTCTTCGTCTTCTTGGTCAAGCCATGCACACGCTCGAGGATTACTCTGCCCACAGCAACTTTGTCGAGTTGTGCTTAATTGAGCTCGGCTATCGCGACGTCTTCCCTCACGTTGGCACATCTACCGGCATTCAGCTCAATGGCAAGTCTACGTGGCCCATCGTGACGGGCACTTTTGGCGGTCTCGATTTCGTCCACAGGTAAGTCAATACCACACCTCGCACCGATCTAACAATAGTCTTCTGGGCGAAGCAAGCGACAAGATTTCTCAAACCCAAATCACAGAACTGCAGACAGGTCTCGGCAATGCCTCGACACAAGGCTCCTCTGGACTGCTCAGCGATATTTCTGGGTTGGTCAATTCCATTCCAGGCGCGGGCTCGCTTGTTGGAGACATTAGTCAGATGCAAGGTATCTCGCAGGAGAGTGACAACTTGCGCAAGTCTAGTGGTACGCGTGACCGAGGAACTGCTGGACAGATGTATGCTGAAGCCAACACAGATGCAGATGAGATCTTCCGCAAAATCTATGTAAAACTTCCTCAATCACCGAGCTTGTGCTAACATCAGCCTGTTATGGCGTTCCGCGATCGCTTAATGAAGGGTCTTTCTGCCTTTTTCGAGAAAATCCCAGGTCTCAATGCCTTGATTGACAAAATCTCAGAGTCCTTGACTGTCTGGGTGCTGTCAACAATTCAGCCATTCATCTCGCCACTGGTCACCAAAGTCACTGGTGGTCTAGCTGAGGGCTCTGCACTCGTCACCGCAAAGGATGATCAGCTTGCTGTCTTTAATGATCCTCACTGCTCGGACCCTACTCACAGTATGCTTGCCAAGGATCACTTTTCGTGCTACTTGAATGGCCCAGCTGGCAAGGTCGCTCAAGCCGTTGTGAAGCACTGCGTCGAGCGCGTCACTCGTGCCTGGGTCGATACTCAGATTGATTCTCGTCAGCTCATCGATGAGATCCTCGAGACGTTCCACCACCCTGCCCAGCCTCAGGGACGTTCCGGTATTCAGCAGGAAATGTCAAGAGTAGTTCAAGAATGGGTAGAGTCTCTCGGCTCAAAGAAGCAGACAATTTTGAGTGGTTTGACCATGCAAGGTGTTCGAAATGGCTTGCACCATGAAGGTGGATCGGCAGCAACGACTGGTGTGGAATCAACACATTCGCATGCTGCACATGGCTCAGGTGGAGGTGGAGGCTCACACTACGGACAAGCGGCTGTGGGTGCTGCAGGACTTGGCGCCGGTGCTGCTGCTGCCGGTCAAGGACAATCTGGTGGTTATGGCCAGTCTCATCCGAGCAGCCATGGCCAAGGCGGTGCTTATGGTCAATCTCAATCGAGCAGCTATGGACAGTCTTCAGGCGGTCAACAGGGCTACCAAAGCAACACCAGTCACTCTTCACACTCGTCTACTGGCTACAACAAGCCTTCTGGCCACCAGAGCCACAGCCAATCGCAACAGTATGGAGGCGGTCACGGGCAACAAGGAAACTCTCATCAGCAGTCTGGAGGCCACAAGCCGTCCAACACACAACACTACTCGCCTGCCAGTCACAGCCAGCAATATTCGTCCAACAACGATGATGCTCCTGCCTATGGATCAGACAGCTACTCTGGTAATGCTGGACACTCGCAGTCCACGTATGGTGGTAGCGCACACCAGCAGTCGCATCAGCAGGCTGGCAGCTATGGTGCTTCAGCTCAGCAGAGCACTTATGGAGCTCCAGTGCAACAGTCGTATAGTGCAGACTATGGCTCCCTCAGCCAGGGTGGCTTCGGAGGTCACGGTCAAGGTCAAGGTCAAGGTACATATGGCGCTGGTTATGGCCAACCGCCTTCGTCGCAGTACAGCAATCAGCCAGCATACGGAGCACCACAAGGCTCATATGGCCAAGGCTATGGCAATACTGCACCTTCTCCACAAAACTATGGGCAAGGCTACAGTGCTCCTCCTCAGCAGTCATACGGAGGCCAGGGTCGACCCTCGAGCAGCGGACATCAGACGTATGGCGACTCGAGTGATTGGGCCAAGCCGCGCCCTCCGCAAGGCAACTACGGTTCGGGCTATGGCAACTAATGAGGCACCAGTGACTTTGCTTCTATATCACGTACACAGCCATATTTTAAGCCCCTGACAGTATGCAAGTCCGATGAATGTGTAGGTGGCAGCTTGTTCGGCGCGGCCCGAGTGGGAGTCTCCGCGCGCGCTGAAATTCAGTTTGCTGCTGCCTTGGACTCGGCCACCCCCCGCATACACACTCGCTCGATACTCCAGAGCCATCTACAGCAGTCTTACCATGAGCACAATCAAGGCCACAGAGCAGACCCTCCTCCACAAGTCAGTGCACCCATGGCAGTCATTTTGACGCGCGCTTACACGCAAGGTATCTCGGCCAACTCGCTCTCCACCCACTGCGAACCAAAGCCATCACAAATGCCACGTTGAACGGTATCCAGGAGGTCACTGCCTCATACTTGGCCGGAGAGAAGACAAAGGATGGTTCTTACGTTTCTGACCGTGTTCCCAAGATGATGGCTTACGGTACGCTCTACATCAGCCATCAGATGCGAAACTAACTTGCCAGGTGCCTTTGTCTCTGCTCCATTGAGCCACTTCTTGGTCACGACGCTGCAAAAGGTCTTTGAAGGCAAGACAACCACCAAGGACAAGATCTTGCAAATCATTGCAAGCAACTTGATCGTCTCGCCCATCCAGAACACGGCCTTTATCTCGTGCATGGCCATCATTGCTGGTGCACGAAATACGGCCCAGATCAAGGGTGCCCTCAGGACTAATTTGCTGCCGGTATGCCGTTGACCTCTCTACATTCACCTACTAACAGGCCTAGATTATGAAGATCTCATGGATGACTTCTCCTCTTGCACTCATCTTTGCACAAAAGTTCCTTGCGCCTGAAGCCTGGGTGCCGTTCTTCAATGCCATTGCCTTTGTCTTTGGTACGTACATCAACACGCAGACGAAGCGACAGATGCGATTGAGGCGTGCAGCAGAGGGTAAGTAGGTGGTGCTTGTGGCCTGAGATTCTTTTTGTATTGAGACTAGGCTATTTATCTCGTAGTCTGTCGTCAGGATCATTGCTTGCTATCCTATTGACCGGGCCTTGCTCATTTGCTATAGATTCGTCAACCTGCTGCTGCTGCTGCTTCTTCCCCTGTCGCGTCTATTTGGCGACTTCAACTCAACGACCGCGACAACCAGCCACCACAAATTCTAATGCGCTGATAGCAGGACGCATCGCATTGGTTTGGTACTCTTCACAGCTGTAGCTCTGCGTATAAAACCACAAAGGGCCTCTGTATCTTTGTGCCGTGGGACGAAGCTCTGCAGACATGAGTGACAACGAGATTGACGACGAAGAGCTGGCGAGCTCTATCTCCTCTTCGCCAACCATCCCAGACGAAAACATAGACTTCAATTTTGTCTATGCGCTGCATACTTTCCTAGCCACGGTCGAGGGACAAGCAACATGCCAAAAGGGCGATACGCTTGTCTTGCTCGACGACACCAATTCCTACTGGTGGCTCGTGCGGAACATCAAGGATCAAAGTATCGGCTACCTCCCTGCAGAACACATCGAAACACCTCCAGAACGGCTAGCGCGTTACAACAAGCACAGAAATGTTGGCGAAGGTGCCAGTCATTTGGATGATATCGTGCAAGCTGCCCCGAAGCCCAGCAAATTCAGTCTGCGCAGAAATCGTAAGGCTTCAAGGGGTGTGGCTTTTGCAGCGCCGACTGTTGTCGTCTATGATGTTTACTATGATACCGACGAAGAGCGCGAGCTAGAAGAAGCAGAAGCAGAGCAAGCTAGAGAAGCACAAAACGCTCAATCTCCACAAGCGCCAATTCGTCATGTCACCAATGGCACTGCAGACGTCGACTTGCAATCAGCAGACTTGTCCTTCACGAGGCCGACAAAGAAGTTGACCCTGACTCCTGAGTATGCCAAGAGCCAGGCGACAGAGCGTGGCGAGACTGAAGAACCTAGTGCACCGATTGCCCGTCAGCCTAGCCACAACAGCAGCGGCAGCCAAGGTTCCATCGGTTCAGTCAAGTCAATCTTGTCGGATAACTCTTCAAAAGTCGAATCTCCAAAGGACAAGAAGAAGAAGAACGTCTTTGGCAGCCTTTTCAAAAAGAAAAGCAGAAAGGAGGCACTGACGGAGTCGACTGAAATTTCCACGCTTGGTGCAGCTCAGTACGGTGTTAAGGAGTTTGAGCCCGTTGATGCGCCTCCAAACTTGGTCTCTGAGGCGCCGATTGACAAGAGCTCCTCAATAGACACAACTGCCAATCTGCATTTGCCACCGACTCAATTACGGTCTCAGCCGCCGGCAGCCCAAGCGGCCGAAGAACAAGCTGTGATGGAGGATGCTCTCGCTGATCACAGGGTGTCCAGAGACATTGAACTGCCTGCAGGCGTCCAAGAGATGCGTTCTTCGAAACTCATGTCGATCGATCCCGTCAAAGCAGACTTCATTGATGAGCCTCGCCACAGAGGGGTTGTCGATGAGATGGAGATGCTCGAGACACGGCGCACTTCCTCGCAGCTCGTGCAGCACTTAGATCCAGCCATCACTGACGCAGCTCTCGCGTCGCATGTGAAGGACGACAAATTCTACAAGACGTTCATGCTCATCATCCAAGACCAGGCTCGGCATCAAGTAGCTCAACAGTCCACGAGACAACAGCCGGCGATTGTCACTGCAGCTTTCGAGCCACTCGACAGGAAGATATCAGAAATTCTCCGGGTATGCTTGCTTCGTTTCTAAATTGCTAACTTTTAGAGTCTCGACAATCTCCTCGAGCAATCCAAGGCACCGGTCAATGTCCAAGCAATGATTTAGCGCATCGTCTGCATCATCTCGTCCAGTAAGCTGCATAATGACGCCATGCTTGTCCATTCCTCCTGTCCATTTTGTTGCATAGCTTGTTTGTAGCGCATGGCACTATGTCGAAGCACATTCTCGTACTTGTCAAGAAGTTGCAGCGCCTGCGCAGGCCTCAGCGTAATACAGCAGGTGGCGATCAGCCTCATGGTCGCTACTGCTATTGGTGCCCTGGTCAAATCGTGAATATCTAGCATTAGTGTGCCGTTATTCAAGAAAAAGCACTCACCGTCGGTTCGTGATGCACTGCCTGCGATGAGCGCGTCAAAGAGTTGTGAGCGTTGTACAATCTCACTTGCCAATTCCTTCTGCATGCACAGCCGAAGAAGAAGGTCAAGCTGACGCTCGGTAATATCCAAATCTGCATCAGAAGACACTAGATACCGAGCAAAGTGATTAGTTAACTGCATCAATAAGTTCGAGCGAATCAGCATTTGAGACATGTAACCAGGCTCAAACAGATCAAAGAGCGTGATGACCGCATCAAGCAATATGCATGCGCTCAATTGCAATAGTCCTTCAGCTTGAGTTACTCCTTGACACAGCTGGTCGACAGTTTTAGCACATGAAGGACGCAAGGCCAAGTGGGATAGCTTGAGATGATCAGGCTCCTTTGAAACAAGAGCTTGATTAACGAACGTAGCAATTGCGACATAGAGCTTTTCTCTAAGAGTATTCGAGGCGGCTGGGTGGAGTGCGGCAACGAGCAGAGTTCGCTGAAAATGCTGTTGCTGCTCAGGGGATATGGCAAGCAGATGAGATCGCGTGACAATCAAGCAGGCGGCATCTACCATTGTCTCGATATCAACATCAGTCTCCGCCAATGCCTTGATTGTACTGGGCAGCAGGAGCTCCAAGAATTCAACAGATAGGAAGGCACTTCTATCTGGCTGCGAGTCTGAGGCGGAGTCCAACACCGAGACAGCCAAATTGGTCCAAGATTGACGGGTCGCCACAAGTGTCGCATAAGCTTTCGATGTTGCGAGGTAACTTGCAGCATATGTACACAGCTCTCTTGCTTCGGCGACTGCGTCCGCAACATGATCCTTGCCCAGGACCCCACGAAGTTGTTCTAGGCGACAATTAACAGCAGTTGTAATTGTTCTTAGCGCGTCTGGGTCTTCCGTCAACAGTACAGACAACGCCTCGAAGACAAAGTACTTGAAGGGCGGCACGAGCAGGATCGGTAGGCGCGTCTGGAAAACATCCATAAAGGAGCATAAGGGCGCTTGTGTACGACCACTCTCGTCGGTATGCTCAGAGTTGGGAGAGGCAAGCATGTTGAGCAGGACCACTTTGTCAGTCTTGGCATCGCAAGCTTCAAGATACAGAAGCTCCTTGGTTGCGTAGCGCTGAAATGCGGCTCGATAATCTAGAGTATGGCGCAAAGCGACAAAATGATTATCAGCCAGATCGCTGTCAGTGGCGCGGGACATGGCCTGCAGAGCATCCTGTGATATTTGCAACGGCAAAGCCTCTTCAAAGACCAGAGACACAGTCATTGGAGATTCAACAAGCTGCATCAGAATCTGCATAGCTAGGAGGGCTGCCTCGGGCTGTGTGTCGGGGCTCGCTGCAGCCTGGATCACCGCATGAAGTACGGATGATCCAGAGCCAACTTGGCCAGGGTCATCACCCTTCTGTACACTCGCACTGTTACTGACGTTAAATCCAAGGATGAAGTGAGCGACACAAATTCGGCCTTGATGCTTTATCAAATTGTCAAGTATGAGGTTCAGTAGTGATTTTGTGCCAGGCTCCGACGCAGCTCCTTCCAGCATATGCAACTCGATGAGCTGGGCGAATCCTAGAAGAATGGGTTTGACATGGTCGACGGACACCAGCATGCTGAGCACACGCTGCTGATGATCATCCCCGCAAGATGCTAGTATTTGTCTGAAAACCGCCAAAGCTGGCAAGGTCAGGCTTTGGGATGCAGAGACGCACAGGCTGCATAAATGAACCACGAGACTCGGGTCGCTCAACAAGCGTTCATAGAGACCAGTCATCGTCTCTGCCTTGGGCAGGTGAGTCCATTCTTCGAGATTTGCAAACAGAGGAGTCAGGAAGAGCACATGGTCCAAGACCTTAAGCCCTTGTTCCAAACAAGGTTCCAGCTTCGCGCGTAATGTTGCATCTTGTATATTATGACTCTCCACCAGATTGAACAAGTGCTTGCTTCCAGTGCCCTTCGCGAACAACGACAGCACTCGCGTGGCGGGATGCAGGGTCATGTATTGCTCCCGAGCAGCTCCACTTATGCCCATACTCCCAAGAGCTGTACTGCCTTTAGATAATAGAAGCAAGGATGGACCGACGGCATCAAGGGACTCTTCGAAGTAGGCCATGCACGCATGCATAAGCTCAATTCTCTTAATGGCAGACAAGTCATTGTCAACGGCGCATACGTGCTCCAGAAGATCAAAGACGACCTCAACATAACGCGCCACACCATACTGAAGTCCCTGATTTGCACTGCCATTCATAGACAATTGCTGGAAGGCCAAATTGGTGATGCAGTGATTTTGGATACGCAGAAAGTTGACAATTGCTTTTGTCAAATCTGGTGAACTCTTTGCAAAGAACAGCAAGGCATCCAGGCCATGTTGTTGTTGCTCTCGTGCTCGAGCTTTGATGGCAAGCTCTTGTTGGAAATTCGCCAATGCAGAACCAACCCATGTCTCGAACAGCTTCCATGATTTGATCTGTAGATTGTGTTGGAGTGCTGCCATTGCGCAGATCGTATCAATGATCTCTGCGTAGAGGGATTTGGGTAAAGGGCAACTGAGTAATTGAAACAGGCTTGCAAGACAGTCAAACTTGGAATCTAGGTCAACAACGTATTGCTGCTCCGAAATGTGGAGCGAAAGCTGACGAGCCACGTAAAGATAGGACTTCAAGATGAGACTGTTTTGAGCATCCACTTCAAGAATGTCCTGCTGGTACAAAGCGTTTGACTTGCCGTTCAGGTGCCGTATGTAATACCTGAAGGAATCGAAAAGAAAAGGCCAAGAAACTGTGGATGACGGCAAAAGCTGCCCAGCATCGGGCTGCGATTGCGTGGCGCTGAGAAAGGTCAATGCAGCATTCGAGCCGAAAGGATCCGCTATGAGGGCACCCAGCATCATACAATACGCATAGATCATGCTTGGTACGTCGCAATAAGAGCCCCATACCAGGAATCCATGCAAGTCGCCATCGGGATCGTCCCAAAACTCGCGATTATGCTCAGGCCCATCGACAGCCAATGTATGGACCAGCCCAAAGAAGAGCTCGAGATGCCGAGGGCCGCTCTCTGTAGGCGGCGTGAGCTCATCGTCAGCTGTCTCGTCATCCTCAGCTCGTAACTTGATCGTTTTGAGCTGATCCGGCAGGTTCGTCACGAAAGCGTGCTCAAAGGATCGGTAGCATTCCGTTAATGCTGCCACGAGAAGAATGCGCTTGCTGTGTTGAGCAGATGCCTGATAGAACGAGTACGCTCCCGGTTCAATAAAAATGGCAAATGGGCTCATAGAGTTCACGTCGCAAGTCGCAAACTGGTAAGAAGTCAGCATATGCTGAAACACGTTGCCTTCAAGGGCCGAGCTAAAAAGCAATGCCACATCCCGATCGTAGTCGAATGAGGCAAAATCTCTTTCTAGGTCGCGACAAAGACCATTAAGCTCGCTCGCAACGATGGCCTGAAGAATAGACCTAAGAGGGAGATTCGACCATTTTGACTCGGCCGCCACCTTTGCAATCAATTTGCGAAATGCAGCGGAAAGCAAGTCGTGCTGAATGGTCCTTCTTGCCACGACACTACTACTGCTTGCAGAGAGGTTCTGTATTGAGCGCGCAATCAGAATCAAATCCAGAGAAACAAACTCCGACCACTTGCTGGTTTGAGACAATAATTCTAGCTGACTGAACATGAATTGATGCTCTTCCGGATGAAGCTTGAAGGAACTGCAGAGTGATAAGACGAGACACTCGTATTGATCAAGGATGAGTGTCTGGAACATTTCATCGTCTTGCTGGGGCTCATTGACGCGAAGCACCCTCATCGCCTCCGATCCATCGCCAATCTCCTGATATTGACGCTTCAGGAGCTGCAGCTGTCGAAGGCAGGCGTCAATGAATGCTTTCACGTCGCCGGAAGTGACGCGGTCAATGAAATTGACGCAGATTTGCTGCACAGCGCTGTCGATGTTTTCGTCGGCTGCTGATTCCATCACAAGGCGCATGCAGTCGAGTAGCAATTGGCGTTTAGTATGGTAAAGAAAGACTGCACAGGCAAAGGGCGGTCTGTCGTACTTTGTGCTGGACAAAGCTCCCTCTTGCAAAAGCTCCGCCGCACGTACTTCGTCCAACTCTAAATGTCTCGATAGAGCCAGGCACTTGTCGATGAATTCCTTGTTGAGCTCACATGGTTCGCCGTCAATTTCGCATTTACCGCTTTCAATCTGCTTGCGAGATTCAGCCGAGGGTCCCTTTGTTTCGAGGAGGGGAAGAAAGGTTTGGGCGTGGTCTTCGAGGACGTCTCCCTGATTTGCTGTGTACTCTTCGAGCAAATTCACAAGAGCCGTCCTCAAGCTTACAAGGTACTCAATAGATGCACCAGCTTCAGACGCTGCCATGAGAGATATCAGGCGATGCCCATGGGCTTCTCTTTGTCAAGTTGAAGATTTTGAGCGCGGTCGCGGTTGTTGTGCGCGTTCAGATATCCAACATTCGACTCTGTACGAGAGCACCAGCCTACCGAGTACACTTTAGCGGAAAGAGTCTACACCTTTGGCATTTCCAAGGACATTGAGAGTACATACAGATGCCTACGACAAGATCTGTTCTTCCCCGAATCACTAAAATCGCTCTTGCTCTTCTTGGCCATTCTGCTTCCTCAGCATAAATACCGGGGACTTGTTAGCGCGTTGCAGCTCTTGAAAAACCAACAGAGGCTTCTCATCTAGGCCTAAACAGCGCTCCTGATCTTGATAGCATATAAAGAGCGAATATTCGCGCCAATCGCTGTTGATTTTGTACTTCTTCAGAGCAGCAGGAAGCACTTTCGAGCAAGGGTCGTCCAGACCTACCCGGAATGACTTAAAGGCGTCCATTGCTGCGGCACTGGCAGCAGCTGCATGTTCTTCAGCTCGCTTACTGCTGCTCGAGGGAGTCGAATTGGGCGAAGCGCTATACGACGATCCAGGTGGCGGAGGTCTTGGAGGAGGGGGCAGCCTAGGAGGAACCACCTCGAGGTGTTGCGAGCTCGCTATACCCGCTGGAGTCTGACTACGCAAAGCAGGGGAATCTAACGTGCGGCTTGGCGATCGCGGACTCTCTGGCTCACCGTAAAAGTATTGCGCAGGAGGGTGTGTCGGTGATATTTGCTTTGGTGCTGAGCCCAAGAAGAGCTTCTTTGTGCTAAACTTGCGCGGTATCGCTTGAGCAGGGGAAGAGAGATCCGGCGTAGGCAAAGGTTGCATTTCTTTGGCCATTTTGAAGATTGGTGCGAGTTGCTCCTTGAGTTTTGCCAAGGATTCGCTTAGCCGTTTGACTTCTGCATCAGAGGCTGCCAAACGTTCATCTAAACATGTCAGAAGATGATTCATAATGTGAGTTTGGCATACCGCGCTGTTGAATTGCTGATGTGATGGTCAGTAGATCTTTCGAGACATCTGTTAGAGAAGCAGGGGCCTCGAGCGTGTCTGCCCCGGAAGCAGCTATACGTTAGCATGTGAACAAGTAGGCTCAGACAACTTACAGGCAGGAACAAAGTGTTCGGGTTCAATCTGAACGCCATCCCTCATCTTGAGGTCATAGACCTTGCGCAGTATTGCAAGGCGATGTCCGACACTAACAACACCAATGTCCTTGAGCGCTTCGTGGTCAAGATGTACCAGGATATCACCGGTTATGCCATTTTCTGCAAAGTCATCATCATATTGGGCAAGATCGATTCCGGCAAGGAACGCTGAGACTTCCTCAGCCGTCCAGGATTCAATGTGCGATACATTATCGCCGTCGCTGGACATGACGACGTGAAGCGCACGGCGAGCTGTCTGCTAGGCCGATCAGATCTCGTGGCAGAGCAATTTGAGTAAACACTGAGCCTTCAATACCTAATGCTGTTGCCGCAAGAGCTAAATATGAGCTGTACGCTGTAGCTGGCTTGTTTTTGACTTCGGCTTGCTTGTTGAAGCGGTCGGATGGATCAGTTGAAATCGCTTGAGATGCGCAGATGTCTACGAGCAGAAGCAAGGACCAGTCTATGTCTCTGCAGGTTGCTTGAGGTGTTGTGTGTGGATGTTTGCTTGCCCGCGCGACTTGTGCCGGGGAGTTTCATGGCGCGACAACCAAAGACGCGCTCGAGCACTAGGACTTATTTCACATCAGCTTGCTTGAGGCAGTGAAAGGGCTGGTCGGAACTCTATACGGAGGAGGAAGTAGCTGTGCTGGCCGCTCATGGAATGCCGCCGAAAAAGGCACGTCAAACGAACACATTGCGCGCATGGGCTGGGATCGAGTCGCCTACCAAGGCGGTCTTTGACAGCCGCCTTGTCCTTCGCATCGATCCGCAGCGATGGAGAGCAATGATTGCCAAATCTTACGCTGGAAAGTTTGTCGAGCCTGTCAAGCCAAAGAAGACTTTCAAGCCAGAGCCTCACCGCAAACCACATCCATTCTTCCAGCAGAGCTGTGGTCAGAAGAACATAGGCGTGGAGACCGACAAGGAGATCAGAGTGAATGAGCCTATTGTACAAAGTGTCAATCGGGAACCCCATGCATTCTTCAAAAAGGTTTACGCCACAGACAGGCCTATCAGCAAACGCATTGTAAACGATTTGCAACTGCTAAGCTCGTTGCCAAAGCTCAAATATGCTCCACAACCTTCACGGGCGGACATGCACGTCGTCTCGCATCCAGAGGAAGAGCTAGCTGCATTCTCGCAGAACACCTCACGAAAGAGGAAGCGTTCTAAGCTGGAATCGAAAGCGACCGTCTTTGCATTTGCCTTTTCCCCTGACTCTGATGCTCGTGTTGAATGTGCACAATGCAATGCTTGCGGGTACAATTTCGAATTAGTGTCACAAAATGGTACTTCTACGGTGGCTCGAGCCGTTGCTCCTAAAAATGGTTCCGAAGACGAAGCTTCCATGCTTAGTGCTCGCTACGCGCCAGAGCACGCAGACCAAATTCTTGGCAATGTGCGACAAGTGCACTGCCTTCGATCATGGCTACAATCTCGCCGACTGTCCAATCGCTCGAGGTTGAAGCTGGCAACCCAGTTGTACGATGAACAGGGAGCGAACGATCCAGACGACTGGATAGTAGAAAGCGACGATGATGAAGTTGTCCCCTTTACTGATGATGCTGAACCCTTTACGCAACAAGAGGCTCATGCCTTGTCCATCCCGCCTGGAGCTGAAGATATTTGGCAGTCCAATGTTGTGGTTTTAAGTGGACCACCCGGCAGTGGTAAGAGCGCCACAATCCGAGCTTTGTGTGACGAACTGCACTATGAGATATTTGAAATTCACGCTGGCATGAAGCGCAGCCACAAAGACATCAAAGATGCTGTTGGGGAGATTGCACAAAGTCACTTGCTCAACCAAAGTAATGACGGCAAAGCTGGCGCGCTGTGTGTCTTGCTCTTTGAAGATGTTGATGTCATTTTCGCAGAGGACAAGGAGTTTTGGACGGGAATTTCGGCGCTCATTGCTACGGCTCGTCGCCCTCTGCTTCTCACTTGCAACGATGTCAGCCTGCTTCCACGGCCACTTGCAGACAAAAAGGTTCTGCTTCACTTCGATGTGCCTCCAGTTGAGCAGGTAGCTGCGCATGTGTCAGCCATCTCCAGATGGCAAGGTTTCGTCGTTCCTGAGGTTACACCAGCGATGACTAGCGCCACGCTCGTCAGACACGACTTACGTGCATCGTTGGCGCAACTTCAGCTGGACAGGAACTACATACGTCATGCCCAAACAGAGGTAGTGAGTTTGAAACCAAGCAGCTCGTCTCTCGGCGCCACACAGATTCGACTTGCTATTGCCCGAGTCTCCGAAATGGCCTCACTGGCCGACATCTTGCTTCAACAAACTCGCTCGAGGTTCGTTGAAGAAGATATAGTGTTTGAATCTGAGAATGAAGAGATCAGGAGAGCTCGAGCCTTTCTGATCGACGATTTGAGTGGCCATCCGATTGTTAGCGAGCCTGCTGGCAGATACCAAGGTCTTTGGCACGGTGACAATGATCCTATGTGTGGATTGCAGTCTCATTTTCAAGGCGCTTCTTTGCCAGACTGGTGGTACAATATCGAACACGACTGTCCTTTGCATCACGATAAGAACGCAGCTCAATCGGGTCAGCCAGCGGTCAAAATCAGGGCTGCATGTCAGAACATCTTGGATCTTGAACCTAGATCTCCAGATCATTTGTGCGCTCCCATGGCATGGCAACGATCCGCAATGATTGTCTGTGCAGAATTAGGCCCCTTCGTGAACATGTTGACACAATGTGAGATGCAACAAGAACACATGGAACAGCTCTATACGCAACAGCACGGAGGTCGACTCACGCGCAACACTGTCCTCTCTGCAACGGGGATCAAGAGAAAACGCAAGTTCAATGCGCATCAGCTGGAGCATGCCCGAACATTGCAGGCGTTGATTGGTCCAAGTATTGCCAGCAGTCTGGTGGATGAGACTGAATCCGACTCTTTAGAATTCTAGAATGAATGCTATGACCCTACGCTCTAAATTGCCGCTGCCGTGCCTGCTGCAGGACTCGCCGCAGAGGTAGTGGCAGTCCCACTGATGAGTGTCGCCTTGGGCTCAGTCGCCGTAGCTGCTGGAGATGCGAATGCTGGATCAGTCCATGGCCCTTCATCAGAGAGCTCGACTGGACCTGCTGTCTCACTCGTTCCACCAAACTTCTTGGGCAGGTTCTGAGGAGGAATTTGCTTGAGCAATTCATCCTTGTAGTGCGAGCCAAGGATGTGAATCTTCTTTGCGGTAACTTCATCCAACAAACTCTTGATCATACCGAATGCAGTAGAAAAGCCCCAAGGTGCGTTGATCATGTAGAACTTGCCCCTGTCAGATTAGTCAAATGCGATCACTAGTCGAGACACTTACATGCGCTCCGGATAGTAATTTTGACCGATGGCACTGGCGGACTTGACATAGGAGTAGACACTTGAAATGGAGGTGATGCCGACGCCCTTGAGGTCCATAATGGTGCAACTCGTCTCGACCAACTCGCCCTTCATGCGTGAGCAGGCAGGCAGTCTGTTGTCGGTGAATTTTTCATACTCAACGACCAGATTCTGAATCATGCGCTCATGTGTGGAGATTTCGTACATCTTCTTGAGGTCAATACCACCAAGCTGCTCAATGTAGATTGGACGACCATCTTTGTCCGTCTTGTGGTAGTACTGAGGATAGAATTTGCTGATTTGTTCCTTCTCTTTGAAGTCAAATGAGCGCTTGAGCTCGTCCACGCCGAAACTCTTTCGCCAGATTTCGCAATCGATGAACATGGCTTTCGCCAGTGCAACGTCAAACTTGCGTGCCCGCAAGAACCGTAGCTAGGTAGTCAGCAATGGCTGCGTGCTAAGCAAATGGCCTTACAAGAGATGCATCGTCTGTCCGCTCCGTGTAGTTTTCTGCCACGAGTTCGCTGCGCAACTGTTCCAACTTCGTCTGCTGCTCTGCAGTGAGGTTGCCAGGGTAGCCTGGTCCAGCGGATGGGCATGTCTGCGGATAGGAGTCCAGGGAAGCCATGGTCTGGTCTGTGGTCTGGTTGCGCTATTTTGCTTCTGACTTTGTTGTGTGCTGTCTATGCACGTGTCTTCAGTCCAAGGCTCCTGAGGACTCAGAGGACCTGAGCCGGACACCAGCCCTTTCCTCCATCTGCTGCTTCATCTGCTGCTCTATCTACTGCTCTGCTACCTGCCCCAAGACCCAACTAAACTCATGTCTCCTTCTGATGTCAACAAGCTTGAGGCGCGCTTGCGGCAGCTGGAAACATCCCACAGCCGCCTTCAAAAGCTAGTTCATCTCTACACCCTGATCTTCGTATCTGTTATCGTCGCCCTGCTGAGCGGGTTCTGGCATGTTCCGTACAGGCAGACTTCAAGCGGCTAACACTTCAGGTACGCAAAAAAGGCTTTCTTACCTCAATTGATTTCCGTTATCTCAACATTGAGGTCAGCCAACGGGTTCTTCCGTGATCGAGCGAGCTCACTGCCATCTGGCGTGGACACTTTGTTGGACTATGCAGAGCGATTCATGGGGAAGCACAAGGAATAGTACGATAGAAATGTACTCAGACACTGCGCTGATTTCTATCCGTGTCTGCGATTGCAACACCATTGCCAGATCCTTCATCCGTATAACCAGTAACTCAAAGCTTACTACCGTCAGAGCTCCGAGTTGCATGACAACTTGTCCAGTCTGGAGCGCATCACGCATCTACATCAAAGTATATCATGCACTGTGATCTCCAGTCGTACTTACACCATGAGCACGCCCAGGCGAATCTGGCAAAGAAACAACTCCTGAACGACATGAAGGCCTCCTGCTTGATCACGCTGCTTGCGCTTTTTCCTTTTCGACACACTTCTCTTGTGTCGCTCAGTGCTTAAAGGCGCTGCTTGCAGACAGGCTTGCGAAAAACCAGGATTGTAGTGTTTGATGACGTCTTCCTGCTGTGTACAGCCGACCCATCGCTTAAGGCTCAAACGGGCCACAGCTCGAGCTCATTGCAAAAAAGACCTTGTTCGTGGCATCAGCGGCTCATATTGTGGTCAAGGTCGAATTTGAAGAGACCGGTCAGGAGACAACGTGCTAGGGCCTCGCAGAGAAGATGACGAGCCAGATAACGAGCAGACATAACGCGGTGAGCGTTGTCGATAGGCAAATGGTGAGAGAGCAGAAAATAATGCGGCAAGTTGCCAAAGATGAAGTGATGAGGACTGGTTGGTCAGTCCATTATTCATTTGTGGTGTTGCGGTTTTGGGATCGCCAATGCGGTATGCTATACGCGCCTCTGGGCCTTCTCGCACTGGTTGATCATCATTTTGCAACCTCTGGGCAAAGCGTTTCTGCGTACACACGACTTCACCGCCTAGCAATGTCTGCAGCTGCAGGCGCAAAGTTCAAGTACTGCCGTCGAGAATTGCCCCGTGCACGGAAGCACTGGATTTCTAAGCCTGGTACCGTGTGGATACAACACGAACTTGATGTGGTCAATGCCGAAGAGCAGATCCACAGTGATCGCAGGCGCGCGATACCCTTTGACGACGAGCTCGAGACCATGGACTTACCAGCATGTCGCGACTCGTGCATGTTGCCTGACTCTGACATGGACACCAGGGACAGGAGCTCCATCGCAACGCTGATGCTCAATCTGTCTCGAGCCGGAAATACTGGGAAGGGCTGGCGCGCTTCTATCGCACTTGCTATGAAGTGAGATGTGGATTGGCTTGTCAAGCAGCCAGGTCTTTGCTCGCTACGATTTCCTTGTATTGTAACCCGTCATCAAAATGGTGGAAGACGTTGGCAGCATTTATAAGGGCATTCTCAAGCTCGCAAGGCCTCTAGTGTCGCTGTGTTCATGACGACCCTTTTTTTGGCGTATATGTGACATGATAATTTGGACCCCCTTCCTCACGACGGTTGTGTGGTGGCTCATTGCTTTTCATACTGCACTTGTCTTCGACCTTCTCAATTTGCTGATGGCACCACTGAGTATGGTTTTAAGCGACAGACACAAATGACCTATGCACAATGAGCAATCACCGGGTCAATGCTCAAATCAGCTGGGAATAAATCTACTGCCCGTACTTGACGCAATTTATGCCGACAATGCCGACCGAGTGGCCAGTCACCTATGCTGATCGCGAAACCAGAAGATTCTACCGAGCGCGTGATGCGGTATTTCTCGGCGTGGCGCGGGCGTCGCAAAGTATATGGCCTGATCCGTCCTTGTTGCGTTCAAAGCGACGATGTTGTCGTCCACATAGACGCAGACGGCAGACTTATTCGTCGCGTGTTTGTACAGACCAAGGTCGGAGGCAGAGCGAGTGTAGTTGTTGGCAAGCATTGTCGCATTGATGCGATCATTCCAAGACTTGGCCGATTGCTTGAGACCATACAGTGAGCTTGTGGCCGAACCAGAATTCAAAGGGCGTAGTAGCAATACCAGCATCTGGCGAGCGGTTTGTGACATAGACCGCGTGCACGATCATCTCTCCCCATAGGTTGACCGGCAGAGGACCGTAGGTAGACATTGGAGACCGCATCCTCAATTGACAGCTATCCTCTTGCTCGGCTTGCTTTCCTCGCACTCAAGGCAAAGTACGAGCATGATGCCTCACGTGAGCTCATTAGGCTCCGGCTCGAGTTGAGCAACTTGAAATGTCTTGAGTTTACTAGTCCTCTGCTAGACTAAGGGCAGCGCGGCCGCTCTACTTATGTCCTCAACCTGCCAGCGTGTCAGCTTGGGCCCCTGACCGTCGCATCATCAATGAGCTCCTGAATCAAATCAACGTCTCAACACAACACTCCACCTAGCTCATTGTCGTCCATGAGGCTAGCAAGTCTTGCGACGAAGGCCGAGCATTGCCATGAACTTTTGCAACTTCTGCCGACCTAGTGCTTTGGTTGTCAGATCCGCAATCATGTCTCCAGTGGCAACGTATCCGAGCGACATGCGAGCACGCCGTACACAGTCTCGCACAAAGTGATATTTCGTCCGTATGTGCTTGGTGCGGGTGTGGAAGCGAGCATCATTTGCCAAGGCGATGGCACCCTGATTGTTGCCATGGCTGTGAAATGTCAAGCGCGCATCGGTGGCTTTGAAGTCGTGCAGTAAGTGTTGCACGATGATCTTGACCCATTCAAGCTCCTTTGTCGCGTTGGCCAGCCCAATGTACTCTGCCTCCGTTGTAGACTGCGCAATAACTTCCTGCTTCCGACT